>JBAMAZ010000171.1:0-127500 GCA_037043665.1 Drosophila differens | reverse complement strand
ACACACACACACACACTACATACACACACACTCATACACACACACACACACACACACACACACACACACTCACACACACACACACATACACACACTCATACATACATACATACACACACACTCATACACACACACACTCATACACACACACATCACACACACACCATACACATACACACACACACACATACACACACACTCATACACACACACATACACACACACACACACACATACACACACACACACACACATTCACACACACACATACACACACTCATACATACATACATACACACACACTCATACACACACACACACATACATACACACACACTCATACACACATACATACACACACACTCATACACACACACATTCACACACACACACATACACACACACCACACACACACATACACACACACTCATACACACACACACACACACATCACACACACACACACACACACACACACACACACACACACTCACATACACACACACACTCACATTCACACACACACACATTCACACACACACACACATACACACACTCATACATACATACATGCACACACACTCACATACACATACACACATGTATACATACAATATGTCGGTGGTTTACCCATTCGATGTTTGTTTTGTGTGCGTGTCTTCCAAAACGATGTGGCACTCCAATGCTATGATAGAGAGAGAGAGAAGGGTGCCGCGTGTGTGGCCGGGGGGTGCCAGGAAAGTCATGGACTGGTGCAACGGAATGGTATTGGGTGGTGTAGGAACAGGACTATGAGTCTTTTTCCGCTCACAGCACCAATAGGAAGGGGGGCAGGCCCTGAGCAGAGTGCGTACAATTTGGTTCGCATTGTGGAAGGAAAAGTGCACGGACGGACTCGTTAAGAAAGGTGCGAATTACTGCCGATGATGAAAGGAAACTGTAGTACGACACGGAGAGCAAAACACATACATTTCTTTGAAGGTGAGTTTACTTGATCTCTCTGATCCGAGGAAGGGACCCGTCTATAAGCAAGAGCAACAAAAGCAGACGCAAGACCTGCTTAAGGGGATATCGGTGGAGTAGTCGTAATATACGGAGCTCTAGCACAGTCACTAAACTTACACACCAGGGGTCTTAGGGGAGGGATGAGTGTGTGTGTGTGTGGGGGGAATAATGAAATGTTGAGTGTCTGTTACCACTAGAGGATATCAAGCGAGGAGGGGAAGCAGCGGCTCCAGGAAGAAAGGCTTTAGCAGCAAACGAATCACAATTTCTTCCCAGACCTGTAGAGTCGTAACGCAACCTTACAAACTGTTTTCAAGCGCTACTTAGAGAATGTAAATGCGAAGGCCAGCCACAGGCGTCTGGACGGTGCACATGCATGCGTTGTTTTTTGAGTATGACCCCCCCCTCACCTTCCTATGGACTCGCCGCTATGTGGGCGGCGCCTGAAATGGGGAGGGTTAGAATCGTTCTGGGAGCCTTCCTAACAAACAGCAGGGTACGGAGGGGAAAAGGCTACGTCGCGCGGTGAAGCATTGAGAATGTCGGGCTCGGTGTGATGTGCATTTCTTTCACTTCTCTCACTCACTTTTTCGGGAAGGCGGCGCAGGATAGGTTAGGGGTCCGCACGACTACTTTCCCATCGTGAACAGTTACCGGTTTAAAACACACACACACACAGACATACACACTTGTTCTCGAATGAAGAAGAGAGACACGTCCAGGGACCATGTCAACAGTAATCGACAAGACACACCTCAGGTGTAATAGAGAGGCACGATGCGTTCGGGCCGCCGAAAGATGGTCCTCTTCCGCTGAGAAGAGCATGTGCTGCAAAAGCAGACGGTAAGATGTGTGGTCCTGATGGGATGATCGCAATCATAGAAAGCGGGGGGCAATAACAACGGTCTGTGCGCTCTGCTCCAGAAAGGAGTAGGGGGCATTCTCACTGTGCTTTCATCTCTGCTTTCACTTCTATGTAAACAATGGCCATGGGCATATGATATTGCGGCTTAGAAGGCAATCTTTCTTTCGCCCGCTTTGATCGACGACACACGCTCATATAATAGGGCTCAAGTTCCATTGCATAATGACAAAAAACGTTTACACACACACACACACACACACACACATATATACGCACACACACACACACACATTCACACACACACACACAAGAAAGTAGGACCATAGCGGAACCAAGTGCTTTCATCACTGCTCTTACATAGAGGAAACACTCGAGTGGCCTATCTCACACATCCCTCTTTTTGTGTGGTACCTACCCAAGTAGATCCAGCATTACGACTCCACGGAGGTCGTCGAGTCCCCTGACCGCACCACCGCGTCCCCGCCGCCCGATTCAGACGCAACGGAGAACACCGATGACACATACTCACCGAAGCAAGCTTCGCTGAAGGAATGTGGCATGCTATGTGTGCCATTGTTCCACATGTTGCTGTGATAGTGCGAATGACGGTTATTCTCGCGGGTCGCGGATAGTTGGCGGTTCCGTCCGTGACTTCTCGCATCGCCTCCATCGGTAGCGGTAGAGGGCGACGCGGAAGCAGAACAAACCAGATCGTCGACGGAGAGATTCGTCTCCGCTGTTTTGCCGGCGTCGGAAATCTTCGAATGGTTCGCAAGAGAGAAGCTGCTTCGGTGCAATGGGGCTGCACCGTGAGCGGAGATAGTCAAGATGCGGCGACGGAGGATTGAGGAGCTCGGTTGGTGCACGACGAAGCCTTCGCCACCATCGGCGTCAACCGTCGGGAGGAGGAAGTGCAGGCTGCACTGATGGTTGGCCTCGCTCGCGTCGGTGGAATAGTTGCGTTCTGGGCTGGTCGCCCTTCTCACCGAGGACGACGACTGAAGCAATGATGGCTGTGGGTTACCACCTATTAGGTTAACATCCGTCTTTGGTCCATTTGGGTTTGGATGGAGCGTGACACTGCTGCCACACTGCTTCGCACAGGGATTGATATTTGCGGAAGCTGGGATCTCGTTGTCGCCGGCCTTGCAAAGGACCTCGTTACTCAGCTGCATATTGGATAACAGCACAGACCGTGTCAATATCGACTGAGGCTGGGCGACTGGAGGAGAGTGTACGCCGGCGGTGCGGGCCTGAGTAGAGAGACTTCTTCTTTGATGGTCCAACTTGCCACCGACGCCCTCGGTGGCACATGTCTCTGCGTGGACGAGTCGGGTCGTCATCTTCGCGCGGCTGTGGTGTCGGCTACGAAGTGGCGTGACGGGGAGGTTAGTGCTGCTGTTGAAGCGGAAGAAGCAGCTCTGCTGACGGCAGAGCGTGGCGGGGGGGTGCCGAGTGTTGGCGCAGCTTGTGTTCAAGGTGCCCAGGGACATGTTGTCGGTGTTCCTGGCGGTCACAGGGACTGTGGAGGCGACCACGACGACCGGGCGCTCGGACAGTGGCACCGAGGAGACGCGAGGAGGCCAGGCCCCATCGGAAGCAGCATCGTCGCTTGTGGGGCTCTCCACCGCGGCGACGCGTTCATTGCTTGTCTGGTGGGGTGGCATCGGGGATGCTAGGATGGGCAGTACTGAGTGCGAGGATGACAAGTTCAGTGACATCCTCTGCTTAGTGGACGGTAAGATGAGTACGTCGCCGCTGTTCGTGATCTTACCAACGCCGCCATGGGTGAGCGTAGAGTGGGTGAACATCCCCACGGGACTCGCTGCGTGGACTCCGCCAATGGGGGACAGTTGTTGCTGGACCACTCTCTCCGTCGTAGCTGCTGTCGGAGAGTCATCTAGTCCAAGCATAGCATTCAGCGGTATGACTCCATACCTTTGTGCGATGGTGCCCTCCTCCTCCACTACCGGGGAGAAAAAGGAGTCGCACAGCAGTTCCGTGTTGTTCATAGCGCTGGAGGCCGAGGCAAAGCTCACCGATAGCGGCTGGCGACCCTTTGCGCTCGCCCCACAACTGGAAGACGGGTGTTGATGGTGTGGCTGGGGGAGCCAGGGCGTGACATGTAAGCCCCCTTGACGTCCAGGGTTGACCGGCCGAGGCTTGGACATCTGTCGCTCATCTTCTCTGAGCAAGCTCTTGAAATGCAAGAGGTGTGTACGGCGCGGCATACCGACCAACGGTATCGTTGGTACTTCCCACGAGGTGGTGCCGAGACGGCTGCAGGGCGGCAACCTATCATCTGCCGCCCTCACAGGGTGCGTATTATTCGCGTGACTGTGGTGACACAGTGAAGCGGTTGTGATCCCTGCCGGGCACGTGGGTGCGCTGGTGACTCCCAGGCTCACGTTGGCGGGGGACGTTGACAGATACGTGGTGCGGGTTGTGGGCAGCGCACAGAGGGAGCCGTGAAGCGTCATCCAGTCGAGCGGTGAGCACGCGGTGCCATTCTCACCTGACGAGAATGCCTTCGCATACACAACCAGCGGCCCACTCGGTGTCGTGCCTGCCGTCGCCCTCGTACGAGTTTTAGGACTTACAGCTCCCGGGCACGAGCCACTGGGTCTGTCGCTGACGATCGGGCGGTGCGTTGGGATCGGCAGCTGCAGTCGGCCCTCATCTTCGTAAACTGGAAGCGTAAGGAGGTCGCTCAGTTGATCTCGGGAGGTGCTGCTGTGGCTCCTGGAATGAAACAGGTCTCCACCACTGCTGGCGATATCACGATGATCGCGGTTCGTAGAACCTTCACCAGGGCCAGTTTGGTGGTCAATCGAAGAAACCCTACGGCACAGCAACTCCTCGTTCAAGGAGAGGTCGATAACCGAGCGCTGCATCCTGTGAGTTTCCGTTACTGTGGTGATACTGCGCCTATTTGGTGCCACTCCATTCTGGTAGCGACCGCTGCATCTACTGCTGTTGTTGCGACTCTGCCGCCTGCTCGCGATCCGCAAGTAGGATCTGTTGGCTCTGGTTGCTAGGGGGTTAGGTGCGGCAGGTGAACTCGGCTGTTGCTTACCCGTAGCTACCACGAGAACCGTGGTGTGGTGCGAGGTGGCCACAGACCCGTCACGGAGCCTTTCCTCATCGACATCTTCGTCACTGTGGGGGATGCTGCCGCGCCGCTCGCTGAGGAACGTCGACGTGAGCGACCGCCGGTACAGTTGTTGTTGAGTGGATGCGTGCGCCACGGCGAATCGATGCGATCGGTTGCTCTCGATGCTTCGAGTCGTGCTGCGGAGCTCGTCCTCGAAGCTACACAGGGGGATACTGCTGGCAGCCTCGTCTTCCAAGCCTCTCCCTGTCGTACTCCCTGGCGACGGGGAGCGGCGTGGACCATGAGGTTGGCTCCTGCGGGATAACTGTGGCACGAAAGAGCTCATCATCTCAGTGCTCTCTGGTGCGTGTGTCGCAGTCGCTAGAAATTGTGGACTGCTGTTCTTGCTCAGGGGGTTTCTCACTGTGGTTGAGAAGGAGTCCCTGTGGCGCATGCCGTGTTTCGGGGAACTATGCAGCGTGGTCGGTGGGCCACCGCACCTACTGCTGACTAGTGTGCGTCTGCGGTTCACCGAATGGCAAGAGCGTTCAGAGGCAAGGATGCTCGGTATCGGACTGTTATTGGGATTGGCAACGGCACTACTGCCGGAGGCCGAAAGGAGTTCCACCGAAGAAACGCTCATCGTTGTGCTCCAGTGCAGAAACAGAGGACGTACACACCGTAAGCAACAACAGAAGAGTTTCAAGAATTTAGAAAGACGAGCTGGAGTCGCCCACGTATGTTACAACAGAACAAAAGAAAACAAAGGCTCCGTGTGTGCGGGCGGACGAGCGAGGAGAGTAGAGGAGTCCAAGTTGCTACGAAAAAAAACAAAAAATGGTGTTGTTTTCAAAAGTTGTCCAGCCAACTCACAACGAGAGTCGATTGGATATGTGCAGTGGAGGCGTCGGAGTGAAGGAATGCCCCTCAACTGCCAAAGGGGTGTGATCTCTACGAGCAGAGATCGGTTATCTCTTCTCTTTGTAGTGGGCCGTGATGGCGCCAATGCTGTGTAAGATGCGGTAAACGGTGAACTCGTAGACTTCAAATTTTACTGTTTTTTCGTGAGTGGTTGCGCACTGCACCGTTCCTACACCCTTCTACAAATGACGGTGCGTCAGTAGACAATAATCTAAGGCGAAGGCGCGTTCTGGCAGAGGCCTGCCTGCTTATCGCAAAGGAACACCGGTGGGTGGTGTCTAGTGTTTGTGAGGAGTATCTCTTCTCCTTCTGTTTCTCTCTATGTATTCGGTTCCCATAAACGCCTCCTTCTGACAGTGTGGCGTTTGAAACGGGGCTAATATATGTATGGAGGGGGGGGGAAGGCATGAGAGAGTATCATCGGAAGAGAGGGAGAGGTGCGCAGTCGAAAGATTAAGACATGAATAACCATACCGTTGCTCATTGTGCTAGTTGGAGGGCCCCCTATTTTCTTCTGCGTGGCGTCCATATACCTCTGGGACCGCCCACAGAGAGCGAACGGCCAAGATTTCTATCTCCAAGTCCTATATGCCAGTGTTTGATACGGCAGGGTAATAGTGAAGAGACGCTGCGCGTTCATAGGATGCGCATGAGGTATTGCGTACGGGCAATCCAAGGGGAAAGAGAAGGTGATTGCGGGACATCCTGTTCTGCGCACTAACACACCCACACCAGCCAATCAACGCGAGCGCGTGCAGCTACTCCTCCTCCGTCTATTTGCTCTGCAGAACGGCGGCGAGATCCCCGCGCTTGAACAGCGCCACGATGTCATCGAAGCCGCCCAAGAACTTACCGTTGAGGAAGACCTGCGGCACGGTGTGCAGGCCCGTGCGGGCCACGGCCTCCTGGAACACCTCGCGCCCATTAGGAATTATGTCCACTTCTAAAGACACGAACCGATGCTTCATCTCAATAAATAGTTTCTTGAGCTGCGTCGAGAACTGGCAGTACGTGGCTGATATCAAAACGATGCGGTTACGGCGGAGCATCGAGTCCAGAAACTGCGGAGCGCGGGCTGGGTCCAATGCTCCGCTCATTATCCCCGGTTTAGGTGCTACCCGTCCACCACTGGAATGCTTTTCTTTTTCTTTGTAAAGAGTTTACACTCGCGCGCCTACGGGCGTAGTATACTTCGGAGGGATGCGTGCAGAGGGAACAACGAGAGCGAGACTATCGTGGGGTCCCATGACAACATCCACACACACACACACACACGCATGGTGCCGTTCCGTAACGTTTTGTGTGAGTTATACGACCCCCCCTCCCGCCCCTCAACCACCTCCCGGCAACGCGCGGCGGGGCAACATTTATCGGCGATTAAACGTATTAAAACACATCTATGTGAGCGATAACCACACGCCCCAACGGGTTGGATGGCCGCCCTCTTATCCGTTGCACTTACTAAACTTGACTCCCAACTGACACGCAATCACGACGGATGCCCCCCCCCTCCCACAACAACAACATTTGCACTGAGTGAGATCCCCCCCCGATGGTGTGCGCAGTCTCTTGCAGATCGCCGGATTTAGTCCGCGTACAGATACTCCAGCGAGCCATCGGAGGAGGCAGAAGGATCCAAGCTAAACTCTTCGGTCAGCGAGTTGAGGACGTGTGTGAAGCCGAGTGCCGGACTGGTCATCGGGGTCGTCCCATGCATGCGAGTGGATGTGGCAGGAGAGACGCTCCGAGTCGGTGGGGGCGGGAGACCAACGCTACTCCTCACTTGAAGGTTTCCGAGTGGCGTTGACGATGTGGCCATGGTGGCGGTGTGCATCGTCGTGAAGGGACTGCGGGAACTGCCCTTGTGGTTGTTGTTGTTGCTCGGGTGGTCACTTTTTCTGCTGGACTGCACACTGTCGCGGGGGGTCTTCATTTCATGACTGAAGCGTACGAGTGGGCCCGACTCGCTGTTCGTATTCTTGTGCGCGTCTGAGGTTGGGCTCGGCGGTGTGACGGTCAGCCGACGCTCCGGAGAGCGCAAGGCCGCTGTGGGCGGCAGCGGCGCCGCTGGACTCCCTCCTTTCTTTGACAGATGTTCGTCACGCGGCACCGCACGACCCTCCTCATTCCCGTTGCCTTCATCGTCCGTCTCACTGCAGTCCAACGGGCGACGGCGCTTTCTCGATGTCGCCGTATCCTCTGTGCGTTTTGCAGTTCTCTGTGTTTGGGGTGCACCGCTACGCGTGTGAGTGCTTGTATGAGCCGCCATCGCCTCTATGAAAGGATCGTCCAACCGCAGAGGGTCCGGCTCGGAAGGCGGCTGCTGGGATACTGTGGTGGCGGTGGTGTCTGCCTGTGATGTTGCGAAGTCCTCCTTCCCTCGCCCTTCTTGCATTTCCTTCTCCTGTTGGTGTCGCAGTTTCCTCACTTCCTTGCGTGCTTTCTTCTCTTCCTCCTTCTGGGCTCTGCGCTGCTCCTTCTTCAGTACCTTTGCGAGGCGCTTCGCCGCCGCCTCGGTGTCACTTCCTGTGGCCTCCGTGGTTTGGGGTTCGTCGACCGCCTCGTCCCTGCTGCTACCGTTGATGTCGCAGTGAGACCGCTTCTTCGTCGCAAAGGCGACGATATTTAATAACGTTTCCTCCGCCTCCTCTGCGGCAGATGTATCGATGCGACGACCGGCGGGCCGGCACGGTTCTTGGGCTCCCCGACTCGGGCGTGCCGATGTTTCCGTTGCTTGTTGCTCCACAGCTACGGGATATGGCTGCGCCAGGGGTGTCCGCACTAGCGGGGACCCAGAATTTTCATCTGGCAGTGCTGCAGACTTTAAGTCGGAGCCACAGGACCGCGGCGTGACCGTTACATCCGCTGTTTTCTCAAGACTGGCGGCACTCTTATGCGTTGACTTCACCGCTGTGAGTTTCGGGGGAATCCGCAGGGGTGAGTGAAGTCCTTCCGTCCCTGCTTTCTCCCCGGTAGCCGTCAGGAGGGCAGCTTCTTCCTCTGGTAGTATCGGCGCGGTGTCCGTCTTCGCGATCCAGTACTGCCTTCCCTCCACGACTCGAAAGCACCCTGTCGGCAGCCCCGCGGTGTCACACAAGATGAACTGGTCGAGGTCCACCGCCGAGGCACTGCTGTCACGGTTTGTACGCTGACGGCCGGGATTTGCCGTCACAATTGCATCGTCCTCGATTTCTTTGCACAAATCGCTCGCTTCCGGTGCTTGCAGGAGTTCTACGAGGTGGTAGCCCCCTCGCCCAGCAGGACGCGCAGGTTTACGACGCCGGTGGAGATGGCGGGGCGGCCGCAGAGCGTGATGGGCACAGGCGCTGGGGCCGGGAGGTCGACCTGGATTTCGACCCGTTGTACGCGGTGGGCGTGATGACGGGTGGTTCTCCCCGACATTTTGTTCTGTTAGTGTTGCCTCTCCCCTGATACACACCCACACCCACACACAAACCAAAGATGCAGATGTTGATGTTACTCGACACCGCCTACGATTAGAAACTCCCACTATCCAGCTTCTGTAATGAAAATAAAGAGGATGTGAACTAAACAGATGTGAAGGAATGGGAAGCATCGTCAGATCAGTGAGTGCTTCTGTTTTTTAAAGGCCCAGCAGCGGGGGAGGTCTGGAGTTCGCTGACTCCTTCACATGTCTTTGCTCTGCGAAAGGCATCCTCACACACATCGCGAGAACCCAGCAAAATGAATGTGATGCACGCCGTTCTTTCTCTCTCAGAAACACAGTAAATCTTTGCATCACGCACCTCAGCTGTTTTGTTAGGTTTGTGGATGTGTGTCATCATCGAGGAGCGGCACAGAGAGAGGGATGGGGGTCAGGGGATAAGTATAGGTGTGTGTGTGTGTGTCGGGTGCCATCCGCGTTTTGTCTCTCTCAGAAACACAGTAAATCTTTGCATCACGCACCTCAGCCGTTTTGTTAGGTTTGTGGATGTGTGTCATCATCGAGGAGCGGCACAGAGAGAGGGATGGGGGTCAGGGGATAAGTATAGGTGTGTGTGTGTGTGTGTCGGGTGCCATCCGCGTTTTGTCTCTCTCAGAAACACAGTAAATCTTTGCATCACGCACCTCAGCCGTTTTGTTAGGTTTGTGGATGTGTGTCATCATCGAGGAGCGGCACAGAGAGAGAGGGAGAGGGCATAGCTATTCGGTCATGTGGACTACTTTGAAAGTGAGGAAAAGAAACGTAGGAGTAGGTGTATACTGTGAAGGGTGTCGGCGTGCCACGATCATGTGTGTGACATGGGATCAAGTAGTGCGGTTGCGTTTACTGTGAAGACAAACACACAGACACATAAGTTCGTGTGTTCCTATGTGGGAGGCTTGTTACTGATGCTGCTTGTACCTCCCTGGGAAGGTCTCAGGTAGTACACCGCGGCCCCTAGCGCCACTGCGATAGTGACGTAGTTAGCTGCAACGGACTGAGGCGACTCGCCGCGACGGTGCCCAGTGCCCATCGCTGGATGCTGCTCCCTGTGTCTCAGCATCGAGGAACCCGATGGGGCCGGACGTCGAGGCGGAGCTTCCTGCGTGTCATTGAGCGTGACCCCCTTTTGCTGGGAAGGTGCGATCCTCGCAACGGTGCGGTGTTTTTTGAAGTGCGCAGATACCACCGATAGATGACTGAGTACATACGGCAGCAGAACAGTCGCCCCGTAGTGCAACTTCCGGTGCATCTGGAACGACTTGTGCGGCTTCCCTCTGGCTACGGCGGCCGCGGTAGCTTTCTGGGTTGGTTTCAAGCCATATACACTCCGTAGCATTCGCGTGAAGTCAGCCACTGCGGACGCCTTCGTGTGCTTGTTCTCGAATGCGGTCAGCAGCATCGGGTAGAGAAGGGTTGTCTGTTGCTGTGCTTGACGCATCCAGTAGGTACGACGTTTCGGAGCGAGCCGCTGCTGCGGCTGGTGTCCCGCTGCTATGGCCGCCGTGACGATAGGTGTCGCTGACAACAGCGGTGCGTTGGACAGACTGCAGATCTCCTCCAAGTGATACAAGGCGCCATCCAACGAGTGCTCAGCTATTGCCTCTAGCCAGACCCTCAAGGACACCAGCGAAATCTCTAGCTCTGCGTGGGCAAGCGGGGAGACGCCGTAATCGGGGCGGAGGGTGAGGTTGGACTCAGGAGCCAGCGAACCTACCCGCCAGCGGAACAGCGCGGCCTCTAGCTCTTCCACTGCATACCGTAGCGACTCTGCATGAATGATGCGATTCTGGACGTCGGTGCTCAGAACGGCCCACATCGCTGACTTCCTTCCTTCCTGATTGTAGTGAGAGTGAACGTGGTGGGCGAGAGAGAGCACGAACTGCATGAGTCGCTCCTCCTTGCAGTTGATGTTGCCTTCCTTGGCAGGGGTAAGTTCGATTGCCGCGATGCAGCGGATCACACTCGCCCCTGAGAGAATTGGTGCCCGTCGGGTGGTATTGCCTTCGGGTGAAGAAACTGTGGGGGCCTTCGACCACAGGTGCTGGCCGGCCCGCAACCAGTTGCTTAGCTCAGCCTCAGCTTCCGCAGCTGTGACGGTCGCGGTCAGGGGCAGGGCAGTGCGCTCGACGGTTACGGTAGTGGCACCCATTCGGTGAGAGCACCGCAGCGCTGCACTTACCATCGATCTTCCATTCCCTTGGCGAAGGGAAGAGATGACTATCGGACTTGAAGTTGCAGCCCGAGTCAGGCAACGCAACCCACAGCCACAGGCAACGCTACCGCGCGCGACATCGACTTCTGCATGACGAAGGGCCCTGCGCATATGTTGTGTGGCGAATCGGGTGACTGGTTAGCCCTCGGTAACCTCGTTAAAGACTGTAGAAACAATTGAGAATCTACAACAGTGAATTACTTACGGTGTGTGGGTTTAGGGGAAGGGGACTCCAGTAGGTGTTTTCCGACTATCCAAGGCTAAGTGGTGACACTAACCAACCGGTGACTAGCGAGAAACAGAGAGAAATTCGAGGAAGATAGGGGAGGGGGGGGTTCATCCCCGCGAAGCGAGAGGTCAACATGTGGAGTCTAAACAGAAGCACTTCTTTCAAACCCGCGCGCTGAGGCGTGGCAGAAGCCATTCATGCTAGTTTCTCCCTCCTTTCGCTACCATCACTCCAATCTTTTGAAGCGTACGTAGTTTCGTGTTCCCCCGTTAGGAGAAGCATGCACTAGATCGCTGAGGCTGCTACGTGATCGAATGATACTGCCTGCATATATGGGAAGGGGCTTCATTAGTGGTAAGAAGAAAGGATTGACAGAGATGACACCGTGTCTTTGATGTTATGTATCCAAGCCCCACAACCAAAAAACAAGTGTTAGTGAAGAGTTCTGCTCTCTCCTCAGGGTCGCCTCTATGTGAAGGGCGGTGCTCCAGGTTCAGTCACTGCCCGTGCTGCAGTAGGTGGTCTGGACTCTTTTTAGATGTAAGAACAAAATAGTTGTGCGGGAGGGCCCCGATGATCCATACTCCCCCTCCCGCGTGGCTGCGAACGTCACGAAAGCACCAAAAACAAAAAAATGAGAGAACAGAAAGCGTGTCAAAGGGAAGTGCCCGACCGAAGAGAACGCATGAAATAGCCCTCCCCACACCCACACAGTGTGTGTGCCGTCTGAGGACGGGTGGCACAGCTTCCAGCACCCTTCGGCGCCTTCCCATGCCCATCACCATGTGTGACGCAACACGCAAGGTCTAACCGGGTCGACGAGACCCCTCCCCCATCAAAAATAATAATAGAACACAAATAACTGTTTCCGTCTGCTATAACGCGAAACTGTTCCGTTTTCACGCGACTATAACAAATATGTGCCGTGACTGTGTGATCAATCTTCAGAGACGAACGAGAAAGGTGGGCGGGTGGTCGGAGAGGGTGCGTGTGTGTGGTGATTTGCTTTCTATCAAACGTGTTACCCTTTCGGCATGAATGATGCCCCCCCCTTTACACGAAGCCAACTGCCACGTGCCGAAGCCCGGAGACGGTCCTTCTTTTTCATTCTGCACGCAATACGCTGAAAGGAAGAAGTGGCCGCTCCTCCCCCTCCTCAAGAACGTTGTGCATGAGTTACCACGTCGCTGTTGGGGACATTCGGTAGAGTAACGCTTCGTCCGGTCCGGTGCTGAGAATATTTTTCACAGGAGCCGTGGACCTTTCCCCCTCGACACAGCTTGCTGCTTTCATAGACACGTGTGTACATCATATATAACCGTATAAATAACATGAGATATTTATGGAGAACGCAGGAGTGGTCTTCGTCCAAGGACTGAGCCTCTGTGCCGATTGTCGTGGCCAGTGTGGGGGTGCCGCTGTGCTCTGTGGAGACAGTCCAGTAGTTCCCACCAGCTCTGTGTCCCTGTGTGATTCTTCGCATATTGTAGCTGCATTCCCTGTTATATTGAAAGATTGGGTCCCGTCGATTTCGCTTGGCCGGGTACGGCCGATACTGGTGGGACTGGGGACAATAATAGTTCCGTCCAGATCAGAGAGTCACTCGTAGGGACAGGGCCCGAAGGATTCCACGAGGGTGCAGAGGTCAACGGCTGCCGCTGCGAGGTTTGCTGAGGGTGCTTCATGCAAGTCCGCGGAGTAAGGTTGCCCATCTTCGTAGTACGTTGGTGAGTTCGCGTAGTTATCGTCGTCGCCACCGTGCGTGCTGCCACGACTCTCGTGATTAATGCTTCTGTACCGCGGAAGCATGTGCTGATGGAAAGAGGGGGAGCGGCTGCGTGTGCCGACATGTGCACCGCTGCCGCTGGGACGAAGGACCGCTCCCGCGGGGGCGGGTTCCGTCGGCCAAGTAGGTGAACTGCAGAGTCTAGGCAGTGAGTAAGGGTTGGCAAGAAGCGATACGAGCAGTGGCGCACGTGGAATATCCCGACCTCCGTGATGTGGCAAGAGCGGGTTCTCTTCGGTGGGACGGTGTGGCGCACTGTGCGAGTGCGCCGTGTGTTTGCGGTTCCACTGTGAGGACGTGCTGCTAGGCAGGGAGTCTCCCATTGGGGATTGAGGAGTTGTAACATCGCTGCCTGCGCCAATGTCAAGGTGACTCACCTGCTGCTGTAGTGCCGAGTTGCTGCTGTTAAAACTGGAGCCTTGGCTATAGCGTCGACTGATCGCCGTGGACAGGACCCGCTGGTGGGGGAACAGGTGATTGACGGTGTACGCTGAGTCGGGCTTGGATGCCTCGAATATGCCTGATTGGTTCCCTTGAAGTTGCGCCGAATTTAGCAGCGATGGCGGTACAATGTAGCGAAGATCGGGATGATGCAGCGCACCCATCGGCCCAGGGGGATCTCGCCGTCAACGTGGCAGAGAGATGAGAGGAGCTGCTCTTGCACAGTCTTCTCCTGTTGTTCGTGATCGTGTGAAGGAGTGAGGGCACCTTCCAAAGCCGTTGCCGGAATGTTAATCACACGGTTGCTGTAGTAGTATCATGAGGAAATAGTCCATGCATCGCGTTGAGTACAGTGTATCCCGTTGGGAGCTGCGGAACTGTGCCCTGCGGTTGTCGCGGGTGATGACTTGATACCGTTTGCCAAGTGAGTAGGCTCGCGAAACGGTAGCAGAGGCGGTTGCATCATAGAGAAATGAGAAGAAGTGGGGTCAGGAATTGATTACACAAACATCTGAACAGAGACGAGAGTATGCGTGCAGGTACGACGTCCTACAGAGGGGAGGGATACAGAAAGAGGAACGAAAGATAACACTGCGGGTGGAGACGAAATGCGAGGTTCAGCGAAAAGTTCTTCACGAGGTACAACTGGAGAGGAGGAGTGACCTGAAGGCTGCGGTGTGCAGCTTATTCTGTTTTGCTGCGTCACCAACTAAGTGAAAGCCGATCGGAAACTGACGGGAAGAGAGAAACAGAAAGGATTGCAGGAAGAGAATGAGGAGGAGTACACACAGGAATTGGTATATGTATTTGTGATACGGGGAGAATCCTTAAGAGAAGAAGAAAGACAAATATGTGTGTCCAAATGGATGAAGATCTCTCGCCTGTTTCTATGCCTGTCGCCGCGGCGCGAAATCACCCAGAATCCGGGGCGCGTAGAGGGATGAAAAACACGCCCCCGCGCTGAGAAACACGCACGCACACACACTTGAAACGCCCGTAGTATCGCTCCTTTTCTAATCCGGTGCCCACACACACAGACACACACGAAAAAGAAAGTAGAATCGTGAAAAATGTTTGTACTAGGAAAGTGGGTGGGGAAGACGTACTGCTACGTAGATGCAATGGTTTGCCTTCGTCTCTAGCGTCTGACTGTCAATGAGTTTGGTGAAGTCGGGGACGAAGGGTGAGGTGGGAGCGAAGGAATCAGGGATTGAGTCGATTGTATAGTTGTAGACAATCCCTACGATGCTGTGCTGTCGATAATTGCACGTGGTGTGTGTGCGTCCTATTTATGTCCAGTGTATGACGCACGCCTTGCTACTGATCGTCAAAGCTGTAGGCCAGTAGTAGTACAGTGAAACACAGAAGTCCCGACGACGGCAAAGCGTTCCTCCGATGCGTGTGTGTGGCAGAGGAGGTTGCAAAGCGGTTCTTGTGGGAGGGGTCACGTTAACAGAAGAGAAGGAAGTAAGGGATCAAAGGGAAAGGGTTGCACAGCTACTATATATTAATAGCAGCATATATATATATATATATAAATGAATCACGGATGTTGAGCGCGGGTTGAAAAGAGGAAACAAAGCGAAGAAAGAGGAGGAAGAACTGGGCGGTGGCGGTGGTGGGGTACCAAATGAGGGGGTGGGGGGATGTCGATGCAGGGAGTAGGTAGATATGAGGGTGTTGTGTGTATGTAGTTTCTTTGCTTGCCACAGTGGCGAGGGGAGGAGATGAGGGAAGGGAATAGCGAAAAGAAGGAGACCCACACGCACCCGAGTCGTGACGCTGTGGGTCGGAGTAGCGGATTAAATATGCGATTCAGACGGAGAAAATGAGGGAAGGAGTAAGAAGACTATGATGGAAGAAACTGGTGGGAAAACAAAGGATGAAAAGGTGTGTGCTGTGAGTATCCGAAACCACGCACGAAGACAGACTCAACAGACTCAGTAGACACACACGGAGGTGAAAAGAGAGAAGCGAACTCAAAGGATAACGCTTGGTGCGTCTCTTTGATGTCTTATATTCTATTCTTATACGTGGTGAAGACGGGCGGCGGCGGTGACGGAGCTTTTCGTTCAAAAAGGTAATCAAAAATGAATGAACGTTCGTATGGCGTAGTAGGAGGATTCACCTGCCCTAGCGCCCTATGCACCCAATCAAAGTAAACCACCTGGTTCAGTCCGAACAGCGCGATCAATTTGGCAGAGAAAGAATCCACAGAAACACCACGGGCGAACCAGACACTTTATCCACAACGGGGGCTGCTTCTGCGTGCGTACAGTTGAACTGGGCGAACGGGTGGGGTGGGATGAGAAAGTCGAGGACTGCGCCACGCAGCCACTGTTGAAGCAATATGTGAGCGTACGTATATAGGTGCGTGTGTGTGTGTATGAGTGTTTGCCGACACGCATACACAAACACACTTGATAGGCTGAGGATTAGAACAGAATGTACTTTGCACCCCGTCGGACGGTGAAAGTTTTTAACTCACACCTTTCGAATACGTCAGAGCCGAGGGAAGGAGGGGGTGCGGAGGAGCGAGCTAAAACAAAAGGCAGAACGAAACCACAAAACCTGCGCCGTAGAATTGAAAGAAAACCTTGTGAGAGCAAATGAGTGCTGTACAAGTGGCTACTGATGGACCTTTACCTTTATTTTGTACGGCTACAAAGCCATAGCTATGACAGGAGAGGCAAGAGTGAAGAGGACCAGTGCAATTTGTCGCACAAACCTTCCACCACCGTCTTCCGAACACACCTCGTCATCATCTAGCACGTGGACCTCATGAAGTGCAATACTTCTTATCTTCAACTGTTAGAGTGCATCTGTGGCTAAGAGTGTGTGGGAAAGCAGGCGGGGTTGTGTCTCGCCCACCAGAAATAATTACACAAGGGAGGAGGAACTCTATCACCCCTACAGAATCCTCTTTTTCGAACGGATGATGAGTGCACCACGGTTTAGTAAGGCGTTCGAACACCCATCCAGGCATTGGCAACGTATGGCGTGAGCTTCTCCGTCCGAGCAGCTTCCCACGCCTGCTGGGCGGACCACGCGCGGAGGCTGCGGTCAGCGATGTCGAGATCAAGTGGGGGAGGTTCGTTCGCTGCTTCTACGTGCCCCTCCGGAGTGATGCTTTTGTGTGGACTGCTCTGCGGGTTTGTGGCTTTCCCGAGCCGGTCCAGCTGTTGAACGCCCTCTAAGAGCTCTGAGAGAGCTATGCGATCCGCCGAGATAGGTTCAGTAGCAGTGGCCGCCGTCCCCTCGTCGTTGGTAGACCGAAGGCTGCCAGTTGAGGCGTCTCCGGTACCCTTCGCTACTGTTTCTAGGACGGTGCGCTGCAGCTGCGTCGGTGACTGCTGCGCATGGTTTTTGAGTGCGTGTGATTGACGCCTCATCTCTGCCAGTACATTCTGCAGGGAGGGCGGATGGGCGGCCCCGACTGAGAACGCGCTCTCGACGTGGGAAATATTTTGGACTGTGTCCCAATGGTGTTGCGTACGCATCGGGGTCGCACGATCTCTAACCGCAGCAAGCTCCTCAGCTGTGTGTAGCAGATAATGAATGAGTGGTGCGGCGACCCGGTAACTTCCCTCTCTCGCTGCCCGTTGCTGCACGGTTTCCATGATCGCCTCACGTTCCTCCTCTGAAAGGTGGTGCACGGCAGTGCTGCAAACGCGGCGGCACCGTGTTGGAGGGCTTCTTCGTTCCTGCGGGTACGGAGAAGCACGTACACGAGAATTGAGGCGTCGGTGGTCTCATCCTGGAGGGTATACTGTGCGATCGCCCTCACAGTCTGCGGCCCACACCGGAGCCCCTTTTCTTTTGCGAAGGCGTAGGACACCACTTGGATGGTCCGCGGGAGGGGCACCACGGGGGGTCGGATGTCCTGCGCCGCACATCGTATGACCTCCCATCGTGCGACGTGCTGGAACGTCAGACAGTAGTAGACAAAAATGGCGTGAAGGGCCACCGAGGAGGCGGGATAACGGGTGTTGAGCTGTTCGGCGAGTCGCTGCTGCAGCACGAGGCCTCGCGCCGCCTCCGGGACCGTTCCACTACGTGCGGTGACTGGTGTGAGCGAGGGGTGCATCATCAACGCGAACACCGCTGGTGAAAAGGGTTGCCGGTTGGCGTGCATTTGCTGTGCCATGGCCAGGGCCTGGGTCCAGTGACCGGCTGCGGCGCACACGTACACGTAGGCGCTCAGGATTTCACTGCCCACGTGCTGCTGCTGCTCCATCCGGCGAAAGAGACATTGAGATGAATGAAAATAGTGCTTGTCGGTCGTGCAGTGGTAGGCACAGAGAAGCAGGTCGCGAAGGACCGTGTTGGGCAGCGCATGGTGCTCCTCGGGTACCCGCTGCAGCGACGAGAAGGTCAAGCACTTCATGAAGTCATCATACAGGACATGCGGTAGCGGGGCAGACTGCACACATAGCATCTCGTCGAGCAGAAAAAAGTAGCTGTGCTCCATGATCACCTTGAGGGCATCGTGGTAGGGGATGGTGTGTACGAGACGGGTGAGAAACTCGTGCGGTGGTGTGCGCCACATGTCTTCCTTGTTTTGGAGGTACTTGTGCGAGTGCGCGTACTTGGTGATGGCAGGCAGGCCCCCTTGTAGCCACTGGGTGCTATAACCACCGCACCTCTCAGGGCTGCCCGGTGGTAGGTCGTAGGGCGGTTCCGGAAGGGTCGCATGCCTACCGCTACAACTACTACTGTGGGTATCTTCGCGAAGGTGGTGTAGAGGGGTGGCATGCAGGAAGCCACGTGCACCATACACGATGGCGCTCACACGGCGTGTTACACTTCTAGCTAGTGGGTCTATTGCCCCTTCACTGCGAGGTATCGGCACCACCCGAAGACGGAACATGCGTAACCCACTGACGACTGCTCGGAGGAGTAGGTGATACCTTCCTAGATGCAGGACATCTGTAAAAACAACAAAACCCGGCCACATGCATTTGCACAGAGAGCGAGAGGGAGAGTATCATGAGAGGTGGGAGTACCCATTGGGGGGGGGGGGGCCAACCGAGTGAAATGCTGTTACAGGGGGGGGGGGGCCTATGGCCTTTCTTTTGATCCTTGGTATGATCGTGTAGTGGTACAGACGGTAGCCACTCCAGGTAACTTGAACTGTGAGGGATGGCCGACTGCTATGCGACCCCAAGGGACTGTATTTTGTGTGCAGGGGGGTGGGCACAATGGATTCAGTAGCATGGTCGTCACCCATTGATTAGGTGTGTTCTCAGCGATGACGCCTCCATTTCCCACCACCACCACCGTTCAAAGGCTACATAGGTGTGGAAGAAGACGCAGGTACACCTACCGAGGCAAAGAGGACGACAAGAGAGTTCCCGGTCCCATTCGTTGAAGACAAAGCCCCTAAGGGGGAACTGCTGACATGCATCTCCTGCGCGGAGGGAGCAGGTTGCGTGACACTAGACAACACCGAAAACAGAGTTGTGCAATAAGTTGTTCACTGAAGCCACCCCCGAAGAAGGCAGCAAGGGTTGCGGCTTCTTACCAGCCCCACACGAACGGGAACCCCCAAGCGCTGTCTTCCGTTTCCCTCTCGGTCCTCATATCCCCCCCGCAGGAACACCCATGTTATTACACACGGCACAAGCGATAGGAGGGTGCTGGCGGCTTGGATTGTGAAGTGAAACTACTGACAAAGCCATGTTTCCTACCCCCCAACCTCACACGCACACACCCCATACACACAAACGTGCTTATGACTGTCTTCCGAGCAGGTGTGCCTGTAGGCGTCCGTTTTCTGCGTCCCTGGTGTGTTACTACTCACTCGACTGTCTTGGGATCGCTGCCACCTGTCTTCGTGCCAGGTTTTGTCGTCAGCACGAGCATTGTGGGGACACTAGTCAGTTGCAGTACAGGGTGCAGACGGTATGGGTGTTGCGGGTTCCCCAAGTATGCCGTGCGTTCTACAGGTAGCTCGACGAAGGCGGTGAGGTCCGCTGTGTGCTTCGCAAGAATGCGCTCGAAGCTCTCGCGGACGAGCTGCTTCACTGCTACGCAGTCAGGACACCAGCTTTCGTTGTTCGTAAACGGCGTCACAGAGCCAGTGATATAGCGTACTGCCACGCCAGGGGCGTTGGACGCGTTAGCTGCCTTCACCAGAGCCGCCGCCAACTCGTTCAAGTTTATGTCCAGCGCCGACGCCTCGTTACGACGTGTAGACGTGATTCTCTGCGCCGAGGGCAGGACCCACGACCGTTTGTAAAGGGGAGGCAAGGCACTTGAGTAAGCCTGTCGGCAAGAGAGGGAATCGCCGTCCGGGCGGCCCACTGCCGTCCTCATGATTCTCAGTAAAGAGACGCAACACTGTCAGTATTTCTTGTCCTTGTCGTAAATCGATGGTACATACCAGCAGGAACGAATAGCGCATCGCCCGCCGTCACATGGATGCGAATCCAGCGGTCCTCTCTGATGCGTACGTCGAAGTACCCCTCGCCATTTAGCATCCCGCACCTCGCCATTTTCGTGCAGATGCTCTGTAAAGTGCTCGGCCGCCACCCTTTCGAACTCCTCTCCTCACCACCGAGCGCCTCCGGTGAGATCAGCATCCTATCGTGGGCGGCGTAGCCCATCATAGTTTTCATGTCTTTAATGAAGGCGTCCACCTTCTCAGACTGGGGGTCAGCAGCGTTGCGCCGACGGCTGCAGCTGCCGAGGGGGGCGGAGGTCCTCGTGGCTGATCTTGGTTGTGTCCCCGGGATGGGGTTAGGGGCGGTGCGATTGGTCACCTTCTCCTCTGTGAACCCAAAGTCGGACATGTCGATGGTTGCTTGACAGCGGTCTTGGTAATCTCTTGCTTGCACTGCCATCTTATATCATGGCGTATCGATGCGAAAGAGTGGAGGGAGGAGGAGGGCACATGTGTAGGCGTCTTCTGCTATGCATTGCGTGACCAGTGTGGCAGAGGTTCCGTCTTCTCGACGAAGAGGAGCATTGCCGATCGGGAAAAGCGTGTAGTACTGATTGGGTGGCAGAATGATAAACAAAGGAGCTTTTAACGATGTGAGGTCCCAGCTGCTGCCTCTGGTGATGCAGAGAAGATACTCCGTAGAGGGGGGCGGGGGGAGGGTTGTATCCAATAGTGTGCGTGGCATCTACTCCTCTTTCTTTTCGTGGGCCCTCCCTGTGCGCGTCGGTGTCGTTGTATAATAACCATGCAGAAGACCTGCACACGCTAACCGTCTCACAGAAATGAAGAGTGGTCAGTCACACGAATGAATTTTAATTGCGCCGAAGATGGCGGGAAGAGGAAGGAGAAATACGAAGATTCAAAGAACTGACCGACTACCCTTACACACACGTAACGGAAAACGCCCACTGGCCCATGTCCTGTGAGAGGTGTCTCGTGGTCGTCGCAGCTGAAACACATACATTAAAGGGTCAACTATATATATATATATATATAATGGAACTAAGAAAGAAAGGAATGTGTGGGGCGGGGGTCCATGAAGATGGGGAGGGAACAGAGGACGACGCACCTGTTATCATCGTTTCGAAGGGTGCCCATAAATAGTCGCTTGGGGGCGGCGTTGCCGGAAAGCAATCTCTTAGTAGACGGCCGAGGACAACCGGCGTCGGGAAAGAAAGTAGAGCTAGTCACACATACACAGCTGTAGAACGGACACCATTTGGTATGTTGCCGAACATGATGCTGAGGCGAACCTCCCAGAG
Organism: Drosophila differens; assembly: GCA_037043665.1. NCBI lineage: Eukaryota > Metazoa > Arthropoda > Insecta > Diptera > Drosophilidae > Drosophila > Drosophila differens. The sequence goes on along the minus strand of JBAMAZ010000171.1, from coordinate 105,791 downwards.
CGTGAGGAGCTCGGAAAAGAAATTGAAATCAGGTCGACCAAATTCGGATAGATTTCATTCTGCTTATTTCATCGCTCATCACAGAGTTTCCCCTGCGACAACGTCACGAGCCACTCCGAGTGCTTACCACAAAGGCGGCGAAAGGACGAGTTGTACTAGCCTGAAACCGGCTAGCGCCCTCCCCAAAAATCAATATTCGTCATGTGTGCTGGACGAGTAGTTTAGTGGAGGTCCATCTTGAGGGAGCGGGTGTGTGCTCCGGGTTACCCCAGATCGAGCGGAATGGGATGAGTGTGAGCCCTTGAAGGGAAGCCCAAGTAACATCCAATGTGAACGGATCGTGGGTCAGAGCCCTAATCCCTTACGCACGATCGATGGCAAAGGGAATAGAGAAAGAAAACAGACAGTTTGAAATTGCGAGGTGAGTGCAGGAGGAGGGAGTGGAGGGGAGTCACAGCACACGAAGAACACAAAATCAGATGTGCCGTTCATAAGTTCAAGTCCTAGGGAGAGGGGTTAATAAGCACGCCCGCCCCCTTCCACACACATGGCCCTAACAACAACGTTCTGCTCGAAGTATCTGAGCTACAGAGAGTCGAAATGAAGAAAAGAACGGGGGGGGGTTGTATCGCGTATGGAGTTTAGTGCATCCTTGCTGTTAAGTAATGGAATATATACGCAAGGTTGGGTAGTGCAGAGGGTGAGGGGGGGGCGGTTACGCCGAAGAACGTCCTATGCTCGCGATGTTCGCCAACCCACCAAATACGAAGGGGATGTTCCGAAACGCAAAAAAACTCTATAGAGGAAATATAAGAGCCGTGGTGGAGATCACTCTAAATCTTTGTAGCGAGAAGGGGGAGAAAATGGGCGTGACACACAGCTCGTCGGCGAAAAGAACGGATGCCGCGCCAACAGCAAAGAAAGTGGAAAGGAGTAACCCCAAGAGGATTGGCAATACCAAGAAGCCTAGCAGGGAGGTAGGCACAGCGTCCATCAGTTGTGCGTGCCGCCCCTGACAGGGCTTTCCTTACGATATCCTCCAGTGTGACGTGCACCACGTCTTCGGGGTGAAATTGGTGTGTGGGGGGGGGGGTCAACGCGCTCTCTCAGGCGGAGGGTGGGCGGAGGCGGTTTGTAGACGACCTGATTACTCATTGGAGTTCAAGGAGAGGTCCACCATCGCTGTCTGGCTGTCCAGCTGGATCCGGGGCAGGATCCGGGTCACTCACAGAAGACTGCAGACTCAACGACAGGCGCGGCGAGGACGGCTGCTTCACCCTTCCGTTTTCCATTTTAGCCTTCGTGTCGTTCTTGTGGTTCTTCTTGCTGCTTAGGTCCGGGCAGGGTAGTGATCTTTGCTCTGGTTTGCTGCAAGGCCTTCGGACAGCTTGTGCGTCGCCTCCAGCATCGCGGCGACCCACTCCACGTTCCACGACACCGGGTGCTCCAGGAACTCTTCAATGGTCATGCGTTTGGTCGGGTCTCGATGAAATAAACTTTCAAACAAATCAATGAGGCTGCTGGGAAGGGTTGCAGTGGTTGTGTGCGCCGGTAATGAATCGATGCTGATGCACGTCACGGCACGTGCCGGACTGTTGGATGCGCTCTCTGTGAGCAGAACCCCGCGTCCGCCCGCCCCCGAAGGGCTTTGGTGCGGTGCCATCCGTATGGCGTCGGGCGGTGGCTTCTGACTTGAGGTGTTCGACAGCCGGCATCGGTTGGACTCGGCGGAGTCAAGGCTCAGCGGCGCAGGTAGGTCGTGCGGCGTTCCAGCAAAGAGCTGTGATTCACTTTGCGTGCTGTTGGGGACTGATAGGGCTTGCAGGGGACGTCTCTCTTGGGACGAGGACGGCCCCGCCACCATCATCATCGCCGCGGGCGACGAAGAGGTTCCTGTCATACGTGCCCGCAGAGGATCCATAGGTGTTCGAACCGCTTGCGGCTAGCATCGAGCGTTCCTTCGCGGCAGTGTGCGTCGCCAACTGCATGGCATGCAGCACACTCTCGGTCGTGGAGTTGGCGTAGTGGTTCGCGTAGGTCGAGTTCGAGCGGTTGTTCGTGACAGTGATGGGAAGAGACTCCGTGAGTGGGATCACTCATAGAACGCGATGAGAGCGGGATGTCAGGCCGTCAGGTGGCGGGTTCAGCCCATGATCTCCGCCAAGATGCAGCCAAAGGACCACAGGTCGCACGGCTTCCTGCGGCTCGCCGAGAAGCACCTCGGGTGACATGGGAGAAGGTCCCTTCATGTTCGTCAGGGACGCTTCTCATTTACTCGCGCCGCACTCCCGAAGTCCGCGAGCTTCGCGACGCCGTTGGCGAATAGAACATTCTCCGGCTTCAGGTCGCGGTGGATGATATCCTTGCTGTGGATGTACGCTATGGCGCTAGCCATGTCGTGAATGATAAGCACCGCCTCCCGTGCACTGAGCGTTGGACTCGAAGAATCGATGGTCCCTCGGCGCTCGGCAGCTGAGGTTGCCATGGAGGGATAGAGATAGGACGACAGATGAAAACTCTTGCCCAGTGTTCGCTGGGCGTTGCCGTCGGCCCTCTGCGCCCATGTGAGTGTCAGCGACGGGGTCCGCAGGCGCTGGCTCAGCGTGCCATCACAGAGTTCCATAAAGATGGAAGTAGCTGTCAGCATCTAACCGCGAATGCGAGAAAGCAATGATGTTGGAGTGGTCCAGCGTGCTCATGATGCGACTTCCCGGTTGAGCATCTCCAGCATGTGCAGAGCGGCGCTCTTGAGAAACACCCGCTTCATCGCGAGTCGCCCACGGAGATAAACATCATGACTTCAAAGACGTCACCGAATGCGCCACTGCCTATCTGACGTATGATTTGATAGGACTGGCGAAGCCGCACCTCGACCATCTGTCGCATGAGGCGCCGGCGGTGAATGTATGCTCGCGTCTGCTCGACAGTTTGACAGTCGATAAAGCGGTGGCCATGTTTTCGCTGTGAAGCACTGCATCTTCCGACATACCAGGCTCCACCGGTAGCGCGTGTACGTCGCCGTTGGTGATGTGAGCATGAGAATCGTCTGTTCGCTGCATCGTTCGAGAAGCATTCGTTTGATCTCGGGTGTGATGGCCGCCTGGGTCCACTCAACCATGACTAGACCAAACCCCGTCAAACCCGCTCGAAGGAAACTACAGAAGCGCTGCGGTGTGTTCACACAGGTGATGCAGTGCCCGTAGCGGCCCAGTGTCTCTTCTATGGCCCCGCGCTCCTCGGGGTGATACACAAGGATGTGTAGGTACTTGTGCAAGGATCCTGAGGCGGTGGAGTCGATGCTGTGCTGCTCCTCCGAAGCATTTCCGGTCGTCCCCCCGTCGACGCTGCAGAGATTCCCGGAGTGCGATATCCCCTCCACAAAAGATCTTACACGAAAGAGGTCCGCGCTGCTGTCCAGAATGGAGTCATTGGCGAAGCTGTTATGCCGACGCCAGTCTTCCGGTACCCCGCCCGTGGCAGCGGGCATGGCGGCTGCCACGGCTGTGTCACTGAACGGCTCTCTCCGAAGTGCGGCGGTGTCAGTTGGTGGGGTGCTGAGGTCTTCTTGCTCGGCCGCCTGGCAGGCGTCGAGTTCGCTGTCGTGCTGTCCTCCAGGATGGCGGTGCTACACTGCCCGAGCGCGGTAGCCGTGGCCTTGGTGACCTGATACCCACCGAAGAGGCTCACCACACGGGCGGTACCACCGTCGGACTTGCCGGTGATCCAAGAGTTGGCAGCGCTCGTTCGACTAGGGGATATCTCGACGCGTGGGCGTGCCGTGGCAGCACTGGGTGAGGACGCTTCGTGGGCGGAGGTCGGCACGGTGTGTATCAAAGGAAGCTGTCCCGACTGCGAGGAAGCAATAAACGTTACTGTCTTCATGCCAGACACCACGTGTGGTTGCTGCTCTCTGCTGCCGTCCCCGAGGGACAGCACAGTGGACAGGTCCCCTGAAACAGAAATTCGCGAGCGCCGACAGTTGACCGCGGCGGCGACATTGCCGTTGTCCTCTGGGGTTGCCAAGGAGGTATCCAAAGGGATCCCATCCAGTTTTACCTCAAGACTGCTATCCTTTTGCAGGGGATTGCCATGGTAGCTTCGGCTTCTCTGCACCTGACGGTTCACCTTGTCTTCTGCAACAGCCGACACCCACGACTCGGGGGCGCTCTCATCGTCACTGCCCCACTCCGCCATCGACATGAAACCGCTGTTATCATCGACTGCTATGTGGTCCTCAGGCGGGGCCGTGGGGTCTGACAGGAGGACGCTCTTCTTGCGGCCAACGGTGGTGTACCGTGCCGCCGCCCGGTCGTACTTCAAGAGGATGATATCAGGAGGCGGTAGTTGCGCTGCACTCACCGCATCTTCGGTCAGCGCATTCGCGATGTTCACACCAAACAGAGACAGACCTTTTTGGGAAGAGAGGTTGACAGTGCCCATCTTCTGGAGTAGGCCCAGCCGCTCCTCGGTGGTGAAGGGGAAGCGGATGCGTGCGCTGTTCGGGGCAGCCGACATCACCTCTACGCTGCCGCCGCAGGCCTGCAGAAGGCCAATCGTGCTGCTGGAGAGGAACGAATCGAGTGGCTCGTAGGCACACGCTTCCCATGAAATGCCCCCACCAGCTTCGCTGGTCCGTGAAATGGAGGAAGGAGGCTGAGGGATCGAAGCAATGGTCGTCGCCGCAGTGGAAGTGCCAATCCCACTTCGGCGGGGCGGTGTCTGATGCAGTTCATGCATCTCCGGCATCGTTGACGCGTGAGCATTGGGCCATGAAGACGATAGAGCAGAGGTCACAGCGGTGATGTGCGGGGGTGGCGCACCGAGGAGGGAGGTCACGCTCCCCCCGGGCGCACTGATTGCATGACTGTGCTGCATCTCCGTCGCAGTCGCACTCGAGACATGCAGGGAAGCATGCATGACGCTACCGATCATCCGAAGCTGGCGATCTGCTGCGACTTTGTCGTTGAGAAAGGTAGGTAGGTTGATGCTGGAGCGTTCGTGAGTTAGTGGTGAGGAAGTGATCTGCTGGCGTTCCAGCTCGTCCTCCTTGGTGTAACGCTGTTGCAGGGCAGCCACGTTGCTACTCAGCGAAGTCTCTAGGTGTACCTGACCCTCAGGCCAGAGGTCCACGACCAACTTCATCCCCCTTACACATACAAAGCAGTCCGAGTACTCGACGTTCTTGGAGCGTTGAAACTTGATCACGAACTGCACGACCTCAATCAAGGTAATGACGTTCGTGCGGAATGTTTCGGGTACCTCTGAAGAGAATGTCACCGAGGAGAGGCCGGAAAGCGTTCCGAGTTTTCGACTAAGGTGCACATTCTCTGTATGGACAATGTTAGCACGATTTTGCACCACCAAGGCGGAAGTCGCGTCTTTGGTCAGTCCTGTCTGCGTGTCCGCGCTCATTACCACACTATTTCGAAAGTTTTGCGGGCCCGTTGCGTGGTGTTGGGGCGGCGATCCGCCATGTAACGTATCCGGCGCCCCGGTGCCTCCTGCCGCGGAGATCTGTGAGACGGAATTGACGTCGCTCTTGTGGCTTCTGTTGCCTGTGTCCGTTGCCGGGTTCACCACCGGGGTCTCGCTGAAACCTACTGTTATTGGTTGGGTTGCTGCTGCGTTCGTGAAGGGCCACGCTGCTATGCTGCGTGGGGAAGGTTATCGACAGCGGTTCCCAGTGCATTGACCGTCGTGATTGTTGTCGCCTTTGCTGAGACTCAGGGGCGGTGCTGGCTGTTAGGTCCTGCGCGCGAGTCAACCGTCGATTCGTTTCCTTGGCGAGATGGATCGTCTGAGTTCGTGGCGGGGACGCTCTGATGCTCGTCGTCGAGGGTGGCTGCCACCCGGGTCGGCGGGCACCAAGCGGAGACTGGGTAGCGTCCCCCATCGGCGCTGTCCTGGGAGGCATCCAAGAGGTCGCGGGTCGGCGTGCAGCCACTTTCTTGTTGGGTCTGCGTCGCGGCGTGCGTTGCTGCTGCTGCCGCCAGTTCCCGTGGTACAGCAGTGGTGGACGTGTTCACTGCGCCGAGGGTGGTCCCAAGGTACGGCCGCGGTGCTCGGTTATTGGGCGTGAAAACCTGAGGTGAGGCCACGAGTGGTGACTGCGGGAGCTGAGTCATAGTCATGGCGGACCCTTCGCAGTCCCAAGTGTCGATGCGGTGAAAGAATAGGATGATGATACACGACTCATCCTCCTGTGACACACTTGAAGTGCTGACCGGTGGGGCCGGGCTATGAAGCGGTGCACTGGTCGGTGACACACCTAGCGGGTGTTGATTGAAGCGCGTGAACGTCGCCTTCGGGGGGGCGGGGTGGGCGGCTGACGGGCCGTGCGTACGTGATGCAAGCTCGCTACAAAGCACTTAAAGACTGCCCCCTGCGAAAGCACCTGAACTCCCAGAAGAAGCTCCCGACCGCGCTCAAACAGGGAACTGAGAGGCATGGCATCGTGTAGGCCTCGGAGCGGGTAGCTGTTGTTGTTTCCACACCCCAGCGTAGGGTGGAGTGGGGACCGCGAGAGCTCGCTAAAAGTTGGATGATGTTCGAATGGGAGGCCCGTGCTCGCCGGACCACCACATTCACGCCCGTCCCCACTCGCATCCATTCGATAAAGCTTTAGTAGACTTTCAAGAGGGTGTCCCACAATGTCTGCGAGCTCGTCGCATCCTAGCAAGCTCAGCGCCGCTTGGTTAGCGCGGTAAATGGTGTAGTGAACACCGGAGGGGAGTGGGGCTGTCCTGCAGCTGTTGCAGCTCGAATTATTGTGCAGGCTCGCCCGCTTCGGATCGGGTAGGGGAGTTTCCGCGCCACAGGCGAGAGTGGCCGATGTGGGGGAGAGTGAAATGCACGATTGTGGCAACGTTAAATTTTTGTTCTGCACCACGACAGCCGGCAAGGCGATACTGTCAATGTCTTGTCGAAGAATACTCCGCAGGAGTTGTCCAAGTGGATCAGCCGCAGCATGGCTAATACTGTGTGGCTGGTGGGACGGATCCACGTAGCGGCTCAGGCGACTAGGTGGGGGTATCGGCTGACAGTAGGAGTCACCACTCAGGGGCGGAGGCTGCTGGCTATCGATATCGCTGCTGCTCGTATTGTTCACAATTTCGTGAGGGCTGTACAACTGCGGCTTATCCATGGTGACAACTGAGATGAGGTCCTTGCTACCTATGGAATCAATGCAGCCCTGTCGGTCGGCGAGCTCCGTAAAGGGGTCCACAGCTTCCAGAATGACTCCCGTGCCGTCCACGTCGTGTTCGCTGCCTGTCAGGATATTGCTGTGCGTTGCGGTGCTTGGCGAGCGCCGATTGGAGAGGAACGGTGACGAGAAAGGGTGTGTCAGGAGCACGGGCAGCAGCAGGGGAGTACGGGGCTGTTCTGGTAGGATTTCCCCCCGATCGTTGTTAGAACCGGAGTATTGTTGACCCCCCGCGGCGGCGAATGCCCATGCCTGTTGTTGGCAACTGTGGTTAACAGGACTCGATGGCGCGTTAGGCATAGAAGCAGGGTGTGCACGTGTGTGTGTATCTGTGTTTGGATATGTTAGGGGGTGGGAGGGGGCGTCGAAAGGAAAATTGATACCCAAAGAGGTGTAATCCACACTATAGGAACGGAGGAACGCTAAAAGGCTAACTGTGCTAAAGGGAATTGTATATATCGCGTTTTCTCGTGATGTGTGTGTGTTTTGGTCGTGAGGATCGGTCTTGCTCCTCTTAACTATATTACGCTTGACCGGGGCGAAGGATGGGATAAAACAGAGTGTAAATCACATACCTTTCGTACCGAGGGAACGATCTGACGAGAGGCCGTGTTATCGACACTTCCACCACTCACCCCCAACGCGTGCTACCACTTAAATACGTATGTGCGGAACTTCTACACACTGTAGGCTTCCTCTGTGTAACGTGGTCGTGGATGTATGATTAATCTGTTAGCAGAGGCCTGCTAGCCAAAGGGAAGAAGGCTGCCAAGATAGGAAGTTTGGGGGGGGGATGAAAGATAGTGGTGACGTTTTGTATTGAATTTGTTAACTGTAAGAGAGTTCTCAAGATGGAAGAGGTAACCCAAGGAGGTATAACGCAGAAAACAAAATTAACTCGCCCTCGCTCCAAAGCTGTCGCTCTGTTTTCACCGACCGGCCCTTTCGTGTCAGATGAATCTTTCCTCCTCCAATGTCAGGCACGAGGCCCAATAATTGGTGGAAGAGGTGGGGGGGGGGCGAAGAAATGCGGGAGAGCCCAGGGAACTATAGGAATGTGGGCGTATGCAGTGCGAAGCCACACACGGTGCAGAATACAAGTTGGTTCTCTCGTCGTTTCCCGCCTTTTCGTTGGGAGAATATTGACAACTGACACAAATGGTGGACACTCGATTTACAAGTAAGTTTACTTCTTACGCGACTGTCCTTCAATGGGCGTAGCGTATCACGAGAGCCCCAGCGACGATGCCCTGTGTCTGTGTGTTCAAGAGGTTGGGGATCAAATAGAAGTCACGGCGAGGAGAGAAGGGATGGGGGCAGGACAGCGGTGTTGGTATATAGGAAGAAGATGAGCCCGCTTTAGGAAACGGATGTGCGATCAAACAATAAAAATGGAAGGTGTCCTGATCGAAAAGCTTTACATGTAAAGAGCAGTTTCCAGGGAAGGAACCGGTAGAAATGTGTTTGTTGGGGTGGGCTGTGAGTGGAGGAGTGCCTAAGAGGTGAACTGATTCCGTGGCAGAGAGAGTAGGGGGGGGGGGCGGACGCCAGGTGGGGAAGCAACAACCACTCGAAGTGAGAAGTGTGCGTGTTAGCAGCCACCGCTCAATATGCACGCAGACCCTGCACACCCCGAAGGAGAAACGAGTAGAGGGAAGGGACACAATGCAAAAGATAAACACACAGAGAGAAATAAACCAATCAAACAAACAATTAACGATACCAATCCTCAATACGATGTATCAAAGTATGAGAGTTTGTGCGTCGTACTTCACAGATGTGAAGGGATAATAAATACTTTGACCTTCCCCACGCGCGCGATTTGTGAAAGACGGAGAGGGGGGGGAGAGGAAATATATGAGTTCTTTCTGCCCGACACTTCCGGGAAGGGGAGAGGAGAGATGAGATGTTCTTGGCAATGTTTTCGTTCCTTTGGTGTTCTCCTTGTTTTGTTTCACACCTGTTTTATGGAGGGGAGCCGTCCTACCTACCGCGGCGAATAACTACAACAGGGGCAAGGAGCACCACGAAAAAGGAGAACTATATATAAGTATAAATGTGTGTAAGGTGCACCGATACGGATAGAGCCGGGGTGTGGTATATATATATATATATATATATATATATATATATATATATATATATATATATATATGTGTATATATCTCGGAGGTGCCCAGAAATTAACAAGAAAGAGCGGTGTGCTATGAGGACGGAGTGCCCTGCTGGGTACGGCTAGATTCGTTCCTCTCTTCTGATGGTATACGTTTTTGTTTTCTTCTCGCGTAGCAGAAGTAATCCCTAGATGTATCAGTTCAGTGAAGGTGGAGAAAGTGAGATGAGGCAGGCACATGATGCGTGCGTATATAACATGCGAATCGGTTGGCAGATGTCTGGAATTCACCTCGAAGTGTAAGCCATCAGAATCAGACGGGTGCCGTCATAGGACCACTCCCCGCCACCCCATAATACTCTTTCTAAAATCACTGTCCTTTCGCAGTGTATAGGCACCAGTACGCACCGTGACATAACTTGTCAGGCGCGCTCCACCCCCCAGTTGCTCCGCCCCAGGACACCGTCTGCCAGTAGTTACACACATGACTCTGGGGTCACCATATAAGCCCTTCTCCCTGAGTGAACGTACCCTCATGAACCCTAAAACCTCAGGTCTACCATTTTTCCTCTACTTAGCAGTTCCCTGTCCTCCATCTCTTCCTTTGTTGCCGTTTCGGATGATTTCTATTCTCAGAGTTGCCTTCCGATCTGTCCATTTTTCAGAAGGTATGGAACGGCCACGTCTTTTGTACTAACACATGCACTCGGAATGTTGCTTGCCCTGACCTGCGCACAATGCCAGAGAGAATTGGGTTCCAAATCCTATTATTGAGCTGCCAACGGAATTAACAGAGATTCTTTTCGTAGTACTCACACGTTCCTTTACGAGATGCATCTTAGTAATAGTGTAACTGTTGGGTGGTGTAGAAAGCACACAGCTGGTTTCATGAGGACCGCCTCATCTGTCTCATCTATTTTGCTGCACATAATAAACTGTGCCGCACCAAGTAGTGAGACCGCAGATCTGTAGGTGACAAAGCGGCCTCCCTCGTCAACTACTACGTCCACAACGCAGTTAATTTTTCACGTCTAATAGATGGAAAGTGAACAGCAATGGAGTGAAGGGAAACGAAGCGTAGCCAATGTTATAGAAGTGTAAACAAAGCCATGTGGAGTTAGGGTCCCCCCACCTATCATAATGAATAAGAAATGTACATATATATATATATATGTGTGTGTGTGTGTGTGATGTTAACGAGTAACAATAACAGCCGCGCCGAACCTACTTCTGTGTTTTCGAAGAGAGGGAAGAAAGGATGCCCACGTGCGACAAATTCGTTCGCCAGAAGAGGTTAGAATAGAAAGAAACGGAAAGGCGAGAGAGGTGAAATATGTCGGAAGAGAAATATCAGGGACGGGCGACCGAGAACTTACGCGCATCCACATAGAATGCGACCGGAGGTGGCAACGGTAGGTATCCCCTTGCTCGCCGCGTGCATTTTGATCCTCACAGTACGGGGTATAGTGGTATGGAGAGGAGAGAGAGTGTGTGTGTGTAAAAATGAAGAGGTAATGCACACCAGAGTAAAAGCACACACGTCCTCAGACACCCAATAATGACATGTGCATATTTAGATTTGGGGGAAAATAGAACAAAACATTGATGACGGTGAACTGGCTGCCGAGTCCCGTAAACAACGTTCGTGGCCAGTTCTTCAAACAGTACAACGGTTCCTTCATAATAGCGTAGCCATTTAGTATCCTCCGACCTGTGAGCTATTCCCCCCTTCCCCCCAAAGAAAATAATATAGCAACGAATCACACACACACTCACACACACACACATGTACACCTACAAAGACTTTGCAGCGAGAGGGAGGATAATGAAAGGGCAACCAGATCACTGGACCGTTCATCCTTTTGCTGCACAAAAACAACGTACGCTATCCTGATAGTGGTTACACGCGACCAACAACCCAAGTCGTGACGTGGTGGTGAGGGGCAGGGGGAAGGAACGCGGCTCACCTTTCACCATCTATTGCTTGAAAGAGAAAGGATATGACGCAGAGAGCGTTGGTGCCGGCGCAGGTACGGGGAATAGTGCGCTTTGAAGGGGAGGAAGAGGGAGAGACCTCTCGATGAGAAGAGTAGGAAAGAAGGGAGGGGGTAGCAGGGGGGGGGTAGAGAGTGGGTAGGACAATCTTTCGCTACAAAGCAGATGAAGCGACACCGAAAGGCACACGGAGAAGAGTGCAGTACCCCACACCCCTTCCCAAAGTTCAAGCAGTGCCGATACCAAACCCCAAGAAGAAATTACGTAAGCCTGTACTACGGTAGAGGGTCAAAGGAGGACACGTACGCATTTTGAACCATGCCACACCGTAAGATGGGCGAGCCAGACCCAACCCGCTCTTGTGCTCTATCACGGCTTTCATTATTATTACTGAGGATCCCGTTCCCTTCGTGTATGAATGTACGTCTTCGTCGTGGCCACGTGGGGTGGGTGAAAGGCACTGGATCCACATACAATAAAAAGAAGAAAAGCAGTTGTGAAGAACGTAAGCGCACACGGAGGCAGAGAGGCAAATAAGAAAGCGAAGGGGATTTAAGGGGCTTTCGGACGGGAAAACGCGGTCCGAGAGGGAAGCGCTGCGTTTTGGTGCGAATTGTGAAGCAGCAGACGATTGCCGTTATTTGCGATGTGTCTTGGAGGTGTGGAGTCTGCTGAAATACTGAAGGCATCTGTCGAAAGGGAAGACGATCGCGTGACGCCAGATGCATGGTAGGGTATTGCAGCAGCGGGGGATTATGTGCTCTCTCACAACCGGCACTCCCCAATGCTTAAGGTATCCCCATTTCAATGATTTGGTGCGTTCCGCATCCCCATCTCATTCACACTCATACTTGAACACAATACAAATTCCTGTTGAGTATAGCGAGGTAGGTTTAGTGGGTTTATATATATATATAATGTTTGACGCACGTGTCCAGCAGAAGGCCATGAAATGCTCTCTCTGCTCATCGTTTGGTACCGCCACTTGTTACCGCTGCTAGTCGTTGCATCCCTCTTTTTTGGATCTTCACTTTGTGTTCCTCAGCTTTGTCATTGCTTTCTGTCAATGACCGAACACACAGTTCCTATTCTCACATTGGCAGCTGTTTGATGCGATCATTCCTCCGTCCTCTGTTTAGAGCCGTTTCTCAACTGAACAAAATCACTGCGACTCCCCCCCCTCCTCCTCCAAAAGAAAAAAAAGGGTGCCATAGGGGACACGCACACCGCCGTTCAACACTCTCATATCCCCCCCCCCCACGGAGACGAGTGCCTTCTACAAAAATGTTATCATGATTCACGTCAAATACATCGGGAGCTGGATGATGGTGCACCAATCATGTGCACCCTCCGTAGACTCGGTGTATGTGTATTGTTTGTTTCTTGCATAGGTGTCGAGAAGGGGTATAGGTAACTTTGTTATTTGCCGATGAAAAACAGTAGAAGCACACGCCTATAGAGCGCAGACGTGCGTAAGAGGGCAAGAAGGTACGAAGTTACCTTCAATGCATACACACCAACGGCTCCCTATCCGTTCAATTGTTTCCATGACCAACCGTCTTAGATTAGTTCTCGCGGTGAGCGCATTCCTAACCATTTTTTTTGTTTGCGACGTGTGTGTGTCTCTGGTGTTTGTAATAGCAAGTCGCCTTCGACGTTGAGGTAAGAGGAGCAAAGACTTCGAAGTACAATTAGAAGGAATCGTGAATCGTTCCCGTTTCCCTTTGGAGCCGTGCTGCACTGTGTTTCCAGGATGCCTTAGCGTCCACAAGCGTTGTTCGCAGGCATGCCTCCTACGCACAGAGACCCCAGGGGCTCCTGCTCCGGTTGAAAAGAGGATAAGAGTTATTCTAAAGAAAATGCTCATGGGAAAAAAATAATAATTTCAACGTTGAATCTCCGTTCTTTCGTGAGCGCCGCTGAGGGAAGGGCTTGGACCCAGTGGTGCCTGCTGACATGGATGAAGCCCTGTGTAGCTGAACAAACTAGGGAGGAGCCTCACCTTCACTGCTTTCCACAGGAGGCCCTGACATACGGAGAGAGGGGCAGTGGGCCGCCCCTGTGATGAATACAGAGAGGAGTCGGCATCGTCCATAGTTCTGTATGCGAAAACCAAACAGCAGCGGAGTTGAAGGCCAGCTGAGTGTTAGTGCCGGAGAGAAAAGATGTCATGGTGGAGGGAGGGCGGGGGCACAGTGTATGCGGGGAAAGGGGGCAAGGAGGAGTCGTAACTAAACAAAGAAATGATGCTTACCCGCAAGAAAACTTACCCAAATACATGTGCACCATCCTCGCTCCGCTCTGGCGGTGCCCCTTCCTATGTTTTCTCTCTGTTTTGAGCTTTTCGTGCCGCTTTCATTTCCTATGGCATAACCCCCCTTCCTCCTGCAGAGCTGGTTGCTGATAATCATCTCCTGATCATGTTATTCCGGCGCGTGCACAATAATCTTCCCTGGTCCGATAGTTACTGTGTGTGGTTCCGTCTTGGGCGACTAGTCCCTACCCCCCTCCCAGGTCCGGCCCACTCAGCCGTCTTGTCACATCCTCCGTGTAGCGGCCCTCCCAAGCCAGCAGATGCTCCGCGTACGCTTTCTCTATCGCATCATAAGGGAGCGACAATATTTTTTGCGGCCGTTGGTCGCTGGTGCCGATGGAAACGGCTGGATAACACCGAGTGCCACGGTTCTTCGACATCTTGCCATTTTTGTCAGCGTTCGCCGGAGCCCTTGTCTCATGCCGCGCCTGCAGGTCAGCACACAGCCCCGCAATCCCGACCGAGCGCAGGTGCTGCTCAGCGGTCAAGTGGGGCATGTGAAGACCATTGAGCTGATCCTCGTTGATGCACGGGAAGCACATGCAGATATTGTGGGTGCCGTTCTCTATGCTAATCGAGGCCCCGCAAGCCTCCAGCATCTGGATCTCGTGCTTCGCGAGGAAGGCCTTCAGGGGGATGAAAATTCCTTTCGGACCGCCCCGAGAGCCCCGACGGTCCCCTCCCGATGCTTCGGAATCCCAAATGATTCGTAACGGCGGGGAGGTCCTGCCGTCGTCGGCGACGTGTTCTGCACATGACGTTCGTCAGCTGCGGCCGCAGAATTATAGTACTCCTGCAGCGCTTCGCACTGTGCCTGCAGGGGGGCGTCGGGGGGCTGCTCGCCATCGCCACGATGGTCACCTGCAATGTCGACGTTTTGTACGGGCTGCTTGGCAGTGCGGTATGAGATGGAAACCCGACTCCCATTCATAGGGTATGATGTTCACCACGAGGAAAGATGGCCTGTAGAAGCAAACAAACGCGTGCGCGGCGCGTACCTCATTTCTTCGAACGAAATTCAGGGAAGGGGACAGAAGAAGGGCGAAGGTCATAACGTTGATGCGGAAGGCGATGGGCACCTGTCCGGAGACGTGCACGGAGGTTATCTCACGGAAATAGAGAAGCTTCCTCCGCAGACTGTCACTCTGTTGTGGGTCGGCCATGTGTGCGCGCGCATGTTCATCCTTTGGTACCGAAGCATCCGTTGCCACCGTATGCTTTCCCCCGTGTTCTCTAACATCGCTGGTACCATTGCTGTGAGGGAGACGCTGAGGGTGGCGGGGATGTGATGCGGCTGTCGGGTAATGTTGCGTGGCGAATGCCACACTTCGATTGTGACGTGTGACGGTACCGTGGTGAATCGGTGACTTCGTCAAGAGCCGATTGCCGTCGGTAGCTGAAGGTAGGGGTGATGGGTGGTGACTGCTTTGGCTCGGATGTGTGGTCATCTTATCGGTGTAAGAGGGGGATGTTAGCGTGTGGAGGGGACTGGCGGGATCCTCTTCCTTCATTTCGGTCGTCGCCGTGTGTGGCGGCTTGTGGATGCGAGGGATACCGATGCCGGGCTGCCGGGCGGAGGTTTTAGCGTCAATGCGGTGCAAGTGATGGGTGTCGCTGAGGGTGCAGCGGATGGCAGCGATAGGTGGTGTTGGAAAGGTATGAATGTATGTATATATATATATATATATATATATATATATATATATGTATTGCGCTGTCCGGCCTCTTTGCGTACTGTTGTCGTCGACACGCCAGCGCAGACAAAAATAAATGGATCCAATAAATGAAAGATCCGGAGGTATGCAATTTGTGAGAGTGAATGGTCGGGGGTGCGGGGGCCGTTGATGGGTCAATAACGTGGGCAGGAGATCTTCCTTCCTGGTAAGTGTCCACGTGGGAAGGGTTAGATGAGCGTGACGTGCCCCACCTCGTGTAATAAATACTGGTGTCGATGGATGCTAGCTATATGGGAGTGTAGATATGCTCTCGGGCGCGCGTTTATAGGGGATGTGTGTCAATATTCTGGCCCCAAGGAGCAAGAGCTGACCGGCGAAATGCTCTAACTACCACGAGAAATGGGTATTAGACAAAGTGAATCTTTCCTCTGCGTGTGTGTGTGCGTGTATAATAGTCTCTACGGGGTGGTACAAAACGTGCCAGAGAGCGAGAGCGCTCGTCATGCAGAGAACGAAGGAGGGAGGGAGGGCGTACAACCAGAGATTGTTTCTAAAAGGAACGATTGAAGGAGGTGAAAAGGAGAAAACACGCCAATCCGCGGCAGGGTGCCGTTGAAGTCTCTCTCTCACACGGTAACAGAGAACACACCGACCCGAATCAAAATAGACAAAGAGACAACGACTGGGTAGAGGGAGGTGTGTGTGTGTGCCAAGACCGTGAGAACAAACAGCGAAAAGGCACACGCGAAATGAATAACACGAAGCGCGTGAGTGTATGATTCTCTCAGATAGAGGCTTGAGAGGACAACGGTATCTGGCGTGTAGATCCCCCCCCCCCTCACGAAAACAGAGGGGGAGAAAGGCAAAGGCAAGGAATGGCGTTCGCCCACAAAGAGGGGGATCGAGAAGAGAAACAAATGCCACGAGAAAGGAAAGGAGGAGGAGAGAGAGAGGCCCAACTTATAATTGAAGATGTGAGTTGATAGTGCTGTCGTTTTTGTCCTTGTTTCTGTCGACGCTGCATGTGTGTTCATGTAGGTCGTGTGATACCAAAGTACATCAGTGAGGAGGAGGATGGCAAGATGGGAGGAAGGGTCGAGTGCATATTCATGCATGCTGAAGCTCCCTCTGCGGTAGCCCACATGGTTTCTTCGTCGTTTCTTCTTCTTTCTTTATAAATAAAACGAAAAGAGCTTGAATCTCTCCATTAGGGTCTCGCGCTAATATTCATATTGCCGAGAATGAATCCTGTAGCGCGCATCATAGATACATATCATCTCTCAACTTGGTTGTTTGTTTTCCTAACCCCTTATTCACGCTTAGATTCACGGTTCTCACGCAAGCTTACAAACAGACTGGGGCCATGACATTCGGGGTTCTTGACGATTCTCAAGACGGAGATGGGTGGGGGGAGTTTTTTTGGGGAGAGATTATTATTTTTTAGACGTGAGGGGGAGCGCGGCGCACAAGAGAATATTATAAAATGGATAAGGACGTAGGATGAGGAAGGAAGACCACTCAGGAACTGCACACTAACGCCATGAATATCGTCTTGATGGGTTCACGAGAAAAAATATATATATATATATAGAGAGAGAGAGAGAGAGATGTATGGACGCGATGAACACACCAGAAAATGGATACGTATGCGGAGCCTATCATAAATGAGCCTGTAGGACATATATACAAGTGTATGTGGGGTCTCGCCAAAGAGGTGTCCATGCGGTGTGGGCGCGGTGGTGGTGATGAGAGGAAGGGAGGAGGAGGATGGGTGCGCTACCTTGTTATTGAAAGAAACATAACCTCCATCTCCAGTCCCTGCCCTCATAAAGACGGACTAAAAATAGACGATGTTATCAGAATGGCGCGCGGTTAGCGAAGCGTCGTCATTGCCGCTTCTTCTCTTCACCCCATGACTTCCTAAATTAGCTGGCGCTCACTGATAAGATTCAATATTCAATTCTTTGTTTATCGCGAGGCCAGCGATCCGCCATGCACACGTCCGCTCGCATACAGCAAAAACAGGCGGGACGAATTATCGAATTCATTCGACCAGAGCTCTCCCCTCAACGTCCCGATCCAATCAACGGTCGGCACAGTGAAGTTGAGGACCCGATACAGGTGTCTTCCGGCTGGATGTTCACCAAGGACGTATAGGCTAGCTCGTTGTAGTCCTCCAGGACCGGCAGGAGCCGCTCTCCGTGCTCGCTGCAGGCTTCCCCCACACCCGCGGCACTCAACGACGCGGACAGACTTCGCTGGCTGCCTATGTGGCTGCATGGTAGGTCGCCGGCAAGGGGACTGCACAGGTGGACCCCCATCGCAGGAATATAATCGGTTTCTGCGTCAACATCGCCGATGGCGCCGCCCACGACGTCACGCATGCTACCGAGAATCTCCTGGTGGAGGTACAGGGAACCGAAGAGATCGTTCTCGAGGCGCGTCGGGTACGGAATACAGTCACTCCCGTAGGCTGCTTCCACACGCTGCAGCTCCTCCCGTTCTTCGGCGAGTTCGGCTGCATAGCGGGTGTCCTTGGTGAAGCCATCACTTTCCTTGACACTGCTCTTGGAGACCCGCTGGGTGGGGAGGAGCGAAAGGGCGAGAGGGGAGGGGTTCAGCTGCTCTTCCTGGGCTACCTGAATACTCTCTCTCAGTGTCTGGGCGGCCACCGCGGGTGAGAGGGGCTTGTAGTAGGCATCCTGGTGCAGCTGTGTGGGGGGGGGCAGCAGTCGCTTTTCGCAGGCCTCCCAGTCAAAGTCGTGAAAGAAGGGGTGCTGCTTCAGGTGGGACAGCTTGCAGAGTCGCTTCGCCGGGTTCTTGTGCAGGAGGCCGAGGAGCAGGCTCTTGGCTGCGTCACTCAGAGAGAGATGTGCCGGGAGCTGAAGGGGGGCGTGGGTGATGGCCTTGTTCGTCTCGTGCTCGGTCTGCTTGAGGAACGGAAAGAAGCCGGTCAGGAGCGTAAAGAGGACGACGCCAGTGCTCCACCAGTCGACCTCGAGCCCGTAGCCTTCGCTACGCAGGTCAATCACTTCAGGTGCGATGTAGGCCCGCGTCCCGCAGCTAGTGCGTTGGACCATGATGCGACCCGGTGGGTTGTCGCCCGCGGCCGGGTAAAGTGACTCGTCCGTCGTTATTTTCTTTGCGAACCCGAAGTCTGTGAGCACGACGTGGCCCTCCCCGTCCAGGACGAGGTTATCACCCTTGATGTCGCGATGCACGACGCCCTGCAGACGCAAGTGCTCCACCGCAATCGCGAGTTCCGCGATGCAGAACCGTGCCGTGTGTTCCTCGAAACGGTGCCCCTTCGCCCGCTGCGTGTGCAGGAGCAGCTCCCCACCGGGCAGGTAGTCTAGCAGAAGGTAGAAGCGGCTGTCTGTTTGAAAGGTGGCGTGAATCTTCAGAATATACGCACAGTCTAAGCTGGCCATGATCGAAAGCTCGCGGCGCGCCTCAATCACATTGCGAATGCCGTGAAAAACCGTCTTGCGCACGATCTTCATGGCGAACTTCTTCCCTGTAAGGATGTGCCGCACGAGCAGCACCCGGCCGAAGGCGCCGGCGCCAAGCATGTCCACGTATTCGAAGGCGGATGGCCCCACGGGGTACGACATCCTGTTGCGGATGAATGAGGCCGTGTACTGTGCCGCGCACGCCGCGCGCTGCTGATGCTTCTTGGACTGATGGAGGGCCGTAAGGGCGGAAAGCTGGTCGACCCACTGCGCTCGCTGGCCGGCATTCTGAAACAGGAAGTGGTGGAGGAGGCCACGGTAGAGCACACGGAGCGGATACACGAGGATCTTCACGGATTCCTGGCCACTCAGCACCGAAAACTCTTGTCCCGCCGCCCCGCCCTGGGAACCGTTACCGTTATTCGTCTCCGGTATAATTGGGTGTGAAGGCGTCAGCGATGAAGGAGCAGGACCACTTGTGCCGGTCAACTGGTTTGCCGTCACACTTGCCGTTGAGCTGCCCAATAGGTCGTGTGGCACGAAGTCTGGCGCTGGGTCATTCACGGCTGGTAAGGTCAGCAGCATCACATATCCCGTCGTGGTCTGCTGAACGCGATACACGTCCACATCGGTGAGGCTGCTGCCCTTAGAGACATACGCACTCTGTTGCGTAGGGTTACTGTTGAAGGTGGGGTGCTCGGCACGGTAGCGGCGTGCCGACGGCACATGCAGCGTTTCTGCAGCAGAGTTGCTCCGCACCACACAGAAGTCGTTGCCTGCGGCACCCGAGGTGTCAAGCAGCACGATGGGGGTGCACAGTTCTTGGGAAAGCGTCGCGGACACGCCGGAACGTAGCGCATTCACGTTCAGGTTCGCCGCCTTACTGCCCCCCATCACCGCGAGTGAGCTGACTAGGGCGTCGAAGAGGTATAAGTAGTGACACCGCAGCGATAGGAGACGGGTGCGGAGGGGCCACACCAGCTGGTGCTGTTCATCGAGGTTAGTCGCTCCGCCAGCCGAGGAGACCGACGGCACGGACAGGAGGGGCGGCTGCCGGCCCTCACTACTGGCCATCCTGCTGAGTAACGCCTTGGGTTCTTTGAGACGAGACGATGGCGGCCGCGGCATGAAGGTCTCGACTGCGGCAGCACCTGATGGTGGCTTTGCGGTCCGATTCTTCGACGGAGGGAGGAGTTGTGCATAGTGCAGCACGGCGCAGCTGTTTTGTACGAGTAAGTCTTGGCACCAGCGACGCGGCGGCTCGTGCAGTGACGGTAGTTGCCCGGTGGCAGCGAGCTGGTCGATGGACCCGACGCCATCCCTGAAGTAGGCGTGCACCTGCGAGGGATGGAGTGCCTCCTGAGCGTGCGGCGGCCGATCGCTTTTCGCCTCAAATGCCGTGAGTTTCACCGGCTTCTGTCCCATCGGTCGGGAGAGGTGCGGTAAGGACTGCTGAGGGGGAAGTGTGGCCGTCACATTCGTCGCGAGCGCGCCGCTGGGCTCCACTGCCCCGGCGGCTTCGCAGGCGTGACGGAGCACACGCGTCGTTAGCTGAATCCTTGGGGTGAAGAATACGTCAAGCAGCTGGGCAAGGGCTCCTGTCACTACACTGCCACTTGCTTCCGTGAAGAAGCCTTCAGAAAAAGAGGAGTGGACGTCTCGTATAGACTCCAATAGCAACTGCAGGAAGTCGAACAGATCGCGGGTAGTGAGATGCAGGTGCACCAGCATGTGGCACACCATATCTATGGCTTGCTCGCGGCGCAAACCCCGCAGGCTGGCACCACGATCATCTGTGGGGTCGTGCGTGAGGGGAGCGTAATGGGCACCGGCCGATTCCACGTTCGAGAAGGAGGACATGACTTTGAACATGCTGCTGGTGGTGGTCTTGCTCTCGGCCAGTAACTGGGCTTCTTGGCTCGAGAAGGGAAGCGCACCTACATTCCCCGTAGCGTTCGATAAGCTGTGGAGATGCTGCAGAGAGGAGTACGAAGTTCCAGCACTCAGACTGTGATGCGACGTGTTGGGTGCGGGTGTGGGGGTGGCGTGGAGTTCTCCCAAGAAGGATGCGGTGACCCCACTACAAGTGCCCAAGATCGTACTACGCGCGTTCATGTTGATGAGGAGTGTATTATTGTAGCTCTCTTCACCAAATGTGGAGGGAGCAAGTTGCATGGCGCATTGCTGATGTCGCATCCTGGTGAGCGTGTTGTCGTGGTGCTGTGCGGCGGCGTTGGGGTGCCATGTGCCCGACTTGGAGGGCAGAGGACTGTTCTGCGGACTAAAGCTGACACTTGTGCAGCTCGCACTCTGCAGCTGCTGTGCACCACCACCACCACCACCACCGGCGGTCGCGCCCGCATCGGTGAGGATGGTCTCGGAGAAACCGGGTATTACCCCCCATGTGGTAGCCTCCTTCGTAACGCACTCGTCACTCCCGAAGAGAGGTGGATGCAGTGAACGGCCCCGCAGCGGCCCCATTACTGGAACGCCACTACCCGTCCCGTTGTTCACGTATGTGGATAGATTGCTATTGGAGGGGTAAGTGAATGAGCTGCGATTGCCGCGTGTCCAGTCAGCGCGGCATTCACCGGTTGCGCAGAATGCTTACGGCGTCTAATAGCTTTCGGACCCCTAGAAAGCCGATCTCCAGGATGGCCAGACGAAGGTCTGGCGTGATGCGTACCTGGCTAACGGTTGAAGGGTTACTGGTTAACGGTAAGGCGGAGGCGTTTGTCTTCATCGGCGACTGTGGCGGTGCGGCTGCCGGAGCGGCCCACTTACTGGGTTGAAATGAGGCATAAGAGGGCTCAGCGTGAGACGATTATTGCTAGAGATGACCGGCAGGGATTGTGTGCTGGTGGCCACCCTGTCATTACCAATGCCGCTAGGCAAGCTGGGGTAGAGCTGGTCGCTGCTATTGGGATTGTACGGCGGGAACTGGTGACTATTGCTCCCCATTAGCACCATACTAGGGGTGTGTGGGTCCGGATTGAGAGGGGGGCGTGGTACCAGGATGGGAAGTGAAGAAGTTGTCGTTTCCTCCAATGTCCCTTGCAGAGAAGATAAGAAGCTCGAAGAGGACTTCCACGTTTTGCTTTGTGTGTGCGCTGCCTCCTGGCTACTGATGGCTCCACTAGTGCCGTCGTCGATGCTGCAGCGCAGTAGCTTATCGACAAGAGCCACAGAGATCGCGTTGAAGTCTACGTCGAAGGCGTTCCAGTCGATCCCGAGCTGCTGCAGAAGTGCGGAAATATCGGGCGCCCGCGTGGTATGATTGATCACGCTACCTGTGGTGAGCGGTTTCATGTTTTGGCTACCTGATGGCGAGCCCGTCGTGAGCGAAGCTCTTCGATGATGACATGTCCCGCTCGGCAAATAGTTATTTGAGCTCCCTAAAATGTCCACGGTGCCCGTCGCCTTGGCGTCTGGAGTGTTCTCCACCGATGAAGAAGACGCCGCACCCATTTGTTCCCTTTTGCGCCTTTGCTGTGTTGTTTCCCTGTCCTCCCCACAACGAAGACACAGATGCAACTGAAGTCACCCCTCGACGGACCCCGCCCAAGATATCGGTCCACGAACGGACTGGATAATTGTTGGTAGGTAGGAAGTAAAAACACCAATTCGAGGAAGAGGGAAGGGGAGTGGCGAGGGGTTCCCACCACAATAAGGGGCGCCAAATGTCTCAATTTCAATGGTATCAACAGGAGGTTGCTCAAAGAGTACCTAATGAAGAGACGGCGCGAGCCTTATGATACCAATTCTACAGCTCCACGACTTCCAGCACCAACAAGGGAGATCTGTAAAACAAGTATAGAGAGCAGTAAGGTTCGGCGTCAATGCAAGAACCGGATGGCTGTGCACCGTGCTGTGTCAGAGGGTACAGTGACCTGGCAATGAGTTACTGGGGAGGACGTATCGCTGGAGAGGCGTGCGTAACACGCAAAGAGCACAGATAAATATATAAATATGTATATATCTTATTTCTTAATCTAACGAGACGATAATAGCGACAGTGGAGAGCTCCACCTTGCTCTCGCCCCTGTCTCCCTCACCGTCTGTAGGCGCCCGGTATCTTCGAGTGACACCCCTTTTGTTTTGCAGATTTTGGGAGTCCGTGGAAACTCCCCACACTCCGTAGGGATGGAGAGCGAGTAGAGGACGTAAAGGGGAAGGTATACGCAGTACAATAGATGATTGGAGAATCTAAAAGGTTGACCGAATGGTGCACCGACCCCCCCGTTTAGGGAGCGCGGGAGGGGGGGGGGAGCGGAAAATAATATGATGATAATCCTAACCCAATGATGACGGTTTACCCAGGACAGGTTACTGGCATGTGTGCCTGCGTGTACCCGGACCCTCACCCTCTCTTAAGGGATGGGATGGGTCTTGAGAGAGAAATTATCCACACACACACCCGCACACAGAGAGAGGGGGTGTGTTGGTCAAATGAAAGCAATCAAAAAGAAATGCTTTTGGATGGTGTCACAAGGTTGTGCTATAGTTTTCCTTCGAACAAATATCTCTCTCTCTCTCTCTCTATATATATATATATATATATCAAGAGATTTGTGTGTGTGTGCGCGTGTTATATAGAAGGCAAGTTGCTATGCTGCGCGTGGAGGCCGATCGGCGCTGTTGTGCCCCTTGCTAGACCCCAGTGTGAATGAAGTCACACTATAGGATAATGCTTGAGTTCTTACCTGTGCCGCACGGAGGTACAAAGGGGAAAAGACATGTGTAAGAGAGGGGGTCGGCGTGCCGTGCATGATGCAAAAACACTTGCGCGGTCCCACGAAGGGGGCAGTCACACACAAATACGCCTCACATGTCATTTTCTTGTTGCGTTACTTCTTGGCTCGGTGTGGTATTGTTCTCGGTGCTGTCAGCTCTTTCCAAAGGCCCGTTGCAAGAGGGGCCGGTGCGCCCCCAACTCCCGTAGTGATGCAGATGCCACGATGTGGCACTCTGCTTGCTCTAGGGTTTTTTTGGAGGTGGAGGGGGGCACTAGCTCGCTCTCCTCCTTACTCCGGCTTCGGGTGTCGACGCGGGCGTGCTACCTTCCTGGGCGTGCGGGGCCCCTCGATGACTGGAGCCGCTTCCGCAGTATTCGCCTGTGTGGCCGCTGTCGCCGAAGCGCCATCGCCCTCCGTGGTAATGGGTATGCTAGACAGGTCAAGCTGCAGCCTCCGAGGTGACTGCAGCGTCCGACGCTGTGGCGGGGCATAGCGCATGCCGAGTCGGTTAACTCGCGTGTAGGCATCCTGGCGCCATGGGAAGGAACTTTCCGAGCTGTTGTACTGCTCACTGTCGTAGGGGCTATGACCACCGTCCTGGGGATGCCCCAAGGCGCTGACCGCGTCATTCACCAGTGACATACGACCAGTGCTTGGTTCCTCCAAGTCTGCATAGAGGGCAGCGTAGTTCACCTCTCGCTCGGTCTCGTATCGTGGCCACTGCTTGGCGCGAGGGGATGACGTGGGGTGGAGAACTGTCCGCCGCTAGCCTCACCGCGGCGATGGTGCGCTGCGGGGTAGTGGGCTACAACTTCTTCTGGATTCATTAGTGCGGCCATCGGATGGTGGGGTGGAAGCCCGGTGGGGTGCGGGAAACGCAATTGGAGCGATCGGCCCTTAGAACTACTTACAGCCCGTTTGGCAGGGGCGTCTGGCGGCACTACCGCATCCGACGAGGCGATAGGCAGCGACGCGAAGTCGCCTTGTGGATAGAAGAGGGAAAGATCCACTGCTGCCAGGGCCGCCTCCTGCTCCGACAGCGTGTACAATGACGCCAACGACTCGTCTTCCAGAGCTTGTGCGATGGAATCTGTCACCTGTGTGAGAGCTGGCCTGGCGGCGGTAGCCTTCGACGACAGCGGTGCTTTCCGCCTACACTTCGCGACAATCTTGCTGTAGCGCTCCGCCGCGTCCTCCCGGGCGCGACGCGCGGCGGTGAAGTAGTCGATGGTGTTGCTGTAAAAGTGGCGCTGAATAACGATGTCCCGCAGCGGGGGCCTCACCGGTACTCCTGCAGCGGAAGCGTCCTCCCCTTCCGGTGTCTGCTTGTTCTGAAGAAGCAGCAGTAGCGGGGTAGCTCGCTCCCGCCAGCCAGACATAATCCAGCTCGCGTCGGATGCCGCGGGCTCGGGTGCCGTCGTACCTTCCGCCATCGTGCGCCCCAGGGATTCGTCATAGAGGTGATCCGAGAGAGCTGACGGTGCACGCTGTCAGGGAGCTGGGCTGCCTTGCGCATCTCTTCAAGTTGTCTGGCTTCAACCTGAGCCGTGGCCGCGGCCTGAGAAAGCCAAGGGCGTGAATCATATACGAACGCATTAACACTGCGACGAAAGCTATTATGCTGTCTGGAGGTGACCGCACTCAGAGAGGGTTGAGCTTTACTGGCTTCTATCCCTTCGTTTTCATTGTTAGGTGTTTCATTGAGCCACCAGACGCTCTGCCAGCTGTCTGCAGTCACATCAGCAGGCGTAAGCGATCCGTTGCGTGCGGTGTCCCATCGCGCGGCCAGCTGTGGATGCGACACCGCGAGCGATGGACGACTGCCTTCCGCACTGGAAGCTTGTGTGATTCCAGAGGCGGTGGGTGGCGATGGAGACACTTTTGGCATGGTTGAAAATGACGGGCAGCACGCGGCCCCCTTCGCAGGCGCGACTGAGGCGTGGCCGTGTAGATCCCACCGCACTGCGGGCAGCGCCATGAGAAATGGTGCTCGTTGTCATGACAGTAGATCGACTGCACATCCACATCGTTGAGTTCGGGTACCCAGTCACCGACGAGGTCCGGCCGCACAACTGCGAGGCGGAGTTTCTTGCGGATCCCCCAACCGCTGGTGGCCCGTGCAGCATACATGCGATCTTTGACGTCGTCCAAGGCTGCACCCTTCTGATCGACGGTGCGGCAAGAGTCACTGGCATTGCCGCAGTGGTCGGTGGGAGGCGGGCTTGCTAGCGAGGTGGCGCTGGACCGCACCACAACCGAGGGTAGCCATGTGGAAAGCGAGGCGATGCCGGGGGCCTGTCGCAGCCACCGCCCTAAAAGGGGTGAATGTCGTTGCATTTCTCAAGGGATGTGTGGGTTGGTATCTACGTCAATGCATATACGTTAATGGGGACTGTGTAGATCTGCTACGCCCCATTAAGTGTGTGAGGTAAGGGATGCAAAGATATCATAGCAAATCAAAAGGAGGGTGAGCGAGCCAAGAGTCAGAGAAGGGGGTGTGCAATATCGTGGGGTGAGGTGCCCCAAAGGAGGGAGGAAGGGTATGGTGTTACCACGATTATCCGTTTAGTAGTCGTAACCATTTATTCGCACAGCAATGGAGAGGACGAGGGAGAGGGGAATGACTCCCTCCCCTTAGTACCGCTTCGACAGCTTCTTACGGCCCTTGGCAGCCTTCCCCGGCTGCATTGTGGAGGACTGTTGCCGAAGTGATATGCCCCTCGGTGCCTTGCCACTACCACTTACATCCTTCGGCTGCTTTACATGGCGACGCAGCTTGCGGCGCATGCGGGATGTCTGTACATCCTTGATAGCATCAATGTCATGCATAAAGGCGGTCTCCTGCGCGTTGAAGAAGTTGAACTTCACCCCGTCTGCTGCGTCTTCATCGGCATTGCCGATGGCGGTCGTGCGGAGCACCGGCCTCCCATACGCATCTAGCTCTTCCGTTTCGGCACGGCGCCGCTTGGTGGCTTGACCAAAGACCTTGCTGTGCCTGGTAGGGAACTTTTCATCGAAGTGAAAGAAGCCCCCGCCTAACCGCTCAGCATTGTCGAGTGCACTATCTTGGTCGTCCTCGTCGCGCCGACGTGTCCGGGCGGTCGGCCGCTCACGCGGGTGCTGCGAGGGGCCGCCGGCTGAGTTCGCGGCTGGCGGCCATCCCAGTGGGTTGGCCAGAAGGTGGGTGTACGCGAAGTCGACACGGCAACCGCCGAGCTCGATCTTCTTGAGAGGCGTCATGGTGCGGGGATGTACAGCCACCATGTTAGTCGCCCGGATGAGGGCCGGCAGGCCGTCTGTGATCATCCCCAACGGTGAGAAGGCGGTGAACTCCTCCTGGAGTGCGGGTGTGTTCATGTCCACCAGCAGGATGTAGTACCGACTCGCGTTGGTGTTCGGCATGCCAACGTTGCCGCAGAGGACCGTACCCGCTTTAAGCTGCATCATGTTCAAGGCGACGGTCGCGCGGGCGGCCGAACCCGCCGGCATTGTGAGCCGCTCGTCGGGAAGGAATCCACCGAAGATGGAGCGCGTCGTGCTGCTGCCGATCTCTACCAGGACGCCTTTCTCTACGCGCACCACGTTGGTCTCACGAAGGGGGAGCAGGCCGTCCGCACGAGCTTCAACGGGTGAGGGGTACAAGACGTCAGTCGGTGGAATACGCAGCGCTTGCAGCATGTCGTTCGGTGGGATCTGCCCAGTGCACATAAAGGTGAAGTTGGCAACGGTGCGGGGCCGCTGCTCCGGGAGTGGGATGAAGAGGGCCACGGTCACCTCCTTCTGGAGCTGGGGGAACTGCAAGCTGAGCGTCGCCTGCATCCTATCTAAGTGGGTGCGCCGAATATTTTCTCGTTGGCTGTTGCGTCCTATTGTTCGTATCCCATTTAGGAGGGATGTAAAGTTAGACGGAGGAGAACTGGAAAGGACATGGCCATCTCATGTGAACGCGCAGATCCCCTGCCCGATGGGATGCCTGTTGGGGGGGAGGGGGAGGCGGCAGCTTTAGAATCAAAAGTTAAGAAAAGTGTCCCACACCCTGGGGGGCCCATCATTCGCCATGCAGTGATGCCTCGCTTCTTAGTCTAGCGCCGGTGGCAGGGTTTCTGCTCGAACATTATCGCTCTCGCCCTCTGGGCTACGACTGCGCTTGCTGCCGTGACCTTCCTCTATCCAGCTGGTCTCATTGCTACCATCCTCCACCACGTCGGCCTCATCGGTCATCAAAGATGAGCCACAGATGGACGAAAGGTCGCCGCCGCTGCCCTCCTCACTCCCCACGTCGGCAGGGTGACCCTCGGCATCCGCCTCTTCAGCATGCGACGCGTCGTCAGCAGCCGCCGCCGCTCCCCTGTCTGTCGTCTCTTCGGCTTCCGACGCGTCACTGCTGCTGTCCGTGTCATCATTGTCGCCGACCACATCACCGCGGTCGAACAGCCGGAGCTCATCCATTAGCAGCTCTGCGAGGTACCCCTCCCGCAGCCGCCACGTGTGCAGGTGCAACTGCGCTTCTTCCACTTCCTCCTCGGCTAGGTCGGTAATCAGCGCGCGGAGGTTTGTGCCGCCACTGCCGGCTACGCGCTCCGCCAAAACTGTGGTCAGCGGGCTGATCACAGCCTGCTTGCGGCGGAGGTTTTCCCGGAGGGACTTGAGCACAGCCGAGGCAGAGGCAAAGTTGGGTCGGCTCTTGTCAGCATGCGGGGTTACAACACGCATGAGCAGCTCCGTTGCTATCTGCGTGCTGGGAAAGGTGGTTTTGTCGATACGCTCCAGGACTAAGAAGCAGTTGCGGTGGATGTGGGCAGGGACGTCTACCGTGTTCCCAAGAGTCTGCGTGAGAACCCGACAGAGGTAAGCTTCGAGCTGCAGCGGATATGCCAACGGGACTGCGGATGTGTCCTTCGTGGCGGTCACAGCACACGCCTTTGCCATTTTGTTTGACCTTGATTGCCTCGCCGCTGCCTCTGCAGTCTGTCGGGCCGTCCCAATAGCGTAGAGACTTCGTGGGGCTGTCTGCAGCGCGGCGCCAAACAGCTCCTCGTTCATCCGCGCCGCGACGAGGTGCTGCGACTCTGTGCCGGCAGTCCCCCCGCCGGCTGCTGCTGGACTTCCTACGCTAGCCGCCTCATCAGTGGCCGCCGCTGCCGCTGCTTTCTCCTGCTCCTTCCTCAGAGCAGCCACTTTCACGACGAGAGCTGGTGGTGTTGACAGGATGCGGTCCATCGCCTCCGTGTCGAACATCTCAAGCAGGTTTTGCAGCACGTATCCTACGCGTTTGCTTTCTGCATCCGACAGGCCCACGAAGAAAGTGAAGGCAGCTGTGAGGAGTGTCAGCGTCGGGTCTACTACCCTTTGGCGAGCCGTCGCGTCGGATCGAGTCTCATGCATCAGCCAGGCGAGGAACTTGTGCACAAATGCGGCTTCCTCCAGGCCTAAAAGCGCCCGTGGCAGCAAGTAGGTTGTCGCGAAAGGGGTGAGGCCCTCGTGCGCTAAAACGTGCTCGTGGACGCAGCGAGCAAGGTGCTGGCGAGCCGGACCGCAGCGGCTGACCAGCAAACTATGCGCTGCCTGTTCGTCTTCGATGCGCTTTAACTGATTCGTGTACCACGCTACCGTATCCCTCAGGGCAGCCGCGCTCATCGTGGTGTCATTCTGGGCCGCGCGTAAGCCGAGCTGCGCCTCCTTTAGCGCCGCATCGTATGCGCTGTGGTCCACCTCAAAGTGTGCCGCCGTCAACAAAGAAAGGTGTCGAAGCAGTTCGTAGTTGACACCAGCGAGCTTCATGGTGTTGGCGTACCAGGACCAGACAGCCGCGTCCGCCTCCTCCGGAGTCGCACCCATCAGCAGCGTCGGCGGGGCCATCAGTCCATCCACGGCTTCGGAGGGGGTGGGGACCTTCGGCTCGTGATGGGCAGCAGCGATCTCCTTCAGTCGGAGGCGGGATGTGAGCCGCAGAGCCATGTGTGGCATGGCGGTCCGCACTAAACGTGCTTCAGGCGGCCCCGCGACGAGGAGTTCTTCGACTGCAAATATTAGATCGTTCAGGACGTTGAAGTCCTTCGCCGTTGTGAGGAGCACCACCTCCATCGTACCCTCCAAGTCGGCCTGCAGTTCGTAGATGCGACTGTGCAGACGGCACAGATGCAGGAGGATGTGTTGCCCGAGGGTCAGCGTGAGCACCTGCGGGCAAGTGATGGCGCCGGGGGCTTTCTTTCTTTCGTCGACATCGCTATCGTAGCTGTTCGATCCATCCGCTTCCCCAACGAGGGGGACATCCACTGCGTGGTTCATCAAGGCTTTGAGCGCCGCGCGCCCGGCGACCATGTCGATGGGGGTCAACCACGACCCCCACCGGCTCACCGGAAAGACTCCATCGCCCCCTTACCGAATTCACGCGCAACCGCGGGGAGAACGAGGGCCCGCAGCTGTATCTTGGTGTACTGCTCCTCGTGTTCGAGCTTGCGATGAGAAAGTTCAAACAACAGCGCCTTGAGCAGCTCCGTGCCCACCAGCATGTGGCTCCGCTTGTCTGAGCGGAGGGCGATCTCGACCCCACGGACCAGGAGGTGGCCATCGACGGCATGGATGTTACTCGCCAGAGGGCAGCGACAAAATGCGCGATGACACTGACGCGGCTGTCGCCGACACCCCCGACCTTCTCTTCGTTCGCGAACTGATGCATGAGCGCGAGACCACAGGCAAAGATGATATCGAGCAACGGGAGAGGGGCGAACTGCAACAGACGGGTGTGCACAGCCAGGAAACTGTTTTCGTAGCCCACCGCCATCGTCAAAAGGCGCTCTGCTACGTAGAGGGGCTCCGCGTACATTACCGGACGTAGCAGGGCCCGATAGTGGTCCACCGTCTCGGCGTTCATCCGTTTGAGGGACTGGTGAAACAGCGCTTCGAGCTCCTTGCAGCGAAGGATGTCGTGTGGGTAGTTCGTGGGTGGCAGAACTGCTTCATCGTTCGCCGCGGTGGCTGCAGCGGCAAGACGGTGGAAGGCGAGACCGCTGCGCGGGAGCAGGTGCTGCAGCCAGTAGGGGAGGTGAAAGAACAGACCCTCAGGGGTCCCGAAGCGGAAGGTCGGGCCATGCTGCTTCCAGAGCACCAATATGTCCTGCAGACGGTCGTAGAGGACGGGCGACGGCGGCAACACGCGCATCCCTGGCAGTACCACCTTGACCACGTACGCCTCAGCCAAAGCAAAGACCTCGCGGACGCGGTTTGCCATGTCCATGGCTATGCTGTTCGCCGAAGAGTGGTTCCCGAGGCACTGCTTCACCGTCGCCTGGCACACCTCTGCACACCGTTCCAGCAGTACGGTCAACAAGGTCTGGGAGGCCAGATAGGTGTTGGCGAGGGATAGAAGCGGGAGCACTTCGCGCAAGTAACTAATCACCTCGTCAGGAGCGGTCGTCGTCGCAGGAGGCAGGTTCTCGCCCCCGCCCTCGCTCAGTTGGCGGCTCACCGATTCCATCAAGTGACACTGGATGCTCACCATCCCGCTCGGGAGAAGCCCTCGGGGAATCGCAAACACATCCACCCCCTCCTGCTGCTGTAGGGTGAGAAGGAAGTCGTGGCTCAGCGCGTAGTAGTGCGGCGCCAAGAGTTCCATGACAAAGCGGTAAGGCGTGATGTGCATGCTGGAGTTACTGGAGGCAGACGCGGGCACGGCTGCTACCGTTTTAATGGCAGCAGCGGGTTCTCCTTGGCGACCCGACACTGCCGTTACGGCACCTGCGGCGGTCACTGTCGACTCCGTCACCGCTAACACCACCTGCTGCCATACCGGAGCAATTTCTGGGCATCGCATGTGACAGAATCGCTCGCCGTGCCGCTCGCCGTGGCTAGGTATGCGTACCGCCCCACCACCGGAAGAGGAAGGTCCTTCAATACCACGTGGGCCCCCACCTCGTCCGCCGCCTCGGTGGTTAAATGCCGCCGCATCACCAACACCCACCGCGGCTGTGCCCGGCAAGTCAAAGATGAGTTCACTCTCTGCGGCCTTGGCGTACTGCGCCATCGCTGCCGTGAAGGCAGCTACGGCTGCAAAAGGCGGCGTCGGGGCCGGGGTACCGTCACGGCCGTTCGACGGGACCGGTGGGGTCGGCGCGTAGTGGTAGATCATGAGCGCCGTGCGTCATCGCCGTCGAGAGCAACGCAAACAGGGCCACTTTTCGCGCCCGTCAACGTGCTGGGCAGCCGTGATCCCAATGCACAGCTGCGTGCTGAAGGAGAAGAGATGCGGCTGGCAGAAGGTGTGGATCCGCAGCTGGCGCAGGAGGAGGCCCCAGGGAGGGTACTTACGCAGTCGCCATTCCGTCTCGCCGCAGGATGCTTCCGACCCCGACCCCCTCATCGGTCGCGGCAGCAGGCAGGGCGGCGAATCACTCGGCTTCCGCTGTGAGATGAAAGAGGGCAAGACATGTGAGGACCGCTAGCCACCCCCACCGGAGGTCGACGGCGGCTTGGCTGCCTGACGAATCGATGCCGCCGTTGGGCGCCGGCTCAGCGCAGAGGCCGTCGCCTGACGACTGAGGGGCATTACATATGCTGAGCACAGTGCGGCCCCAAGAACGCAGCTGAGAGGTAGCCGTGGGCGGCACTCTCGCCGAGGACGGTGCTGAGGTGCTCGGTGTACTCCGTGACGAGCGAAAGAAGCGACTTCTCCAGCTCGGAGAGACCCTCGTTCTCTCCAGTGACTGTTGTCCTGCTATGCGTTTCCCAGGATGCCGCCAGTCGCCCTGCGCTGCTCGGCTCATGTGCCGAAGGGTATTCTCTGCATACGTTCCCTCCAATGCTCTGCAAACTGCGTGAGGAGTGTGTAGAGGAAGAAGGAGGTACCCGGAGCCTGAGTCACCATATGCGGCGAGAACGACTTGAAAAGAAGGGCTGCGCGACGAAAGCGCGTGCGGCCAACTGTCTCCTGCACCAGATCTGACGTCGCGAGGTAGCCGTAGGCGGTGAGGGCGTCCATCTCCCGCTGCGACGACATGCGGAGAGACCTCCAAGCGCAAACCGCAGCCCTGCAATGCCGAGAACAGCGGCGGGGTACTCTCAGTATCGTCCTCGTCGTCGTCGTCGCTGATCACGAAGGTCCTTCACCAAAGGACTCCAGCCACCATCTGCCTTGACGCGGTGAAGAAACCTGTCCAGGGCGGCAGACCCCCCATGCCAGCGAGCTGCTGCAGGAGACAGAAGGTGAACGTGTGCCAGAGGTACACCGCCGACCGGAGGTGTCGACCCGCATCGGCTTCCGCAGCGCACTCCACATGCTCCAGGCGAACACGCCATGGGCAACGGCCTCTGCGGCCCGCGCCAGTCCAAACGGTAGCACGTGGGCGGCCGTCGTCGGCGACCACAGAGGGCGGCGAGAAGAGTGACGAGTTCCGTCGCCAAGAGCACAAAGAAGCCTCGACGCCGCCATCCCGATGTACGCTCAGAAGCTGTTCAGGGGTGACTGGCTCCTGGAGCATGGCCTCCTCGTGATCTGCATTAGGGAAGGGTGGTGCTAGGATGCCATCGACAGCGCGAAGCAGCGCCCCTCGTATGCTCCTAGTGAAGGGATATGGGTGCCCCCTCCCAGCAAGACGGAGAGGTCTCTGGCCCCCACTAAGTGTAGGAGGGAGACCGTCACGGCGCTTGATAGAGCTTGGGATGCTTCGGTTGTTCCCGTGAGGTCGGATCCGGGGCTGCTGGCAGTCTGCCACAGCGGCGTGTGCACCTTGGCACGGAACAGCTGCTGGACCTCTGTCAGGGTGGCCACCGGCATTCTAAGACTTGCAGTGGAACAAGGGAGGGGAGGAGGGGGGCTGCGCCCAGTCACGCCGCTGTCTCGCGATCTAGAGATATGGTGTGTGCGTTCGCCCTTCGTGTGTAAGGGGGTGGGGTGGGGGGTTCAACCTGTGTGTGTGTGTGTGTGTGAATGTTCCACTGCTACGCTAAGTCCTTTCTTCGACGTTAAACGGTGAAGGTGAATTCCGTGAGTACATGAGACATACCCAGAGAAGAGGGAGACACCGTTCCACATCGTGTGTGAACGTCAACCATGACGCCGGCACGCGGGGGGTGGTGGTGGTGGTGGTGGTCCTAGTGCCCCCCCCCCCTACCCTTCTCTTGACGGAGTGGATGAACTTTTGGGCTGTCGTATTTAGTGCTTAGTCGAAAGTGTTTATTAGCCAGCAACGTATGCCCCCTCCCCCTCCCTCACTTCGCCGCGCCGTCTTACATGTATTTTCACTTAAAAATGGAGTGGAAGACAACATCGTTCCGCCCGCTATCCGCGTAGCCCTGCGGCATGAGGAAGCCCACAATCTTGGGCCGGGGGTCGTAGCTCACAGCCTTGCCCTTTGTCATCCGGTGGAAGCCTTTCTTGGCTGCCTCCTTCGTCGGCATCAGCTCGCGGTTCATGTCTGCGAGTTGCTGTTCTAGTCGGTTGGCCACTGCACCGCCGCGACGTACGAGCTCCCTCAAAAAGTCGGAATCATCGTAGATCTCACTGTCCACGTCTCCGTGGGCCATCTGTGCAGCGCGCTTCGCCTTTGCTTCATCCGATGTGGCGCACCGCTCGTGGTCGGGGTGGGCCAGGATGGATAGATGCCCCCGGTTCTTCTGTACTTTGTGAAGTAAGCGGGATTTCACTGCAAGGATGGCCGCGATCTGCTGAGGAAGAGGCTGCGCGATACTCTGCAGCTTCGCACTGTTCGCCTTGACGAGCTTCGTACCCCAATACGCGAGGCAGTCGTTTGTACGGCCGAGCATGCGCTGGTGAAACCGTTGGAGCTGACGGAAGTTGGGGATTTCTCCTTCCTCAGCCCGACGCTTCTTCTTGAGGGGTCAGCCGCGTCCCCGGCGTCTACCATCGGCCTTCACGGCAAAGGTGTAGATGGAAGACAGAATTTCTGTCAACTCGCGGCAAACCTTCGCATACGATGCCCTAACATCGGAGGAGGCTCTGCCGTCCTTCCCCCCCTCCTCCTCCCCTCTCAGTGAACATGGAATAGGCGTAATACTGTGGCAGGCGCACGGCTGTCGTCACGGCCGACTGCAGCTTCACACGCATCCGCAGCAGCTGA
Source organism: Drosophila differens (assembly GCA_037043665.1). Lineage (NCBI taxonomy): Eukaryota > Metazoa > Arthropoda > Insecta > Diptera > Drosophilidae > Drosophila > Drosophila differens. The sequence goes on along the minus strand of JBAMAZ010000171.1, from coordinate 71,226 downwards.
GAATAGAGCATGACGTAGTGTCGTACGGCTTCTTGTGTGCGCGAGCGCGACTTGGCCTGGTCGGCTGCCTCGGCCTCGCCTTGGCTGTTTTTGTGGAGAAGGCTGAGGTGTGACTGACGCAGGCTTTCCAGTTGGTCAAGGATCAGCTTCTCTTCCCTATCCATCGGCTCCGGCAGGGCGCTCATCCCAGAAGAGGTGACGCCACTGAGCTTACGCGCGGCCCGTCGGACCTCCCGCTTCTTGTCCAAGAACGCAGCGTATTCCTCCTCCGAGAGATTCTTAGTGGTGCGCACCGCATTGGGACGCTTCGTACTCGTCTTTTCCTCAACGTTATCCTCGTAGGAGGCATCGCCGTCAACGTCCTCCTCGAATCCCTGGAGTTCATCGTCCTTACCGTTGCCGAACAGCTCCTCCCCCTCCACATCGAGGTCTGCCATGTCTAGCGTCCCAAAGATGTCATCCATGGCATCCTCCACGTTGAACGGGGTGGCGGCGTACTTCCCTTCCGTGAGGCTCGCATCGAGGGGGCCGCGGTGGCGGAGCCCGCCACTACTGCGTGGGCGCTTCTGTGACGATGTTTGCCGTCGGACCTTGCTAACATGGTCCCTAGCCGACTGGCCGTCGTCGTCGCCGTCGTCGCCCCACTCGTAGGACTCGGCAATTCCCTCCGCATCGCCCTCGAAGGGGTGGGTGTGCTCGGTGCGGGCGCTGGGGTCGAGCTGCTCATTGACGAGCTCGGCCATCGTCTTCCTTGTTTTTCTGAGCGCGACATGCGGGCTCGTGGCGGTGCTGGCAGAGAACCGCGCCATTGCTCTGATTCCCTGTGTCGCGTCGCCTGCTGCTTTCTCTTCACTGACTGCTTACGCGACGACGCGTACCCCGTACCGCACGTGATCACTCTACGCTCAGGAGAAGAAGAACGAGAAGGGCGAGGGTCAGAGTAGAAGGAGAAGCAATCCAGAGTCCATACTCTGACAACGAGGAGTGTGTTGCTTCGTAGATTTGCCGAGGCATGTAAGAGAGACGGGTGCATCCACACGCCGGGTGCCCCCTCCGTCTTTGACTACACAACGCCTTGACCATGAGGTTCAGCACCAGCACATGACCCCTAGTTATGGTAAAAATCGAATTTAGCGATTCGGAGTGAAAAGTAGAACTGACCTCCTTCGGACAAAGACAGAGACGTTCGCTATTGCAGGCCGAGCTGCCGCAGCTCCTGTTCGAGACTATTCCTACCGCCATCCGAGGAAGAGGAGGACGGCGAGCGCCGGCCGCCATTACCTTTCTGTCTCTTCCTCCCGCCACCCTCCTTCTTGTGGCGACGTGCGGATGGTACCACGTTGGTAGAGTTCCTTTCCTGTGTGCTACCGTGGGTGGTGGTGATGACACTACGCTGGAGTGAGGAAATAGAGAGGCCATCTGCATCCGATTTCGATACCCACCGCGGGTGGACATCCCCGCCGCTAGTCCCCAGGGACGGGCTGCCTCGAACGGAGTGGGCATTGACATCCGTATCACTGACCAACCGAGCCACCGCCTCATTTTCCTTATCGCAGTGCTCCTCCTCCTTCTCTTGGCTGAACGCGCCCGCCGCCGCGCTGGGTGACCCCTTCTTCCCCTCTCGCATCAGCGTCGCCGTTAGCGAGCACTTCTCAACGGTGTACTTCTCTTTCATGCGCTTCGTCGGAGGGAGCGGCCGCAGTCGCACGGGAATACTTTCGATCTTGCCGAGCGCCTTAAGTTTTTTGTAGGTGTAGAGTCGCCGATTATTTTGGCTGTAGTAGTGCGCACCGTCTGTCAAAACGGATAGCAGGGGAAGGTCACTCGGCTGCAGTTCGCTGGCGAGGAACTGATCCAATGTGCTCTGGATGGTGCGGCCGCAAGAGAATTGAGGACGGATGCGCGAGAAAGTAAAGTAGATACAACTGGGGTCGAGCTTGACGACCGCCCCTGCCGGCGCGCTCACTTTGGGCATAGGTGTGTGGGCCGCCTTCATGACGGAGTGGGGCCCTAATATCAATCCAATGTCCCTTTGATAATGCTCCGATGCTCGGTTGCAGGTCGAGATAGAAATCAGAACAGAGGTAGAAGGTATCCACACGACAACGCGTAGAGTGAACATCTCAAGTCGAACAAAGAGAGACCCTTTGGGTGGGCCAGAGGAGTGAGATGACATTAGAACTCGCGTGGAGATGACTCTGTCTGCGCACCCAGCTATCCGCCCCCTCCGGGATTGCGCGCTGAAAGGGTCTGTGACTACGGTTCAGGGGTCAGAGAACCCGCGGTGCACGTCTGTTAGTTCACTTGCTTAGAGGCTCCCCCGCTGTCACGTTCGTGACTGGACACTGTGCGCGGATAACATGATGCCTGACGTCGTGGGACGAAGTAGCTGTTTTCATTGTGCCGCTTTTCATGCGCGACCGCCACCCAATGCGCGACGGCATCGGCCAGCAGGCGCTCCTGTTCCACGGTCTCCACGACTTCACACACCCCTGCTGGCTGTTCGTTGGTTGGGTCACCGGCCGCCGCAGTTGACGCACCAGGTAGTGACTGCCCCGATTGCCTTTTAGTGGCGCCTGGATTGTCGGCATCTAGCACTTCTTCCCGAGCGGCCGTTGATGATCGCCAGGCCGCCGCTGCGTCGGGTGCCATGTTCCACGCTAAGAAGGCGAAGGTACCACCGTGTAGATTGCGGTCTGTGACCACCCCTGCGCTCGGCGGTCGCGTCCCGTCAGGCACATACCGCGAGGCTACGAAGTGACACGCCGGCTCGCCTTTGCCGACCGACCTACCGGCCGCACCTTCATCGCTCTCAGCATCCAGGGCCGACTCGGACTGGAGCGCCGGGTACGCATAGTCCTTCACAAAAGAAACGTCTACTGCGGCTGCAATGGAGGGGAGGAGTTGAAGGCCCCCTCGCGGCGGTGCCGCCGACGCCTTGCTACCATCCCTATCGACAGTCGGCGGCGGCTGAGGTGTACGTGCCAGTTCGTAGAGAAGGTCGCGATAGTAAGTCGAATGCTCTACAGGCGACATGGCCGCCAGCCATATCGCGTGAGAGGATTCGGATGTGGGGTGGGCTCCGGCTGCGTCGTTGGTGCCGCTAAGAAAAGCTGGCTGAAGGGACGGCACCAGTTCCCTCACGAGCGTTTCGTACAAGGGATGCACACGCCGCTTACCGCAGGAAACTTCGTCGTTGTTCAACATGCCTAGCCGTTCGAAACTCTCTTGAAAGCGTTCGAATACATCGCGGCCGGTGTGTAGATGACGGTGCATCGGGGGATGTCCTGGGGGTTGGGCTTGGATAGGGTGGCGGATGCGCGTCGGAAATGGCACAGCGGCGTCAAAGAGCTGCGGCACAGGGGGTAGCTGATATGTGGACTGTACACTTTGCAAAGAGACGTCCCGACGATAGGTGCGGATGCTGCGGATCAGCGGCCGGCATCGGCTCCACAGGTGACGGGCCGCCAGTTCTTTCGCGAGGGGGAGGCTGTTGACGCTCAGCTCGCGTGCCATACTCAGTACAATTAGGTCGTATATTTCGGTGAGGCAGTGCTCCCCTATTGCCAAGAGGTGATCCTCACGGGTGCTGTTGATCTCGACAAAGGGGCCGTCATCGTCCAGCTGCGGTGCGAGGCCCCAGACATAGCTGTGCAGCTCCCCGATAAGTGCTTCTAGAATGTCTGCCTTGATCTTGCCATTGCCAATTCGGCTCGCGGCGTACGGCTCCAGGAGCATCTTCAGGTGCAAAGCGTCAAACATGAATTCTAAGTTAATGTTCATCTCGCAGGCATCCCGCACGCAGTTGAAGTTGTAGGCACGATCGCTGTACGTCCACTGTTGGTCGGGAAAGAGAAGCATGAGACGGCTGGAGATGTGCGTCCCCCACGCATTGTCGCCCACATGCTCGATCCGCTCAAACGCCACCCGACGACGGTGGTGGTAGCTACTGTCGCCGCCTTCCGGGGCCGCGACGGCAGAGATGAGGTTCAAGACGCGCGCTTCCTGCAGCGCCTTCAGAAGAGCGCACAACTTCTCCGCGCGACGCTCTAATGTCCACGTCGGTGAGACGAGCCCCGGTATCCGAGGATAAAGAGAATGCTGGTAGAGGATGTCTGCCCACACGGGCACCAGCGAATCAATCGGAAACCCGCGCATGGCTAGTAGTGCCATCGAGTCCAATGAGACCTCCCGACAGGTGTGGTTGGTGTGGCTCGTGCGGCTGCTCCCGGTTATGTGAACGCGTTGGTTGAAGGGAGGCTCGATATGCTCGCGGCACAGCTGACAGTAACCGAGGGACGCGCCGCTAGAAACGGGGAAGGGAGCGTCGGTGGAGGGTAGTCCGTCCCCTCCCCTGTAGTCATCCGAAAAGGAGGCGAACCGCGGCGTCTCCGACTCCATTGAATCTGAGAGATGAGAAGCACTGCGGCTGCCGCCGTCACCGTCGATTCCTTCACGAAAGAAAAAGACGGGGGCAGCTGCGAGCGGCAGAGTTCGCATCTGCTGAAATGCGCTTCCCCTCACCGCTGCGGCGCCACCGCCCCCGGCCGCAGCGTCTTCACCATAGCTAATGAACCCGTCTGACGCATTGCCACTGTCCACTCTCGGTGAATTGCTCCAGTGGGTTCCAGTAGTGGACAGTGACGGTCGCCGCAACGTCATCCGCCCGCCACCTAGCTTTGCTGCATTGCTGCTGCTGCTGTTGTTGTGCGAAGGGGTGGCGGCCCGGAGGCTCTGAAATCGCTTCATGTGCGCCACTTCGACACGCTCGAGGGCGTAGCGGCAGGGCGTGATGGACGCGAAGGCGCGGGGGGTGGGGTGTACCACATCGTGCCAGCACCGGTGGCGGTAACGACAGGCAATTGCTGTGGGGCGTCGACGGTGGCGGACGTAGCTAGATGCAATTGTTAGTTCAGCGCTGTGCGGTTCTGCGCAACGAGTGATGCTTCTCATTAGCATGCGCACATGCCCCCCCGCTCTCCAGTGTCCCCAACACGAGAAACAGACTTGGCAAAATATCCTCAAGAATCGCAGTGGTGGCCGTGATAACGACCGGCGGCTCCGCGTGTCGATGGATGAGTGAGGCGGCAATGCTAGTGAACCGGCAGTGTGCACAGGTCGAAAAAAATTAGTAAGGAGGGGGTAGGAGTATGTCTCGTGGCATAGCTGTGGTGTGTGAGTGGGGGGGGGGGGGGCGAATTGAGGTTGCCACAGCGTCATCCATTTGTTTTTCGGTCGGTTACCGTGCCTTGGATATTAGTCATTTGTTCACTCCCGTGCAAGGGGAGGGGGGAAGGTGTTGGGCCGATGCACGGAACGCTGAGACGTTTCCTCGTCGCCCCACTCCGCTTCCAGGTTCAATCGTCGTCAAAGAAGGCACCCACGTCATCCACGAGGCCCTCATCTCTATCAAAAGTATCACTCCCCACCTCTCTGTCTCGCAATGCCGCCGTGCTGTCCACTCCTTCGTTTCTGTTTAGGTGAATATCTTCTGGTTTCTCTTCTTCAGGCTCATCAGGATCCCCACTCCCCTGCCAGAGGTCGTCGAGGCCATCCAGCAGGCCGCATGGCGTCGATGACGTGAGCCCAATGCGTCCATTCCCGTCTCCCTTCTGCCCGGTCGCTGGCGTGGTGCTCGCGGCGGCTGCCCCTCCGTCGGCCGCAGCAGCGAGCCTGCGGTATGCATCGCTGAAACGAAAGAACGCATCCGCCCGATTTTCAAGTTTGGGCACATAGGGTGTCTCGAAGGGGTAAGGCAGCTCGGCGGGCCGAGGCTGGAGGCCCACGCAGTAGCCGCACTTCACGGTGGCCAGGCGGCGCTTGGCGTCAAGCGCCACCTTGACGGTGTTTTTGCATTGGCACACCGGGCAGTCGAACTGAACGAGGGCATGGATGCCGTGACGGTTGGCGTTCTGATGGAAGAGGCGGGGGTCGTATTTGTGCTCTTTCTGATTGTTTCTCTTCACCTTCCGGGCTGTGCTGTGCTTCGCGAGTTGCGGTTGCTTCGGGGCTGTACCCTCTGACATATGTTCCTTTGTGTTTATGGGTATCGAGGTGTTAGTAGAGCTGATGCGGGCGGTGCGGAAAGTGGTTGATTACGGAGTTCGTGTGAGAGCGGTGCCACTACGCCTCCGTTCTCTGTGAGGAAGAAGAACACAACCTATGATTCTTAAACAAGAGTGACAAGGGCCTGCGAATGAAAGAGGACTCTGATATGAAGTATCGGGCCCCACCGTTGCCCACTCATTTCTGCTGCGTCACAGTGCATGCAACGAGACTTAAAGAGGCTCGCTGAACGTCGGCCTCGACCTGCTCAACACATCCCACCAGTTCGGAACGACTCACGGCACGCGCTGAACGGGGGAAAAACAACACATCTCGGCCTCACCGACTACTCTCACATGAGTGGATGGATGTGCTGCACGCGAATGCTGCTGCATCCATTTCATCACTACGCGAACATAGCGTCGTACTCATCGTCGTCGTCCATTGCTGGAGCAGCGAAGTAGTGCTCCGCGCCTTCCTCCGCGTCCTCTTCCTCTGCCGCTGTCCGTCGACGGGGTTTCGGCTCCACCGCTGCGATGCGCGGGGTGGTGCCACGATCCGACGGTCAGTTCTGCCAAGGTGCGTACCGGCGGGACAGTGCCGACTTCTCCGTCCCGTCCGTACGATCCGTTCGTCGCCTCGCGATCCAGCTTCATCAGTTCCTCACGGAAGCGAAAGAAGACGTCCACCGCATGCTCCAGCGGAAGGATGGGCCACGTGCGCTCCTTCCCAACCTGGCAGGCGTGGCAGTGCACAGTGGCTGTGCCCCACTTGCGGGTGATCTTCACGGAGATAGAGCTGCGCGTATCGCACAGGGGCAGTCAAACCGCAAGGGTATTTTGTATTTGCTCTCCTTCTTGAGGGGGCCGTTATTAGACTTCTTGCGCTTACCACCCATCGCTGCCGCTCAGTTACGTAGTACACAGGAGACTAAAGGTGTGTAATATAGGTTTCAACGGATATGCATAGGAATCTCCCCCTTAGTAGTGGCCTTCTGTTGAAATCGGAAGGATCAACACAGCGGCCGTCGTAAGTAGATGGCCGTGTCAAGGTATCCGAGCCGATGGATGCGCGTTCTTGGAGTTGGGGTACGCAAGGATTGTAGCCAGTCACTGGAGGGGAGGGGAGGGGGAGGCGGGGAAACGGCTTACAAATACCCCCACACGTGTGCATGCGACCAACAATGCTACCTATACCAACAGTAGCGTTGGCCGCCTGGTTAGATTTAGGGTACCACCCGCTAGTGGTTGAAAGTATGTATATTATTTTTTGTGTCGGTGCTGTGTGTGCGGTTTACTTGAGAATGTTACTTGTATGTTAGCGTCCCACAGGTTACACACATCCGCTAGCTGGGCCTCAATGACGAGGCCGCTTACGCTTCGTGTCCCCGTCACGGCCACCACCGGTGGTGGTTTCCTTTTGTGGTTTGACGACTGTGTCGCGAGTATGGACGCCGATGCCCACCGTACCCGGAGTTGCTTCTGCGACTGCAGCAAGAACTTGTTGGCTTCCTCCACCCACCACTCCGCATGCTTCGGACTTGCGGCACAGTCAGTTTCGGAGACGGGTGCGCCTTCCTTGGGTGGCACTGCTGTCGGGTCTACTTCGTCGCTTGTGTGAGTCGCCGGAGTGGCGACCTCAGAAGTCGTTGCCGCCTTCTTTAGTTTCTTCTCGGTTGCCACCGCAGGTAACGCGGCGAACATGAAGAAGTGCCGCTCGTAGCGCAGCGGCCGAGTACGTGCTACGAGGCCGCTGAGCGCCTGGAATGCGGCCACCTCGCCGTCCTCCAGCGTGCCGCTCGGGCCGTTCTTACTCAGAAGTAGGTGTAGGTGTCCCGGACGCATGGCGCGCGCCGTTCGACCAGCCCGGTGTACGTACTGCGACAGAGAGTCCGGGGCGTGATACATAATCACATGACCCACGTTTGGAATGTCAATGCCGCGCATGAGGGCATCAGAGGCGACCACACAATCACAGTCCATGAGAAGCGCGCGGCGGCGCTCGCTCTCTGTCACCAACGTGGTAAACTCCACTACACCGCGCACCCCAGCAGCCAACAAAAAGTGGCCCATGACACGGGCCTCCTCGGCCGAGCTACAGAACACGAGAATACCGGTGCCGGCGTCGCGGTCGAGAGTGGGGTAGGACTGCTCTGCGGATACTGCCCCTGCCGGGTTCGTCACCGACACTGCTCTGTCTTCCCTGGTATGAACGTCGTTTTCAGGCACCTCTGCATCTTCAGCCGCTGCTTGTTGCTGCTGAACTGTGATCTTTAACATGATGGCGCGCACAAGCTTCAGCAGGACAGCGTGGCGGTAGCTATCCTCCACGAACACAACATGCTCCTGCAGCGTCGCTGGTAAGGCAAAGCTGCTCTTCACAAGGCCGTTGCGAAGGGTGGCTGCTGTCTTCTCACCACCCTCGACAGCGGTGGCGCTACCCTCTCCGTCCAGATGCACACCGTTCGTATCCAAAGCAAAGAAGCGACAGTTGCGCAGCCGCACCTCAGATATACGCCCGATGCGAGAGGACAGCGTGGCAGAGCACAGCACCTTGTGGAGGATGCGCGGTTGGGCCGCCGGACGATGCCTCGACCTTTGATGCATCGAGAGTACGGCTGCGCTGGCCCCACTCCGAAGGCGCTGCCCGAGTTGTTGCTGCTGTTGTTCGTGCTGGGAAAGGAGCACTTGCTCCTCATCGAACCGTTCCACGACCTTGGCGACGAAGTTAGCGAAGTTTCCGGCGAGGACCTGGTCGGCCTCATCAATGACCAACAGGCGCAACGCTCGGAGTGTGAGGCCCGCCGTACCGTCGAGGTGCCGCAGCAGTCGCTGCGGCGTAGCGATCAGAATATCTATCCTCGAGAAGTAGTAGCGCATGAAGGCGGCCGACGGCATCGCAACGGCATCATCGGTGTCTTCAGGTAGAGCTTCCTCGCCAGCCGTCGGGTGTGCGGGGCCCCTCTCAGCACCCCAACCACCAGCCGAAGAAGCCACTCCGAAAGTGGCGGGGGTCGAGCTCATCCCAAGGTGTTCGTCCTGCTGCACGGCACGCACGAGGGATTGGGCCTCCATACGAACAGAATCGAGCTCCGCACACGAGAGGCTGCGGCGATGTTGGTATGACGCGTCAGACGCGTCACCTCTCGTAGCACCTGCTGTCCGAGTGCCTTAGTCGGTACGAGGATAAGCGCGCGCAACCTCGTGTCATCCAGCCCCGCCTTCTCCTGAGTGATGAGCTGCAGGATGGGCAGAGGTAGCAGAGCGTCTTTCCACTGCCGGTGGGGGCAGTGAGACTCACGTCCATCGGGATGCCGCTGAGAAGCGAGCGGGCGACCGTAGGGATGATTTCACGCTGAACAGGGAGAGGCTCCCGATAGCGGAGAGTGCTGCGGAGGGGCTCAGCGAGCCAGTGGCGCTGCCCAGGCAGTTGTCCCACGCGCTAGTTGTTGACAACATAGATATCGATGTTCTAAGTTCTAGATAGCTACACTGTGGAAATTCTCAACCCGGAGTCGAAGCACGCTTCCTGTGAACGCCCTCTTAGTGGGGGCTTGGGACGAAAAACAGGAGGAAAGGAGGACGTCACCGAAGCATCCCGAAGGCGACACAACCCCACTTGAGCTGCTGATGTTTGCATCTGTGCAGACCTGAGAGAGGGGGTCTCAAGTGACTCCTCTGGAAGATGTAGACGGAGGCATCCCCCCCCACAGCGTTTTGATGAGAAATAGAAATAGATCTCATGTAAGCGCCGTATAGCCGCTGCTGGCCTGGAGGAACTACACCAAGCCAACAATTACATACTTCGCCGGCCCCAAGTGCCACACCCAGAGTTTGTGCACACATGCCCATACACCAAAACCCTAAACAGCATACCGATACACACCCTCCATTACCTTCTCATAGATGTAGATGTGGCATTCCCGTGCCAACTCTAGCATTCTCTGTCGGCTACCGTTGCCAATGTCTTTGCCAACAGGGTTCGTCACGCCCATCATGTGCATGCGGCACTGGCACCGCTTGTATCGGTTGAGGATACTCGTATTGCTAACCATCTTGCAGTACACGTCCGACTCCGCAAGCCCTGCATTAGGCTCCGGCTCAAGATCATCTTTTCGCTGAGGGTATCGTGCATTGTGAGCAGAGCGGCGGCCGACACAAACTGCGGCGGGGAAAACGTTTCCTTCGGCTCGGTAGTCTCCGCACATCCGGTTGCGCTCTCTAGCGGCGGCACTCGTCGGCGGCCCTCCTTGAGCAGGACGCCTTGGTACTCGACTCCCATCACTGGCAGGCGCCTAGTCTGTGCCGGTTCCCGCAAGTCCTCCGCCGGCGTGGTCGCCGCGAAGTAGTCGCAGATCGCTTGGCGGTTGGCGCAACCAAGCGGAAACCGGTGGGTGAAGTGCTGCGGGCCGACGCGGTCCTCGATCTGGAAGACACTGCCTGCACTGGCGCAGATTCCTTGCAGAGCGGCGAAGGCCTCAATAGTGCTGCACTGGAGGGGGAGCAGTTTGTACATCATGTGCGGCTGGTGATAGCGCTTCAGTGCTTGAAAGTCAGGAATGATAATATCCGGATTGTGGGTCTGTGCCGCCATGTTGGTCATCAAGACGAGACGACGGAGTTTGTACCCAATGAACACGTCATCGTAGATGGGCTCCTGTGTATACTTGCCATTCATTTGAAAGATACGGATGGGAATGCGGTGCTTGTGCCGCCTCTTCACCAGTGCCGCATACACATCTCGCTGCATCGGCACGAAAAACGTCCGACGTCTATGTTGCTGGGGGGGCGATGACGTGAAAAGGAAGTGCGCGCGTCCCCTCTTTATTCCCGTAGCTTCGCGAACAGAGATGACGACGCGCACCTGTGCCACACCCCTCAGGGCCCCCAACTGGTGTGCCGAAAAACGCAACCTGTGTGAGGCGGTCGGGATAGAAGAGGCAAAGTGATGGATGTCATGATGGCCGGAGTCAGTGTCGTGGAAGTATTCACCAACGTTCATTTGGGATCGTACGATTGTCTGTATGTGGGAGGTGTGTGGCACACGCGTATTATTACTTCTTTTAGTCAGTGTGTGAGTGGGTGTGAAAGGTCATGTAGTTCTCTCACTCTATATTGCTCTTCTGTGTGGATGTACGCGATCGTTATTGGGCATCAAGTGAGACGGGGATGCGTCGTCCTTCTAACGCTCGCTCTATGGGGTTTAGGGCTTCCGGAGAGACACCGTGTATGAACGGCAAACCGTCGCAACAAAGGCGGCGAGTCGCGCGCTATGGGCATAGAAGGCTCCCCTGGTGCCCTTGTCGCCTTCACTCTATCGTAGACATAACATGCCGTTTGGAGAGTATATCTTTGTGATAGCTATTGCCTCACTTTCGTACTGTTTGGCGAATAGGGATGGCAGCGTGTGCAGCTGCGACGTCAGCGCCCCGCTGGCCGCCTGCCACACCACTCTTTCCGGAGGGAAAACACTGCACAATGGGAAGAGGAGTAGAGGTGAGCGTGTGGCACCCCCCCGTCTGTCCTCTATAGGCGACGGGGGGGGGGCTAACAGAGCAGCTGCCAACAACACGACTCTATCGAAGAGCTGGTGGTTGTGGGTGCCTGGGGGTGCCCTGTCCTACCCTGGGCTACTTGCTAACACTATCGTAGCTCCGCAGGGTTGGGATCAGACTGTGGCGCACTCCCCACTTCTAAAGATTTGCTGATGCAGCAGTGCTATACTTAGTGCGCGGGGTCGGTCGTGTACGAAACGCGCCTTGCGCCGTTTGGTCAGGTGCCGGTGGTACAACTCTTGTTGGTCTGGACGCAGATCCTGGAACGAGCTGCTCGGCTTCAGGTCAACAAAGGGTTTGTCAATGTCCACGACATCGGGTGAGTTCACATCCATCTTCGTCAATTCGCGCAGCAGCATGCTAGGGTACACGCCTGGTGGGAAGGCGAATCGCAGCATCAAGGTAGATTCGCAGTTCGTCGCTAGCCAATAGGGCTTAGGTGGAATAGGGAGTGTTCGCCTTCTCCTCTGGGAGCTGGAGGTGGGACGGCAGTGCAGGCGGTTGGGCGAAGCGTGCCAACCGCCAAAGATGCACGTTCTCCCGTGCTGCGTTGAAGAAGGGAAATAGAGTCCGTGCTCGCGGATGACGAGGGCGTGAGCGGGGCCGCACTGTGCAAAACCGACTGACTCCATCGGTGATAGGGGTCACTGACGGCGCCGCGGTTCAGCTGCCACTGGAACGACGGCCCCGGCCGCATAAGGGAGCGCGATAGCTCTGCGTCAAAGCGTAGGTCTAGTAGGTTGCCATGTTGCTTGGCGAGGTCGGGTCTCACGTCCAATTCTCCACCCTCCCTAGTCACAGTGAGGCTGTGCTGTCGTTCTGACGCGCGGTGGTGCTACTTTCAAGAATAGAGTCCGACGAAAATTGCGTCTGGCACCCCAGCTCTTCCTCGTGAAGTGCAAAGGAGTCACTGAGCGCACGGTAAGGTGACGAAAGAATGGCACTATCGGGCTCCACGCGCGGATAGAAGCAATCCCACTGCCGCGACTCAGGATTGAAGTGCAATCCCCAACGGCTCAGTGTGACCACGTAGAGGTCCGATGTGTAGTTCTCCGGGAGCTGCACGTTTGCGCCGGGAATGGGGAGTACAACGTCCCAGCTGCAGTACTTCCCTTGCTGAATGTCAGCCTTGGAAACATACTGCAGTTCCTGATAGGCGACACATGGCGCGGGGCGTCTGGGTGCTGCGCACCAAGTCTCCGGGGAGCACTGCGAAGGTTCCGTATCGCTGCAATCGCTGATTGACTAAATCGTTCCATACAAACGAAAGAAATTCGTTCACAATAATGCGGCATGCTTTGGGACCCACCACATTACGAAAGGCATCCGCACAGGGATCGTCTAGGGACTCATCCCGACTGGCATCCCACTGCATTCCATCCTCGCCTCCGGAGATCATCATGGAGGCCTGAATTGCGTTGCTGAGCACCTTCTGCAGGGCCGTTCCACGGGTGGAGACAGATTGGTTTCCTCTTGAAAAGTCCGACAAGTGGTACCCAGAGCCATTGAGGTGGCCGAGCTTCGGGAAGGCCGCGCCGGTGCGGCACTTTCGGAATGCATGGCAGCATCCATGTAGAACTGCTGCACAATCACGTGAGCAGCTGCTCGGAATTGCCCCTTCAGGAGGTGCATGCCTGGATGGATGTTCATTTTCGTGTAGGACGCAAAACGATTGGCCCCAAAGTAGTTGATAAACCCCTTGGATGCTAGAGAGTTGCATGCCGGAACGGCAGTCGACATCGCCGGACGGGATGTGACCAACTCTTACCTGGTACTCGTACCAGAGCACTCACCGAGGGTTAGGTCATAGAGCGCACACGCAGCTTCCTTATCGGTGCACAGGTACTCAAACATTTTCTCTGGTTTGATGCTGTGAAGGTCCACCTTCTTCGTTCTTTTTCGCCGACGCGGCTTTCCTTTTGGCTGCTTGGCCGCTTCGCCTTCCGTGCTGAGGTCGTCTTCTTCTCGGCGGATAGCTTTCCGATCATTTGCAGGTGATCATGCAGTCTCGGCGAGACGAGCTTGTAGTTCAGTGCATCAGGTGGTTCTACTCGATCGTGGAAAATAAGCTTCACCGCCGATAAAGAATAATAATGATCCCGCCAGAATGCTCGTTCCTCGTCAGACACCACCATGTGGTCGAGCGCCTGCATCGTTTGGTTGCGCTCTATTTTACCACCATGACTGCGTGTTGGCGTGTCGATATTGTGTCCTAGTGTACGATTATTGTGTCCGGACCCGGAGGAGTGAAAGGAGAGGTTCGGTGGCAGTTGTGGGCAGTCTGTCAGGCTTTCCACACGTTTGGTGAAATGATCACCACTGGTTAGATCGGAAGCCAAGGCCTGAATATGGGCTAGGCTACCCGCGAATCCTGATGCGCTGGAAGCTGTGAGAGCGGTTTTCGATTACGCCCGCGTGACTGACAACAATCTTGGGAGCATATAGAACAGGGATTGCTTCTTTCAAAGCTGATACCGTCCCTATCTCTTCCACTGCCGATAGGCGAACCATGTCAGATGCCTGCCTCTGCATGGTGGTTAAGCTCTCGACAATATCCTCGACAACCATGTTGTGCGCAAGCCTTGCGCTCCAAGAGGCACTCGACAACGGTAAAGTCTGCTGCAATGGGGACATACTGTTTCTTTGGCCTCGTGTGCTTCCTCCCACCAGCACGGCTCGGTGCTGCCGAATGGCCAATGCTGGTCATGAGTTCGCTCTTCATCGATTCTTCTTCCAATTGTTTTACTTCGACAATGGACTCTTCGTTCTCTCTCACCTCTTTATCGCGGTCGATGCTAACATTCAAACCATCGGGGTCTCCGTAAACGTGAAGATCTTTGATGAGATGCCCCCATGTCTTCCACAGAAGAGAAATAGCCTCTTTCTTCTGTTCAGTCGTTGCCTTTTCATCGGAGTCATTCACATTAAAGGCGATGCCCGTGATTGTAGAGACCTTCGAGGTAGTCCGATGTATCCAGGGAATACGAACGCCCTCCGCGCCACTGCACCGCAAGTTGTATGTCTGCTGCTCGTCCAAAGTAGAGTTTAGTATCATCGACGGGGACAGTGGCGTAGGTCCATGTTGCTGCTTCATGGCATTGCCTATGAAACTCCGCAACATCGCGATGCCCGCCTTCCCAATTGCACGGTTCAATTGGTACAGTTCAGGAGAAAAGTAGAGCTGTACTTCTGCTTTGGGGAGTCTATTAGGGATACTCTCAACATCGTCATTGACAACGTATTTAGCTATATGATAAGGAAACTCAGATGTCAGGGTGTCGTCCGCGATGAGTGCTCCGGAAACCCACAGCGAATAGGAAATGTCTCCTTCCTTGCAGGGAGACAGAGCAAGGCACTTTTGAATGCCTCCACCACCTCTCTCTCCTTCTTGCTACACAGCGACAAGGAGATTTCAACCGGTTCGAGGAGATGTGTCGACGAGGAGAGGCGTTTGTACCCTTTCCGTTGCCTCCGTTACCGTGCCAACAAGGCGGTCCACTACCGATGCTTGCTGACTCGCCACGAGCGAGCCGCTCTTTCTGCGTTCGGTGAGTTCTGAGAGGGCGATTTCCTTGAAAACATCGGATGCGCTGGAAAGAGCCGAAATGATCAGAGACGTGTGAAAAGTGAACAACGCCTTCTCATTTCTCGATTCTTGAGTGGATCAACGGCGCCTGCGGACGGGTGGGGAGAGGGCGCATCGGGTCTCTCGTTTGGTTCTTGCTGGCGACCGCGGGTGGTCACCCAAGCTCAACAACAGTGTAGTCTTCGGGGAAGCGTTTCGTGTATCCCTGAAAGCCGCGAACCGAAGGCTTCGTGTAACGGCATATGTGACATTTTCTTTCAGGAGAAAGACGATTGCGAGCCCTTTGAGCGACATGCAGCTCGTGTAGCACGCCTAGGTTGTGCCTCTCGTGGGCTATTCTAACCACGGAACAAGACTCTGGGGAGTCAAACTTGCTTGAGCATCCTCAACGCTCATGCCTAGAATAAGCCGTCGGAGTCGAACTTTGGTGGAGTTCATTCAACCGTCTTACGCCCCTAGTAGAAAAATTGTACTGAAGCAGGAAAAGGTGAGCCCCACGTCCGCACCATCCCAACTTCGACCACATTTACAGGAAAGTGTGGGAGACATGGGGGGGGGGGGGGTGAGGAATTGTGTTTGTTTTCGTGACATGACATCGATGGTGAGTAGGCTGGATTACACCGCCCTCTCTGGTATCACTAAAACCGTACAAATTTGAAAAGTGGATTCCCAGTCGCTGTACGATGTCTTCTTCGCCCATTTCTTTGAAGAAGAAGTCCTTCATCTTGCCGTCAGGTCCTACAAGATAGATAGCGCTGCTGTGATCGAATTGATATGAGTCATCCATCACCGGAGTTGGCACACCTTGAGCTTCCCGCGCTGTCGCGCTCCTCGTCAGTTTCATCGACTGACGAATAATACACTCTCCACGCACGTGCGGCCTCCTCCACTTCCAGACGAGTACCACACAATCCACGAATTCTTGGATCATATTTCGTCACAAACTTCTCGACCACATCCGGCGAGTCTCGGATAAAGTCGATACTCAAAAAGGCGACCTGTAGCGACGCTTCTTCCCTCTGGGAGTCCTCGTCCCCGTTATAAGCCACATCACAACGTCGCATGACATCGGTGAGAAAGCTCAGAGTTGCGGGGCATATTTCGGCACACTTCGAGAAACCAAAGTACAAGAGAGTCCAATGATTCGCAAAAATTTCTTCATTGGTGATATACTGTTTAGTACGGCTCTCGCGTAAGCGAAATGGGCCACCGAGCGACTCCTTTGATGATACCGTTACTGATAAAGGCGAGTTGAATTCCGGAGCTAACCCTTCCAGGGTGGGGAGCGTCACCTTGCCCTGGTCATACCAGTTCATAGCCATGACACTGAGAGGGAAACACTGACGCCCCCAGGACGAGTCCCCAGAACTCTGCTGTGGAGCGCGGCCCGTGTTTTATCCATGAGAACGAACCACCTTGAGTTTTAGTAGAGCAATGCCTGAAACTCCCCAGTGGCAGAAACCTGATTCGGTTCATCAGTAGCTAAAGTAGCTAAAGGCAGAATGATGGAGCGAATGAGGATAATGGCCATCAGAGTATTCCTGACAGTTGTATAATGATTATCATGCACGGAACTCATGGATGATTCATTTCCATTC
Source organism: Drosophila differens (assembly GCA_037043665.1). NCBI lineage: Eukaryota > Metazoa > Arthropoda > Insecta > Diptera > Drosophilidae > Drosophila > Drosophila differens. The sequence goes on along the minus strand of JBAMAZ010000171.1, from coordinate 54,443 downwards.
TACAGGATCTTGTTGATATCGACGGTGCACCATTGTACGTCTACCGCATCTTTGCACTTGTAACGACAGAGGTAACTGCTTGATTGCCATCCATGGTGTGCACAACTACACTGGCATAGCGCCACCGGAGGCTGGTTTGGGTGAACTTTAAACGTGAGATCGTGAAGCAGCGAGGTTTCTTGCAAGCCATGCTCACCTAACTGCACGTGCATGAGGGGCCTGTCGATTTCCCCTAGAAAGATATCATCGAAGGTCACAGCAGAGGTGTATATTCCGACGCCCATTGCTTTTAGGATACTTTCTTTGAGAGACCAGTACTGGGCCAAGATGTAAGGAGTTTCTAGGCCCAGGTTACAAACGTAGTTCCATTCACGCTTCGTACAGCACAATGAAAGGGAGCAGATATCCCTTGCTTCAACCATTGAAACAATATCAACGCCTAAGCCCCCTTGGTGTTGCTCCGGAATTCGGCAACGCCCACAGCATGCTAGCGTGCTGGTGTGGGAAACTGAAGCTATCTCATCACTGTAAGGAGCCGTTATGGGTTTCCCAGCCGCAGTTCTCTCGAGTGTTATTGGTTCACTGGGCGCATACCCAATGGTACGAAGAAGCAGGTATCTCGCCATTAACCACGACTTCGCTACTGACAAGTCAAAGGTGCCCATCTTGCTGTGAGCTTCTTAGTCTGTTTCGGAGATAGTTCCTGGAGGTAGGGCATGTGATAGCGTTCAATTCTGACTGACTGTCTGCTTCCAGCAGCAACACTAGAGATATCCACTAAAACTTTTGCCATTTTACTTGGGAGAGGGTGGGGATTGGCGGGTTTCTTAGGTTTTTCTGTCGCGCGCCATTCTGTTTATTTTGCGACCCCGTGAGAGATGAGGGGGGGGGGCGGTGGTGCGCCCCCAATATGCGCCGCTCCGCAGGTGGTGGGTTTCGACTCCCACAAGCGCCCTCGTTCTCACTCTTATTTGCGTGTAGCCCTTTGGTTGTGTGTGTCCTTCTCCGGGTATATAGTAAATACATTTTTTGGTGGGGGGTGCGGTTGGCGTGTTAGTAAACACCGGCGGACTCCAGTGCTTGTGACATGGACTGGAGGGTGATCGTTGGAATGGTCTGGTGTGCGCCGCGCTCGGCCGCCATCTCCATAATGAGGAGAAGCTGTTTAATCGGGAGGGCCCGCGGAAACATCTCGATGCAGCTCTGCAGGTCCTGGCTAGTGGCGAACAAGAGGCCAAGGTCCTTGGCCAGTAAGGGTAGCGCATCTGGGGGAACAAGGGGCAGTTGCAGCTTTACCGAGAAGCAGGAAGCAAGTTCGAGGCTGTCAATGATGTCGTACTGCGCGGTCGTCGCGACGACGAGAAGCTTCTTCCCGTCTGGGGGCTGCCGTTTAATGAGAACCAGCAGCGCTTGCAAAAGGGCGTTGCTGTAGCGTCCCCCCAATTGGGAAAATTCGATCAGCCGTTCCAGATCGTCGAGGACGATGCAGCTGGCCGAAGACTTGTAGGCATCCTCAAAGGCCTTGCGCATGATGTTCACCTTTTGCAGCTCACCGTAGCCCACCATATCATCGGAAGAGACCACTTTGACATAGGGGAAATCCGCCATCTGAGCAAGGAAGCCAGCCACGGCCGACTTACCGCACCCAGCAGGGCCATCCACCAGTACGGCTAGGGAGCTGATGCGCTTCCCGTCGGACTTGAGCTGATCGACGTAGCGGTGACAGCGTGCGTTCACGATGTCCCACTGAGTACCGTAGTTTATGATACCCCCGCGCTGCAGAAGGACGCACTCTTCCTTGGCCTGGCCGAATGCCGGCGTGACTTCCGCGATAGCCTTCAGGAAGTCATCGCGGGTTACAAATATAGAATTTGGATCGATCACATCAGTCGGATGATCGAAGTCGATATGTCGGTTGAAGGCATTGGAGGTGGCCGAGCGCACTACACCTTCAATCTCGGCGCCCGAGTAGTTTGCGGCGAGGCGTGCGAGCTCCGTCAGGTTCACGTCCTGCCCTATCACACCGTTTTCGCGCATTCCGCGCGTATGAATGCGGAAGATCTCCACACGCCCCGATTCATCGGCAGGCCAATTTCCACGTGCACCTCAAAGCGACCCGGCCGCAGAATGGCGTCGTCGATTAAATCTTTGCGGTTCGTCATGCCGATTAACAGGACGTTGTTCAGCGAGTTGATGCCGTCAATCTTGGAGAGGAGCTGGTTGACGACATTGTCATTTACGCCGGTGGAGTCGCGCAGCGCACCACGCTGCTTGCAGATGGCATCGAACTCATCAAAGATGATAAGATGGAGGGCGGATTGGTCTCCCTTGGCCGCCTGGTCGGCCTCAGCGTCGGTAAAAAGCTTGCGAATGTTCTCCTCCGTGCCACCCACAAACTTGTTGAAGACTTCTGGACCATTCACTATCTTGGGCTCCTTGCAGTTGAGGATTTCTCCGATCTTACGCGCGATCAAGGTCTTGCCCGTACCGGGTGGTCCGTACAACAGGACGCCCTTGACATGCTTGATACCTAGTTTCTTTACATAGGACGCTGGGAAGATGCGGCTGGCGAAGGCACGACGAAACACTTCACTGAATTCGCTGCGAAGACCACCGATGCCGAGGTTTTCAAGGTTGAAGTTCTGAATGAGTTGTGTCTGCTGCGCGTCAAGCTGCTTGTCCGTCACGTTTACCAGAGTGATGCCGCTGTCCCCCACAACCGAAACCAAGATCGCGGTGCGCACATTCATGTAGCCCAGGTCCGCCTTGCTGTCGGCGGGATCGAGGATCAGCTTATCCACCGTCACCAGAAGGCGCATCCCATTGTCGAGGACGGCGGCTAACTGCTGCCCAGCCTTAAAGCACTGACCCATAAACTGCGCCTTGACGAACTGATTGAAGTCAACACAGTCAAGGGTGCCGCCCTTTCGTGAAGCTATGATGTGCTCAAGACGCACAACAATGGTATCTATGTCGGGTTGCTTGGGGTTCAGATATTTCAAGCTTACCATACAGCCTGCCGCCGTGGAGAGACCCAACAACCGACGTTGAATGCTGTTCATCGCCAGGCTCCCTTGTGGAACTTTATCGTGTCCGCGGACTGCGAAGGGAAAATCATTGATGAGGAAATTCTGAGGGCTGCCGACAACGGCCAGGAAGTCTGCTTGGTTCAGGTAGACTTGATTCGTTTTCGTGTCGTTATCTGACGGCACTGGAGCATACGGAAAATGAAGACATAATGATGACTACGTGGTTACTGCGACAATTCAACTTTCCTAATCTCTTCAACGTAACCCGACTGTAAAATAAGATTCAGAATTGGCAGCGCGAACTCTTCTGTTATACTACGTATCTACTAAATAAAGACAAGTACTGCAGCTTTCACCAATGAAAAGAAGGGCACAGGCACACTATCATACAGAGCATGTTGCGACATCAGAAGCAAACGACTCCACACATCGACTGACACACAGTTTATAACATTAATGTCCTCAACCCCTTACCGCCCCAATCCACCCAATGACATTAAACAACACCCACCTCCATTGCAACGTCCGCAAACTATCAACACAACTCAAAGATCAAAAATCCCCAAAAAATACAAAGCACTCCACATAACCCCGCACTGACCTTGTAATACCTCCAAAAATGCGCGCCAGTCATTCGGATGTGTTCTGCAGCCTGTCGTGCTGATCTGCGGAGGACAAGTTCATCCAGTTTTCCAATCATTCTGGCGCTGCGCTAGGAGGGGAGAGGGGCGGGGGTACATCAGTGGAGGGAAGGGGGGGGGGGGGTGCGGGGTGCGGCGGCTGATGGGGACCGCGTTCACGGCCCCACAAGAAGTGCGCGAGCCAGTCATTCGGATGTGTTCTGCAGCCTGTCGTGCTGATCTGCGGAGGACAAGTTCATCCAGTTTTCGAATCATTCTGGCGCTGCGCTAGGAGGGGAGAGGGGCGGGGGTACATCAGTGGAGGGAAGGGGGGGGGGGGGTGCGGGGTGCGGCGGCTGATGGGGACCGCGTTCACGGCCCCACAAGAAGTGCGCGAGCCAGTCATTCGGATGTGTTCTGCAGCCTGTCGTGCTGATCTGCGGAGGACAAGTTCATCCAGTTTTCCAATCATTCTGGCGCTGCGCTAGGAGGGGAGAGGGGCGGGGGTACATCAGTGGAGGGAAGGGGGGGGGGGGGTGCGGGGTGCGGCGGCTGATGGGGACCGCGTTCACGGCCCCACAAGAAGTGCGCGAGCCAGTCATTCGGATGTGTTCTGCAGCCTGTCGTGCTGATCTGCGGAGGACAAGTTCATCCAGTTTTCGAATCATTCTGGCGCTGCGCTAGGAGGGGAGAGGGGCGGGGGTACATCAGTGGAGGGAAGGGGGGGGGGGGGTGCGGGGTGCGGCGGCTGATGGGGACCGCGTTCACGGCCCCACAAGAAGTGCGCGAGCCAGTCATTCGGATGTGTTCTGCAGCCTGTCGTGCTGATCTGCGGAGGACAAGTTCATCCAGTTTTCGAATCATTCTGGCGCTGCGCTAGGAGGGGAGAGGGGCGGGGGTACATCAGTGGAGGGAAGGGGGGGGGGGGGTGCGGGGTGCGGCGGCTGATGGGGACCGCGTTCACGGCCCCACAAGAAGTGCGCGAGCCAGTCATTCGGATGTGTTCTGCAGCCTGTCGTGCTGATCTGCGGAGGACAAGTTCATCCAGTTTTCCAATCATTCTGGCGCTGCGCTAGGAGGGGAGAGGGGCGGGGGTACATCAGTGGAGGGAAGGGGGGGGGGGGGTGCGGGGTGCGGCGGCTGATGGGGACCGCGTTCACGGCCCCACAAGAAGTGCGCGAGCCAGTCATTCGGATGTGTTCTGCAGCCTGTCGTGCTGATCTGCGGAGGACAAGTTCATCCAGTTTTCGAATCATTCTGGCGCTGCGCTAGGAGGGGAGAGGGGCGGGGGTACATCAGTGGAGGGAAGGGGGGGGGGGGGTGCGGGGTGCGGCGGCTGATGGGGACCGCGTTCACGGCCCCACAAGAAGTGCGCCAGCCAGTCATTCGGATGTGTTCTGCAGCCTGTCGTGCTGATCTGCGGAGGACAAGTTCATCCAGTGTTCCAATCGTTGTGAAATGAGGTCAAGGTCGCCCACTGTGTGATTCTTCCATTTTGCTGGAATTTATTTTTCTACGCTGTAGGGAACTAGGTGCGTACAGAGGCAGGAGGGAGGTGGGCGTGGGTCCAGCAGGAGACAATGAGGTGCACAGCATGTGACGTTGTAGGCACACGGCATGGTCTGCAATAGTGAGGAGGCTGAGTCAGGGGCAAGGAAGCAGGTTCAGGCGACTATGGCACCCTTCGCTATGAAATAGTTTTATTTGTTTTATGCTATTGTGTTGGGATTGGCTGTGGCTGAGGTAGATCAGACGTGCGGTGCTTCTGCGCACCTTCCGAGGTGGTACCTGCGGGGAGAGCGCACCGAGTGATGGGGAACTCTTCCAGCGCTTATCATGCGACCTGCCTCCACAGGTAGCACCTCGAAGTCGATCGAAACAGTTCGTGTTGGGAAAGGAAGTGAGAGAACACGTGAGAAAAAACGGCTCCGTTGGGAGTTACGGCGGCGCCCCCCCGTCTCTGTTTCCTACAGAGGGCCGGCCGACGCTCCTCGCCTAATGGCGGAGGCGATGGATAGGGAAAAGCGACGGCGCTGCTGCTGGGGAGGGCCGCGGCCGATCCAACGATGAAGAAAAAAAGAGTGGACGTCCACCGAACCCCCCCCCCCCCCCTCCGCCGGGGTCGGGGCTGCGGTGTGGCGTACGCGCCTGACGCCGTCGCCACGGTGGCGGCCACTAGAGGTAGTGCATCGTGGGGCGCATCGCGGCGGGGAGCACGTCGACGCCGACGATGGATGCGTACTTGCGGGCGTACTCGGCCGCGCACTTCATCGGCAGGGGGAGGGGGAGAGCGTTGGCAAAGTTGGGGTACATGAACCCCAACGCGAAGGTAAGGCGCTTTAGGCTGTCGAGCGGCACCTCCTTGCTGCGGCTGAGCACGACGTAGTACGTGTTGGATGCGTGGCCAAGCACGCAGTTCGCACCACAGAGGTAGAAGTGTTCTGTGTGCGCGTCGCCGATGGCGGAGTCGCCGCCCTGATCTGTCACGTAGCCGCGGGGCACGTTGCACAACTCCGCAGACGCGTGGTGCGGGACCGTTTTCTTGACGTTCCACGCGAGGCGCGTGTGGCTGCGGCCCTGAGCCGTCAGCACGGCGTGGCGCCACTTGGGCAGTGCATCCTTTAATGCCTGGCCAATGCCGGCTGAGCTGGATATTTCGCCCTCGCTGGAGCAGCCGCGGTACACCACGACGGTGCCGGCGGTGTCGCGGAGGCGGAAGTGCTTGGAGAGCTCCTTAAGAAACTCGCCAATCTTCTCATTCAACACCGCGGTGGGTGTCGTGCGGAGTGTCTGCGTCTTCACACTCTCCGAGCTCTCCGCGTCGGTGTCCTTAAAGAGAATTGTCTCCGCACCAGACACCTGGTAGTGGTTGCAGTAGGGCAACCATACCTTCCCGTTTTTAACATGGAAGCCGGTGAAGGCAACAGTGTACACCGCCTTCTTCACGCTGCTGGTGCCGCGCATCTTCTGGATGAAAGAGCTGCCCACATCAGCCCCAATGAGGAGGAGGCCGCCCTTGCCGTTAGCGGGGAGGTGCTCCTCGGTGTCGACGAAGAAGTTCAGCTGGCCGACCTTGGCTGCCATCTGCTGGACCAGCATCTGGGGGATGTTGCCGTCCAAATACTTGGCCACCATTTGGGACGGGACGCTGCGTTGGGCGAGGCCCGACTTCCAGTCGTTGTATGGCTTCGCATCCTTGCTGGGAAGCTTCACCACGCAGAAAGCCCCCCCGTTGGCGGGAACGTCGGTGGCCCGGCGGAGACTTGCCTCCGTCGCCGGGGGGAGGGCGACGTTGTACTGCTGCAAAAAGTGTCTGATGGGGGAGTTCATCAGAGGCCTGTCGACCAGCAGCTGCGCGTAGGGCAGCGGGTTCGGCAGGGCGACGTGCTTCAGGCGGCTGAGCTCTGCCGCCCACCCCTGCTGGCCGATGTTCTTGGGGTCGGCGGGGTCCACGGCGAGGAGGGTCGCGCCGCTGGGCACGTACACTTTGGGGACTGGGAGCACCTGGCCCTGCAGCTCCAGGAGATCCGTGTTGAAGGACACCTTGTATGCGCTTAGCACCTCCTGCACTTTGGCGTCCTTGCGCAGCCGATTGACGACGCGCTTGACCGTGGCCATGCGCTCCTCGGGATAGATCGAACAGATGATCGGTAGCACACGCCGCTGACTCTCGTCCAACTGCAGCGGGCGGAGCACGTCAGGCGGGAACGTGAGCGGGTGGCCGCGCTTGTCGCCGACCGGGAAGCACAGCAGCAGCGGCGCGTCCGTTGCGAGGTCCTTGCTGTACCTGCTCTTGAAGTATTGCTGGTAGGTCTCATCGGGCGACTTCCTCAAGCCCGTCCTGGAGGTGGCCGCAGCTCAAACAGAACCTCCTTGATCTTGAAGATGGCTTGACTGCCCACGGTGCACACCGCCTTCGTGCCAACCATGGCCTCGCTGACCTTCCTTTTGTAGGCTCGGTCCATCGATGGCTTACCCATGCCCATGATGAGCTCGTAGCAGGTCTGCCGGGACGTGACGGTGCGCCCGACGTCGATTTGGAGGACGTCACGGAGACCGGCGGCCGTGGTGACGCGCATCACCTTCGGGAAAATGGCCTCCATGGAGATGATGTTGCACATCTCCTCCCTCTGGTGTTCGACGTCGACGTATTTGCTTCCCACCTTACTCTTGAATGTGCGTGCCACCGCCTCGCCGACGATGGCATTGAGGCTGGTCTGATCATTGGGGAGGCGCAGTTGCAGCTCGCCGTCATTGTGCAGCGACAGGCGGTAGTGGCGGAGCACCTTGCTGTCCCTCCAGACGAAATCGCAGCTGAAAGCGCTCTCTATCGGGAGCGGTGCAGGTGTGAGGATGTGTGTGCCGGTGCACACCGCGTTGCGCGCGATGGGCTCGGCCGCGGGGACGTCTTTGATGATCCTGCTGAGAAGGTGCATCTGCGCGTCAATGCGCCACTGACTTCCCCCGATATCCTCGCCATTCTCTTTGAACTCGATCGAGAGTCGATAGTGGTGGGCGGCTGCCTTCTGAACGTTGAGGGCGACCATGTTGGTGGTGGTGCTGACGGTGCCGGCGACGACGTTCCTTTCAGCGTGAAAGCGGAGTGCCGCCTTCTCGCGGTTCTTCTGCTCGCCGTTGCTGGCGCCGGGGCCACCGCCTCGGAAGCCGCCACCGCGTCCACCGCGATCCCCGCCACGCCCGCCGCGATCCCCGCCACGCCCACCGCGGTCGCCGCCGCGTCCGCCGCGGTCGCCGCCACGCCCACCGCGACTCCCCCGACCGGTAGGAAAGCTCATGTTTCTGTTATGTTTGGAACTAGGTGCGTACAGAGGCAGGAGGGAGGTGGGCGTGGGTCCAGCAGGAGACAATGAGGTGCACAGCATGTGACGTTGTAGGCACACGGCATGGTCTGCAATAGTGAGGAGGCTGAGTCAGGGGCAAGGAAGCAGGTTCAGGCGACTATGGCACCCTTCGCTATGAAATAGTTTTATTTGTTTTATGCTATTGTGTTGGGATTGGCTGTGGCTGAGGTAGATCAGACGTGCGGTGCTTCTGCGCACCTTCCGAGGTGGTACCTGCGGGGAGAGGGCACCGAGTGATGGGGAACTCTTCCAGCTCTGTGTTGAGAGGCTGAGCTGAATATGATAGTGGTAACTGCAGGTGCGAATTCTATTCACTGGATATGTTACTTGATTTGAGGTGTGCATCGCGTTCTTGTTCCCTGTGAGGGTGCCGTGTTATGAGGTCGAGAGCACCCTCTGGAGGTGCTCGTGGAGATACTACATGTCCGTTTGTGTTTTACGGCGGTGTAAGTGCAGAAAGGACGGTCATTAACTTGTTTGACACAAATATTCTTTAGGTGATCGATTTTTTTCGTAAGTGCCGCCATCAACTGGGAAAGCCGGGGTGCTGCACTGTCTGCATGCGTGTGAGTGCCTGCTGTAACCGCTACGCCTGGGGGAGACGTGCCGTGGATATGGGTTTGCTGTTCTTCTCCTTCAGTCGGTGGTGTTTAACCTTTATCTGTGCCTCAATTGCAACTACTTATCTCGGACAGTTTGTTCTTACCTTTGCTTTGGGTATGTTATCCAGATGGTGGAGTCGTTGTAGAGCATGGACACGTCTTCGATGTCATCCTGTTCTCGTTGCGTCGCTGCTGTTTTCTCAAGGCGCAGAAAGTTGTGATTCCAGGTTTATGAAGCCTTGTTTGTCCTTTGTGTTGTCGTCTACGGTTGCCGTGAGCGCATCGTGAACTGTTTCTTCCTCTGCCATCGCGGCGGCAGCTTCCACCTGTAGCTCCTGCATCTTCCACTCCATCGCCTCAGTCTCCTTGCTCGTCTTGGGTGGCACCGGTACTACGGAGGGGCAGCATGAAAAAATTCGATCTCGCTGGTCGTGCCGGTGGTGACTGCCGTGGGGGTCAGTTGGGTACGGTACCGGCGGCCAACTTCTTAGTACCGTCCTCCTGGTAGGGACGGTGCGACACCGCAGGAGGTCTACTCTGACCCAACTAGAGAGGCGTTGTGATGTGAATGAAATAGATCATGAGTGACCTTTAGAGTGAATATTCTGTGTGCGTCACAGATAGAGGGGAATGCCAGGATGCGCGAAGCTGTTGGATGGAATGAAAGGTTCCAGTGCGGAATGAGGGATGCCAGCCCGTCCGTATAGGAACCAGGAGAAGATTTACTCCCCTCTTATGCTTGTAGAGGTTAAATTGTGTGAATAATCGTAGTTTACATGAGACTCACCGCACCATCCTCACATAAATGGGGAACGCGTTACCCGCTCCCCCCCACTGATGGTATGGCGGCAATGTACGCATTCATGGATGGAGCTTTTCTAATCGCTGTGGTATAGGGGAGAACCACAAGACAGGAATTTTGTCCGCCCCCGTGTCCAGGTGGCCGTGTGCGCTATGAGGCGAATATATCCTCCGCATGGATCGCCTTCGATGCTATCCACTCACCAGCACTTTGTCTAGGGCCCAGTGGGCCGTCTCCATTCCTCGTCTTTCAATTGCCCCACCAACACGCGTGACGTCGGTAACGTCCTCCCCGCCACCTAACGTGCAGTACAGTGGCTCGTACTGGGTAAAGGATGTGGCGGAGGGCAACACACAGTCAAAGTGCGGGGCACGTTGTCTTTCCTCCGCAAGCGTCATACATGCCTCGACTGCCTCACGGCATGACAACTGATTGAGAAAGGCATCCATATGGCGAAAGTCGGCTGTGCACCCGCGCGCGGCGCTCTCCGCAGCCCCTGGGCATGGGGTGGGCTTGGGGGATGGCTTGAGAACGGCAGAGGTCACGCCTACAAGTGTCAGGGCATCGGCTATAAGTTACCCTTGATACACTGATCAAGGGGGCATAGTGCGTACTCAGGGAGGGCATGATATTCACCTCCATCAGGGTGGGGCGGAGGCCAGCGCCGGTATTCCCCGCGCGGGGCCTCTTCGTCACCCGCGCGCTGCGTGCTAGTGCTGCAGAAGGACGTCCACGCCGTAGATTTCGAAGAAGGCTGACGCCCTCGACGGTGCGGGCGGTGCGGTCGGCGCACGCCGACCAATGAGGCCCCTCTCAGACTGTGCGTCATGCACCCCGCGCAGTTCGGCTCGGACGTCGGGGAGGACTGACAGGAAGGTCCTGGCAAGCAGGTCCTGGATGCGGCGCCAGGTCGCATCCCACTCGACGCCGTCGGTAGTCATGTAAGCCCGCAGGGCGGCGAGGCACCATTTCGACACCAGGGGGGAGGGTGGCCACGCCTCTTCAGCGTAGTCACCACTTGCTGCTTTGCCGACCGAAGTGCCGCAGCTACTGGTGTGTGCATCATGGGGCATCACAAACTCCTCAGATTTCTTGTTGAGGGTAAAGTTAGTAAGGTGAGCCGTGAGCTTGTCCGCAGCGGCAAGCTGAGACTTTCCTTACACCATCCCCACCTTGGGGAGTGGTGTTGGTGTAGTACGGCGTCGTCGCAAACCGCACCAGTCCTTCACGGTATAGGTACATGCGCAGCGGCTCGTAGCACGTAATCACGATGTACAGACGAAGGTCAAACTTGTAACCGTGGATTAGGTAGGGGTTGTCAATGTACTGCTGTACTACCGCACGGCCCGAGAGACGTTTGGTGCGCGGTGGTCGACTGCGGCGGGGGTTAAAGTTGCTGTTGGGCACTCCCTTCAACGGGGTTGGCGACGGGATCGCGGGTAGATCCACGCCGGGGTCACCTGTGATGAGAGACATCCCAAGACCCGCGGCGCTGGAGGCGGGCTTCACGATAAAAAGTTGACCCTCATTGGCGGGGTGCCGCAGGGCAGCCAGACACGCGGACTATCGTCCGGCAGCACCCAACCGGATGGGAACTGTCCGGCCAGAGCGAACCCGCCGAGAGACAACACCAACTATAACGGGTAGCCGCATCACCGCCGTCGGCAGTTCTCACTGACGGCGCGTTCTCGAGCGAAATCGGACCATCGCTGCGCCGCGAGTTGCAAATGCTTGTGTGCGGTGTCCTTCCTGCCAAGCCGCCACGTGCCAGGAAAGTGGTTTAATTTCTGGAAAAATTTGGGCCGCACATTAATGAAGTCACTGCGGAGAGGATGTTTTAGCCACTTGAGGGACCAGGCGTGCTCTAGAAGGGCAGCGCTCCTGTGGATGGGAAGGAAGCCCCTCGTGCAAAGGTAGCCAAAACACAGGAGAAGGGCAACGCATCCGAGTCCATGAAGTACAACAGGCGCGCGTAGGGTCCCATGCGAGGCACTTCCTTGGTGGCAAAGACGGCTCCTGATGCAGACAGACACACGGCATCGCCAGAGTCATCTTCTTTCCCAGCACTTCCTTGAAAGCCCTTGACATCGTCCGGATGGCTCGCCGCGGTGGTAATTGGAGACAGCTGAGGGACTCCGCACGTGGAAAGGGGTAGCGGTCGCGGTATCGCTATCATGCGGTGGTGGACTTCGAGTACGAGTCTCCGTCCCAGGGTCGGTCGTAGGCTTGCCACACACTCGTGGATCTCCGCCCTTCGAACGGGCTGGATCGCCAGGCACACGTTTCCCTCGCTGGTGGGGGCAGCGGTGGACACGGCGCGGACGTTGCCGTTTGGCTGGAAGGTGGCTCTGCGGTGATCCATTCCCAGCCGGAGGGACCTGCCGCTCCATATGAAAGGTCACGACTGGGGCCGTCAGGTAGGGCGCGAGGCCTGCGAGGACGCCGGTAGCGAGCGCCTCATGCCGACGGTACTCGCGGCGGCGGAGGGCTTCGCGCCTCTTCCGAGTCCTGCCGTGTGGGAGGGAGAGAAGGACAGCGCGAGGCAGGAGGGATCCCGCGTGCGTTGTGAATATGCTCAATGTAAACGTCCGCCGTGGCGCGAGGGGGGGGGCTATGGGTTCTACAGGGAGGCTTTAATGACACGAAGAGAGAACACTAATGGTCACCACGTGTCCCCGGCCTTAGCACAGTGTCGAGTTGACGTAGCCGAGTAACGCGAAAGGACGTGGCGGAAGGGAGTGCGCGGTATAAGTGTGGGGCTCGTGTTGTGGGGGGGGAGGCCTGAATGCGGTACTACGTTATTTAGGCCCCGTCGTTACTCTTTGAGTGTGGGCTGCGGTTGTCGTGTTTATGCGGTGTATTATTACGGACGGCTCCGATGGTTGCACATCAGGAATTACGTCCCATGCAGCATAGTACTCCCGCCGCCAGTGCACGAGTAAATCGCCTCCCGCCTTCGGTTCGTATGAGTGTGTGGTGGGGAGGGTGCTCAACCGGCAATTCAAATGCGGCACCATCCAGTCACCAGGCTCCGAGGCACAGCCTGGAAGCTCGGTAGAGAGGCACGCTACCCCCCCCACCTCGATGCAATGCTTTACGCTCCGTCATCGTCCTCATCGTCGTCGTCGTCCGCGGCTCGTCTTCCGCCGATAGTCGTCGTTCATCTGTAGTACATCCTCCAAGGCTCCGCCAGCTATCCTTCTCCAGTCCATAGCTCTGGCTGTAGATATGCTCCTTGTACCGCAGCGCCCCCTGCGCTGCCTTCACCACGTTGGCTAGCATCGACGCCGCGTTGGAGGTGTTGAGAAGGTGCGTGCCGACATCCACGGAAGTTAGAACGCTCGAGAGGTTCGTTCCTTTAGGCAGCTGACGCTGCATCGCTGCCTGGTCCTCGCTCTGTTCGAAGAGGAGCTTCATCGGGAAAGTGCGCGACACCGGATAGTTCGTTCTAGTCAGCAACGGCAGATAGGTGCTTGTTCGGAGCGGCAGAGCGTACCGCAGCATCGCCTCTGATGCTGTATACACCTGAGAGGGAAGCACTCCGGCTCCGCGCAGTGACACCATGTGGCCCACGACGCGACCAGCCTCGGAACTGGCAGAGTGACCGATAGTGTGACTAAGAGGGAGGAAACCACCGTGGTGTGGAGTTGAAGTTGACAAAGGAAGGAGCGGTGTATCTTTAGGAAGTTCCAAAGGTCTCTGTCCTGGCGGCGAGCGTCGTGGAGTCGCATTGGCATCGACCCCAGCATGGATACGATACGCATCGACGGTATCGGTCGCAGCGTGTGGCAGACCTCTTGCAAGTAGTATGCCGGCCCTTTGCTCTCGCCAACAGAGGCTTCCGACGGATCGACAGAAGCTGGTAATCCACCGTCACGTGTGCCGTAGAGAGCTGTGTCTGCCATCGCGGCAACGTACTGCGCAGTGGCGGTGTCGTCATCGATCCACCAGCATCGAGGAGCCGATGCGTCCTGGGAAGCCTTTGCACCTGTTGCCGGCTGCGGCTTTCTAAAGAAAGATGCCCACTGGCCAATCTCCAAGGGCACGTAGAGCACCGAGGGGTGCGCCGACAGGAGAGACGTAGCCAGCAGCCGGTTGAGCTTTGTTTCGTCTACGCGACGGTCTGCGAAAGCAACGCCGGCGCTCTGGATCGGGTCCATCAGAACTGTGGGCAGCGGGGCGAAGAGCGAGAAGACAGTCACGGGAACCTTGTCACCTGCCTCCTCCCAGAGGTCCTCGAGGACATTGTGCGCGGCGCCACCAAAGAGTGAGTCTGCTTCCACGAAGCACTGTACACCCTGCAGGCGGTCCGCATCCTCAAGCTGTCGACGCAGGGCGTCCGTGTACGACGCGCACTCCTCCGAGACGTTCGACCGGAAGTGCTCCAGGCCGTAGCCGAAACAGTGCATCGTGGCCACGTCCCCTGAGGCATCGACGTGTTGCAGGGGTTTGAGGGTGGTGATACTCTCCACATCAAGGCCGGTTGTGATGTAGCGCCACCACGGCACCACAGGGTCCTTCTCTTTAAAAAGCATCTTGCGCGCCATGGCCTTGGTAGGAAACTCTCCTTCCTGAGGGTGCTCCTCCTCCTCCTCCTCCTGAGTGGGGTCGGCGTGGTGTGGCTGCTGCCGGGTGGTCGGTTGAGCAAGGACTTCAATGCCGTTCGTCAGACGTGGTTTGTAGTAGTAGAAGCATTCATCGTCGTCGGTGTCGTCGCCGCTGCCCTCGGTACGTTGTTCACAGTCATCTTCGTCCTCTTCAGGATCAAGCCCGTCGTCGAGCGAAACGAGTGCGAGTCGCTCGATGAGAGCTTCCTCCGGAGACATTTGGGGCTGCTGTGGAGGAACAGCAAGGAAGCGCCTTCGGTATCTTCTGCCGGTTGCATCGCTTCATCGTTGGCACGCCTTGCATATCGTCGCAGCCTCTGAGACCTCCTTCAGCGTCGTGCCGTGTGGAGCGTCGAGCATGAGAAGACGAGGGACGCGACGACGTGCCCTGTTGGTGGATGCAGTGCCGCCATCTACCTGGTCCCCGCGACGTTCTCGGTAAAGCGTGGGGTGGTGCAGGTCATAGCGGCTGGTGCCGTTGGCCCATTGGGCGGCAACCAAGGTACTGTAGTTGCCGAGGGCGAGGGTAATAAGTTCTCGCTCTTCCATTGAATCTCCTTCGTGTGCGTTGGATAGACCTTGGCTAAGTAAGTATGCGTGTGTTCTTCTTTTAGTCGTGTGACCGAGGGGCAGCGGCAGAGGATAAAACACGATTAAGCACATGCACTAGAAAAGAATCATCGTCGCAACCCTCTTCATGTGCGCGGTGGCGGTTGCTGTCCTCATACCTGGAAGAGGAAGAAATACGACTCGCGAGGTGGTTTCCATACCGTTTGTGCTGTGCCTCGACGCCAAATAAAGGAGGGAAGAGAAGGAGTAAATGAACTTATTTGAGAGGAGAGGGGTCTTTTCACTGGTGTCGTATTTTTTCTATCTCAGTGGTGGTGTGTGTGAGTGTTAGGTGCTCGATTCGTGGATTCCCACCCCGACGGCTTCCTTTGACGGTCACTCCCCTGGATAGCGTCGCTCGCGTCATTGTTGTATTGTTGTCTATGCTTCCAATTGAGGTGATTCGATTCACTGGATATCACACTCATGTAAGTATTCGTTGCCTATCAAAGCAGGAGTGAGGCCACCAATATTCTTGTTTCCCCGGCTTATTCATGTGTTACCCAGAGCCAGTTGTGGTAGGGGTGGTGGTGATCCTCTTGTCGACAGGGAGCCCCTGCTGGATATGAACGCATGAAAAACCCCCTTTGCCCCCCTATACACGCAATCAAGTGAAGCCCTCACTCATCCACAACTGCACAGTGTGGACGACCAAAAAACAATAGAGATGAAAGTTCGTGGACAAACTAAAGCTGTGCGCCGAGCGTCGTCACCACACTGTAGAGAAACGTACACCGTCGTATTAATGAACAGCACCACATCACACAACCCACTCGACCAGCTCGTTGTTGTTGAGAGAAAGTAGGGAATAGGGTGTGTGTGTGTGTGTGTGTGTGTGTGTGTGTGTATGTGTGTGTGTGTGTGTGATGTGCATACTACACTGTGATCCGAGTGTGAGTGTCTGTTCGTGTTTGGGGGTACGAAAACAAAACTCTTCACGAACGCAGAGCCTCGACGGGGATATGAGACAGCACTTCCACTCTTGGCACACCCACTATGTGTGCATACAGGCAATGCGGTAAATTCTTTCCGAATCGCTTCCGCCCCCTATTACTGAAGTCATCCTTGTCAAGGGTGCTGGGTTAGCAGCTGTCAGCGGTGGGGTGGATGAAGTCAACTCTTTGTGTCTAGCGGCCGGACGGCGTGCTGACACAGCGGGAAGTGGGTGGCTGTTCAGCAGTTCATTCACGGGGATGATGCTAGTTAGAAGTGTTCTCTCTTCGGTGGCGGTTATTGATTGGCGAGGTCGAGGTTGTGTGTCTCCGAAGCCAAGTTGCATCCGCTGCTGCGGTAGCTGTGCGAGTACGGCAGTGAGGTGTCGTTGACGGGAGGTTGAGGGTCAACGGTGCTACTGCCGCCGCGCTGAAGTGTTGCCGCGCTGCTGTCTCTAGGAAGCCCGGCACTTACCGCCGAGGGTATTACTGGCAGTGGTGGAGGATGGTAGATCGTTGTGCTAGAAGTTCGCTTAACGGTAGTATCCGCAAATGGTATAGAGCTGTCCGAGTGCAGATCTCGTTCCATCAAGGATGTGCCTGTGAGTGTAGAGCTGGTTGCCACCGATAAACAGTTGACCTTTCGCTTCAGGGTCGCCCCATGCGACCAGTGGCTGTGGCCTGGACTGTAGGCCCGTTGCCTGCTGGCCTGCTCGTGTTCGGTTAGAGAGACGATGGGCTGCAAATGCGAACCCTCCGTGGCACCCAGGGGGAGGTTGCTGTCGTCATCTGCGACATCAGATGAGGAAGCCGGCGTGTAGTGCACGAGACTACCGGGAGAAAACGTCGCCGTTGATTGCAAGTCGGTTGGCATTAGTGCGACAGAAGCTCGCTGCTTCGTTGGATGCGGATGCGCATTCGGCGAAAGTTGGCTCTGTGTAAATGACGCCGGACGCAGGATGACCGGGAGGCTACTATTGGGTTCATAAATCCGGTCGCCCCCCTCGGTTTCGTGGTTACACGCAGTGCCATGTTCGTTGCTCCCTGAGCTTGTTGATGAGAAGAAGTCACTCTCTCGCGCCCCGTACACGTCGCTCCCCTTTGTAGATTCACGCTCCTCATTGTAGTCCTCGGTGTTGTTGCTGTCGTTGAACCTAAATTCATCCGAACCGTCTTCATCTTCGTGTCCGTCAACGCCGCCCTGCTGCATAGCCGCGTACTTGTTGAGCTTGTAAAGCATTTCCGCCCGTTTCACAATACGCTCGGCGCGGATGCTCGTGACAGTACCCTGCAAAATATCAAAATAGAAGAGATCCTGCGCTGTCGGGCGGTTGTCCGGGTCGACCTCCAAGCATCCCTTTACAAATTCGTAGATGAGAGGGTTTCCAGAAAGAGCGGTGAGAGGTCTGGCGTTTCAGTGAGCTCCGAGAGGTACTTGATGATCCCCATTCCATGCGCCTGTTCTAGATGCGCAAAGGCGGCAGGCCAGTCGCCATTTCGAGGGTCACGCAGCCAACCGACCAAATGTCGGCCTTGAAGTCATAGCCTTCTTTGGTTTCTGGGTCCGCCGTGAGCACCTCCGGTGCCATGTACTGCGGGGTGCCAGTGAGCGTGTACAGCTTCTGCCCGGGGCGGATCTGCTTCGCGGTTCCAAAGTCCCCAATCTTGGTGCGCCCACGTGTTCCAATAAGGAGGTTGGCGGTCTTGATGTCGCCATGGACGTAGTGCTGCCCGTGCACGTAGGCAAGGCCACGACGTATGTCTGTCAGGTGCTGCACGAGTTGATACAGGAGGCCGACGCCGGGGTGCTGGCGTATTTTGCTCCGCAGCGTCCCCGGCGCCAGCTCCATGTACAGCTGCAGCAACGTATCGCGTCTTCTTCTCGCAGTAAAAGTAGTGAATAATGTTCTCGTGCTGCAGCGACGTCATCGCCAGGATCTCCTGAACGACTTCGTCGGCGAAGACACCGTCGTGCAGCTGCATCCGCTTCATCGCCATCTTTCCGCCCGTGAGAGTATCCTCCACTTCGTGCACATCACCAAAGGTTCCTTTTCCCAGTAACCGTCCGAGTTTGTGGCGGCCCGCCGCGGTACTCGTGAAGGTGCGCCGCAGTAGCTCAATGCGCTCCTCCTCCTCGCGCATCTCGGTGACCATCTGCTCGGCTTCCTGCATGGCAATGTGAATGAGCGCCCCCGAGCCCAGCTTCGGTAGCTCAATCACACTGTTCCGGTCTAAGAGTTTCTGCATGCGCCAGTCACTGAAGTCCGTACCCATGACCACGAGCACCATTCGTGAGGAACGTACCATGATGTCCTGGAAGGGGTCGTCGCCTTGCAGTCCATCGTAGTCTTCAGCGGTAATGTCAAGCTGAATCGGGTCAATGATCAGAATATCGGCCGGGTTCTCGATCTTGCGCATGAGCTCCTTGAAGGAAGCAACAGGCACGACGGCGTGCTGGCGCGACCATAGAATCTGACACAAGTAGTTTTGATGCAGTCGGTTGTTCTCAGCGACGATAACCGTAAAGTTACGGCCCCCGGCGGTGATGGGCGCTGTCGTGATCTCTTCCTCCATTTCCTCCTTACTGCCTGGCACCGCCAAAAGTGGCAGCTCCACGCGTATCACATTTCCTTCCACTTCAGGTCGAGTGAATCCATAGAGCATACCGCCCATCGCCGTGACAATTTTCTCCATGCGCTGCAACTCCGAGCCGCGGTGCAATTTGTCGATGGGAAAGGCTTCTGCCGCGCCGTCCGTAGGGGAGTTGAATGGCGCGAGCGGCTGCCCCTCCGATTGGTTCGGACCCCCTCCACCGCCGGCGTGGTGACAGATGAGACGTCGCTGCGGCCGACGCTCTCGACTTCACAATACTGAGGGGACTGCAGGGAGGGGATCGTGGGACCGTTATCTCTCATTTCGAAGCGGATACGCCGGAGAGAATTGGGTGAAAGGTCGATGGTCTGCCGCTGACTGAGCGGTAGGTCGGTGGTGGAGTAGCCCTCGGGGACGGCCGAGCGCGGCCGCCTAGCGCCCTCTGAGCTCCACCCTTCTTCAGTAGCCTGCTCCACCGCCGTGCGGCTCTGGTGGGAGACCATGCTGGCGTTAGATACCTGGTGGCTGCGCGCATCTTCATCCGGCTCTACAACCACTACGCGAAGCTCTACGTTCACTTGCGAATGACAACTCGCAGCTGCTGCATGAGCGTCCTGTAGGAGGAGGCGTAGAACGGCCACCACCTGCGGGGCATCGAGGAAGACCTCCGCCCGGGGGTGATCTCGTCAATGTTACAGAAGAAAGTAAAGTTACTGCGGGCCGTCATGACTGATGTCTCCATCGCGAAGCGCCGCACCAGAGCAGGCAGTCGTAACGGCCGCCACGTTTCGTTGACCGTGTCCATGTTCATTTGTGCGAAGCGCATGAACTGATCAACGAGACTGGCGCACGCGTCGAGGTGGCCGCGAAGTCGCACCGCATCATCGGCAGTGACCACCCAGTTGTTGGACGCGATCTTTGACACTCGGCGTTGGAAGTGCTTTAGCTGTGGTTTCAAGGAGTCCTCCAACCACTTGGCGACATCAGACGCAAAGTTGGCTGCGGCGCGATACTCGGCCTCGCGACCGATTAGAAGCACCACCTCTGCTGAGGAAGTATAGATCGACGGGACGACGCTCAGCGCGACGCCGATCTGGTAGAAGCCCGTATTCTGACGGAAGGGAAAGACCTCTTGCCGCTCCAGCTGCATCTTTTGGAAACCCTCCCAGTTGCCTGCGTAGTTGCGCGCCATTTCCATCATATTCTTCATGCGCTGGCGGCTCTCCCTCGCTCCACAGTAAGTCAAAAATATTCTTCCCTATTACCTCAAACGGTGCGTACCCCGTCACCTTCTGCGCGGTCGAGTTCCAGCGAATAATCGTACCGTCCACAATAACACCGATGAGGATGCTACCGTTGGTTCGGAGACACTGCGCTGGGAATCGGTAGAGATTCCGGCTGCCGAAAAATGATTTCACCGTCGACACTGACATGGCGCCAGCGCGCGGTGCCAGTGGAGCTCAGGTGGGTGTCGGCTAGCGTTCCCATGTGATCCTCCGCATCAGACTTCTTAAACTCCCTCCGGTGTCGACTGCGGTGGCCGTACGGAATGCTCCGCAGCTGCGCAGAAGGTGAAGTCGCATCGATTCTTCGAGTTGTTGCGTGGTTTCTCCCCCGCGTTTGACTTGCATCCTCGGTGTTGCGTGAAACTGCCTTTATCGTTGTCGGCCTCTCTTTCGGAGAGGAGACCTAAATTGTGGACGTCGGAGCTGCGGCGGCGCTTGGCGTTGGCCGAAACCTGCGTTTTGAGGGCGATATTGCGCAATTCCTGCATGATTTCTTCAGGTGCGATGCGCTCAAAGAAGTTGTAGGTCGGCTCCGTTAGCATAAAGACCTTCAAGTGCTCCAGATACTGTGGAGACATAATCACCTCGAAGTGCAATCGACTGATGCGTGCCGCATGGACAGGCGTCGCGGCCACTGCGGTGTATAAGCCTGGGCACTTGAACACAAACTCGGCCTCGCCGAGCAGCTCGTGGGTCGTACGCGTCGCCATCGTGGTGATCTTTGGCGTTGGAATTTCTGACTGGTGTCCTCGCCTGAGGCTGCAGGTGGGACTCTCGGATTTGCTGCTGCCAAGGCTGGGGCAGTGGTGGTCACTGGTGCTGTGGCTCATCGTGTTCTCAGGATGCGACGGCAGGAGCTGGTGAAGAGGGCGCTGATCTGGCTGACAGGGCGGCAGAACTTCGGCAGGCAGCTGAGAGACGAGACCTGGACTAGTAGCGAAGCTGCCCGCATCGGAGAAGGAAGACGCTGGGAAGCCGCTCGAAGGACATTCCCTTCCCTTAGCGGTAGCAAAGTCAGTTTCGATAGGTGCTCCGTGCTCAGCATGATCTCCGAGTGGGTCAGTCGTGGGATCCGGCGCCTTGTTCGCCGCTAGTGAACGGCAGACAGGGCTGGGCAAGGCACCGCTCAGCGGGGAGGACATGTCACTGGACCGAGAAGCCTTGAAGAGTGCTGTGTTGAATAGAAGTGATACCACACCCCCAATAATCAAATAGATCCACTCCACCGGCTCCCCTTGCCGCTGCAGCGTTGCGCCTTCATGAAACGTGCACACCCGCAGTGCATCCGCCATTTTCGATTGCACTGCGACCGGTAGTTTCTGCAACATTGGGATGCGTGTGATGTACTGCATGAACATCATTCTTCGTGCATCCCGCTCGTAGACAATGAGCGTTTCGTAGCTGCTCTTCTTCAGCACATAGAGGATACATTCCGGGGAGGTGACGGTGAGGGTGACGGGAGACCGCGTCATGTTATACGTCATTTCCATCTCGCCGAAGAAGTCGGTAACGCTCAGCGTGCGAATGATTCTGCCCTTGCGTGACACGTCCAATGTGCCAACCACCACCAGGTGAAGCACTTGGAGGGCGGGTTCTCCTTCGTCGACAACGACATCCCCCTTCGAGAAAGTATGACGACCCATGACGCGAACGAGTGTTTCCAGCTGCGTCGGGTCCATGGAGGCAAACGGAGGAAACGTTGTCACTGCACTGCGGGCAACGGCGAGCTCCGCTGCAGAAACACTCGATTCATCAGTCAAGAATGAGCAAAGCGAATTGGCGACCGCACACTCCGCCTTCGTCATGTTATGGGAGTACAGATCGTCGTTGCCCGCCGCTGCCAGGTGCTTGTCGAAGTTGTGACTCAGCGCGCTAGACGCCTCCAGCTTTGGTGAGAAATTTTCCACATGCTTGCTGGCCTCGAGAGATGGCAACCCTTGGGATAGAGCACTGACTACTGTACCACTAATGTGAGGCGCATTGGGGGCATCCTTGTCTACCACCTCAGCGAACGGGACGCCGAGAAACTCTGTGATGCGATCGTCTGCATCGTGACCGCTCCGATCATTTCCGCTGATGACTGTGATGTCAAAGCTGTGCGCACTTAAGTTGGGGGCGCCTTCGGCGGCGGCGACGACGGTCATGGCCACAGCCCGCTGCAGTTCGTTCTCGGCGGCCTCCATATGGACGCCGTTTTGGCTAGCGTTCGCGGAGGTGACGCTGGGCAGCAGCGTGGACCCCGTCACACTGCCGCGCCCCTGAACACTCTTGCCGAACCGACTGGTTCGCCGACCCGCCAGTCCAAGTGTCAGTGAAGGGACACTGGGCTCACTCTGCTGCTCGTGCGCCAGCGCCCAGCTATGCGGACTGGGTGGCAAAACGGGGTTGAGACTGCTTGGATTACTGCGCGCCGCTCCGACGGTCAAGTGGTTGGCGTTAGCGAACAATTTCTTTCGACTGCAAGAGAAGCAGGAGGTAGAGGGCGAGTCCACCGTACACATGGACCGGTGGCTGTGGCCCCGCGACGTCGGCAACAGAGAGTGCGAGGCCGCCGAGGAAGCAGTGGATTTCCGTTGGCTTTCCTTGCTGTCCCGCGGGTACAGCAGTTGGGTAGGAGTTGAAGAATGGAGCCTGTACCCCAGAGTCGTTGGCAGAGGACTGGAAGGGAGGCTGGGCGACGGTTGGGGTGCGGTCGTGATGGTAGCCTTTGCCTCCTCAATCTGGGGGAGAGACCTCATAGACGAGGCCGTGCTACACTGGTGAAGCCCGGTGACACCATGCTGTGGCGCAGAGTGTGTTTGGCCGCCGCCGAACCTCAAGGCCCACGGTGGCGAGGGCGGAGGCTGGAATAGTCGCTGCTGCTGTCCACCGTCGTCGCGGACAGCCTCTGCCCAACCGAAAATCGTGCGTTGGGGTAGGTGGTTAGACCAGAAGAGTTTTCGTGATGTTTGGCGGATGCGGTCGCGTTAGAAAGTCCTTGACCCAGCCGACCTGAGCTGGGTTGTGTGCTTTGTGTTGTGGTGCTCACGTCTCCGAAGGTCACCGAGGTCGCGGTGAAGGGGAACGCCTCAGTGAAGGTGCTCGACGTGGTCGGTGGGGCCCCAGATTCTTTGGCGTGGGACTCCCCAAACATCGGTAATCTCTCGCTTCTGGTGGCCCCCCCAAATGGCAGCGACGACGTCATGTCCTCAGTCATCATCTCTCTCAGCACACGAGGCAGCCGTGGTCGAAATTGGCGCCTCCACCTCGGCATGCAGTAGACGGGAGGCATCCTTGTCCTCGAAACTCCCTCCACCGTCCTCGTTGCCCTTATCGAATTTCAACGATGACACTTTGTAGAGTTCGAAGCCGGGTTGGGGAGGATGCGAGCCACCCATCGCACCTTCAATCATTTCCTGGACGCGCAAGGGAGACGTTCGAGAGGACGCTGACCGGCCAGCAGCTTTGAGAATACATGTGGCAGATGTTGCCAACGGCCCTGTGGTCTCTATGCCCGATGATGACGAGTGCATAGACCGCTGCCCTCCGCCGCCCTCGTCGGGGCTGGCGTCAAGGGCACCTGCCTGCTGCGTGCCCACATCTGGTGGAAGCCGCAGTACCTCGGGGACACGCGGTGAGGTCTGGAAAGAGAGAAAGGGGTCCTTGTCTTTCGGCGATGCGGGCCGCCGATGAAATGAAACTGCCTTCCCGCGCGGAAACGTCGCCGCCGTCGATGCCGACGGCTGCGTTCCCGCCAAGTTAGGCGCACCACCGACACTTCCCCGAGGTGAGGCGCAGCTAGTCACCGGTGTCGACTGGTTGTGTGATTGTGGTAGTGACTTGAGCACACTCTGGCTCAGCGCATCTTTGACAATTGCCGCCAAGTTGGCAGATGTTGGGTAGGCTTGGGTAGCCCCACCAGCGGACGCCGAGCGGGGGCCGACCTCTGGAGAGTCTTCTTCCCCTGCCAAGGTGCTGCCCGGTGCGATCATTGACACGGACCACACCCGTTGGAGTTTTTGGTCCCCTGAATCCTGCAGGCTCTGCGATCGGAGTGATCCCGTGGGGCCTTCCTCCTCGTCCTTCGCGGTCAGACCTTCTAGGAATACCATCGCTGCCGCATATTTGCTCGGTGGAATTTGTGCCACAATGGCTTGCATACGACGCAGGCGCTCGCACTGAAGTGTCGTGGTGGGGGTCGTTACTGAGGGCTGCGAGGAGGATGCCGGTGAGTTACCTTGCGCGACTGTGTCGCCGACAGAAGGACTCTCCGTACCAGGTGGGGTCATCGCATTGGTCGTCTGCAGCTTGGGGAAGTCGAGAAGGGGCAGATCCTCGACACCGTAGTCCGGCTTACCAACACCGATGCTCGCCTCCCCGACAAAGGCAGAACACGGCTCCACAGTGCCGATTCCACTTCGGGTGAGGCTGCCGACACAGGAGGTGGGCACAGACTCAACCTCTCGGTGGAACTGTGTCGGTTCCAAAATCGGTGTGTGCACCGGAGACACCGCAGATGTCCGTTTGCCTGCAACTCCAGAAGCACCGCTGGATGCCACCACGACCAGGGTTCTCTGCTTCGCCTCGGTCGCCGCACTAGCAAGGGTGTGGAGATTCAGTCGCGGGCCGGTGAGGGTCGAGACGTAGTTGCCGATGGCAAAACTTGCATTGCGGGACAGTGCTGGGCTGGCCCCTTCCTCACCAGCGCCGCTTCTCACGGAAACAGGAGCGCTTCTGACCCCCGCCCCCACAGAAATCGGCCCGCACATAGCGCCGACTGGACTTGTACGCGTGTATGCTCCAGATGTTGCCGAGGGGCTGCCACCCGACGACCCAGCGGTGGACGGTAACGCCGTGGTCGCCAACTTAACGGTGGTGCGCTTCGATCTACTCAGCCCAGCTGGGGGTGGCGCGCTGTGGGAGTGGCGCCGAGAACGGCTGCGGCACGGAGGGCCTCTTTCGACGGCGGTCCCACACAGTTGGGGCTAACTGACGGGCGAAGGTCCTTCACCTCTTTGGTTTCCTTGTCAACCGTGATCAGTGGGGTAAACAGCACCAAGGGTAGGTCAGGTGCTGCAGAGGGCCCCGCAGTGGAAAGGTGGTCGCCCTTGTCCTCGTCCCTCCACCCCTCCGTCGCATGCGGCACGGATAATAGCTCTTCCGTGGTCGACTTCGGTGGCCCGGCTCTAGTTGTGGTGGAAGTTGGCGTCAGAGCTGGCCTAACAACTTCCTTTCTTGTGCCCTGCGGGTGACTGTCGTTACTGGTTGCGGCGTTGTCCACGGCTGTCCGAGAGACTGTGAGCAGGGTGGGGGACAAGCTGCTGTCATCCTTTGGAGTAAAGGAAACCACCGCCTCCCGATCGGGGATACTGCTACTGTGGTCCGACGGTGACGGTGATAGGACGTGGGAGACATAACGCGCAATACTCGCAGCCTTCCTTCGACTACCCTGTACCGCAAAGACATTGCGGCCGGTCAACAAGGACGTGGTGGGGTTTTCGGTGATCGCGGAGATAGGACTGGCCATCTGCGACGGACCCCGGCGGCGGGTAGGGGTAGCTTGGGCACTCACAGCGTTCGATTTGGCAAGGCGAGCATGGCCTCGATTCCGGGTCGGCAGCGGATCCGTACTACTGCTCAGGGACGGCTCTGATCGAGAACGGCGGCCTCGGAGGTTTAGATTGGGGTTATGGTATCGCGCAACAATACTCGCGAGGGAGGATAGGGGAATTACCTTGCGCCGATCTGACTCACTCTTATCTTCCTCCTCTTCGTCGCAGGATGCAATGATGCGAACGTTGCCGCCGATAGAATTGCGGCGGTACGGCATGGCCGGCCCGCGGGAAGGTGCTAATGACGGGCTCGACGGCTTCTTACTACTGCCCTTGGGTAACTGCTGCGACTGTGGCTGGGGCCGCCGACTGCAACTCGTGACCCGGCTGCCCGGGCGAGCACCTGTCGCGCTCTTTCGCCTTGCGATTCGCGCGCTTCGGCGGGTCTCCTCAGTCTGCTGTTGCGCAATCGCCCAGGCGCGGGCAAAGGCTACGTGATCGCTTGGCTTATTCTCCAGGATGGACAAGGCGAGTCGGGAAATCAAATCCGAGATGTGATACTTCTTGAGGTACTCCTCATCGTCCTTGTCTTGCGCAGGGAGGAGTGGGCTGCGGCCTGAGAAAGACACGGTGCTGTCTTCGCCAGCAGGAGAGTGGTAGTGGATGCTGCTGTAGGGGGAATGCGTGTGGGGTTGCGCCGTCATGCCGGAGGTGACATTACTGTGCACGCCAGGATAGCGGGACTGCTGTTCCTCATGATGCGAAAGGACCAACGGAATATCATCGTTTTGCTTAGAAATGGAGGTTGGGGACGTGTGTGCCCCCGGAGTAGAGGTGACGTGCCCAACGAGTACAGGATTCTGCTGCTTGGGGTGATGATGGTGCGGTCGGAGGGTTATGGTCGTCGAGAAGATTCCATCCTCGCTGCTAGTCGGGCTTGAGCAGCTACTGCAGCAACTTTCCTCAGCCTCTTGCTCTGCGGCTGGTGGTGCTGTGGTGGTATTTGTATAATCATGGTTTTCTGTGAAGACCCGTTCTTCATTTCGATGGAAGAGTTGGGGATTACTTTCCGCGTTAGGAACGGCATCGCTCCTCGTAGGCTGTTGTTCTGGCCTAGTTGGATTGGAAGGGGGCAGCTGCCCCTGCGAGCCACCGTTGCCACTGACCGTGTGATCAAGGTTCATGAGGGACCTTGACCGACCCCCTGTTCACTACAAAAAACAGAGCAATGAACGCTCCCTTCCCACCTACCGAGTTCTCGAGTCCGTTCAACGAGAACGCAACCCCTCAAGAAGCTGACAGGCCACTCGTGGAGTAAATAAGCCGTGGGGGAAAACGCGCACTTTACGATCTTTTCATAGACAGCGGGATAACACCCTCAGCAGACGGGTAGTCCCGTGCCCAAACACACACACACACACACACACGTGTGTTCTCAATGAGTCACACTAGAGAGCGGCAGCTCACCTTCACGCGTGCTCAGAACGATCAAACGCTTTCTAGACTATCTGGTCAGTGACGCCCACCAAATAAAAAGGGGAAGCAAAGACAGCCAAGGGGTTTTACCCCTTCCCTCCTCTCTCTGTGGCTCTCTGCCTCACAATGAAGGAATAAGCCACGAGAGGGGCTCAAGAAGTAATGCAAATACGAGGGAATCGTGGGAAATGTCTTCGAAGAGGGAAAGGCAGCTGGCGTGAATGTATAGTGCGTCGGTACGCACCGCAAGTGTTGGTGGGTATATGTAGGCGTGAGCGTTGAATCCAAAGTCAAGAAGGGTGTGTGTGCGTGTACTAGGTAATGATATAAATATAAATATAAATATATAAATATATATAAATGGTATATAGCGAAGGGGAGGTAAAACGAACACCAACAAAAATGGTTCTTGTCGGTGGAAGAGAAAGACGGAAAGGAGGGAAGGGGGGGGGTTGTATTGACGTGAGGCCCGCCTAGAAAGAAAGAGACAAAGGTATATATCTGCCAGATGCACAAATGCCTCTAGTGGAGTACGACACCACACACACACACACTCTCTCTCTCTCTCTCTTCTTCCGCAAAATAAATATCGATCCTCACACCCCAAAGTGAAGGAAAAATATCGATTCGGGCCTCCGCTGCTGCAATATATATGAAATAGAGATTATGCGTGTACTTTAACTTTGAGAAGTAGACCAGGCGGAATAGCGGGTTTCTTCTCTAGTGGAAGTGGCTATATGTGTGCGTGGAAACACTTGTGTGTGTCTGTGTGTGCCGGTTTGTTGGAGATCCCCTGACGGTGTTGGGGGTCTAAATAGTCGGAAGCAACCCTCCCCACCACAGTAAGTGGACTGATACGCCAACAGGAGCTGGCAAGCGCGGAGGATTGAAAAGAAGCGCAGAAGAAGAAGAAAGCTTCGTTTGACCGTCCTCCTTCTGGGTAAGCAGAGGAACGTGTCGAGTGTGATCAGTGGGTTGGAGAGTACGTCGGGGGTCTACGCTTCTCCTGTGAGTGTTTTGATGCTTCCTTGTTCCTCGGATATTGTTGGTGAGGAGCAGAGATCAACGATATAGAAGGAGGAGAACAGAGATGCGGGTGTGTGTGAATCATTGGGGCCCTCTACACAACTCACACCAAGCATTGGTGGATGCATGGTGCGTTCGAGAAGTTTCTTTATCGGCTAAAGTGTTTCGTACTTGCACTTTTCTTCTCTTCTCAGCTATCGAGAGGGTAAACCGAGACCGAAGGCGATCAAATGGTGGCACCGTTACTATCTTCTGAAGATACGGTTTCACTTATTGATACTGGACATAGTCGGTCGGGTGCTCGCCCTCTCGTCTCCCTCACCACCCTGCGCAGGTTCGGTACATGATTACTCACATGCACACATACATATACACATCTATGTGTCGCATATGCAAGAAATAACGCACAAGTATCCGAGAGCGACATCTACAGGATCGTCACAGGATGCACCGTTGCTGGCTGATGGATGTGATAGTGGTGACGAGAGGGTGAGTCCGCATGGCCATAGAGAGACGCTGAGGACAACCTCAAAGCTGAAGTTACACAAGGCAAGGAAGGGGGGGGGAATTGAGAGCGGAACGACAAATCCATAGCTAAAAGTCGAGAAGAAAGAACTGCTCAATGAATGCTATTTATTTACAGAGAAACTGCGCTAATGTTCTGTGCGCCGCGTCAGACCCAAAGGGCTGCGCAGGACACACCAAGAACCGGGGGCACGAAACAGAGACATGAAACACATATAGACGGAGAGTCACATGGTAAGCCTCCCTTCCCCCCCCACGACAGGAAGCGCGGGCGCAAGCAGAGAAGCGACCAAAGAAGAAAAAAACAAAGGACACACAGTCAATGGAAAACTGTAAAAACAACAACAACCGACGTGACGAACCGGAGATAGAGAAGGAGCGAAAGTGAGAACTTATCTGTAGAGCGACGATAGAGGGGAGGAGGAGCATCTTACCTGCCAGCATTACCGTCGGTGTAGACGTGAATCGCTCAGCCTGTGTTTCATGCACCCTTCTGGTTTGTGCCCCCTCTCCTCCTTCCTGGAGTGACCGAGATAAAGGAGATATCCTACTGTAAATGAAAACATGTGGAGAAGAAAACTGTGTGCGCCGCAGGCCACCTTGCTTCTCGTAGCTCAACATTGCATCGAAACTGCGTGAAGTAACAAAAATGTAGAAGAAGAAAACAATATCCATTGTCAAAGAATAGAAAGTACATAAATAGCGTTTGTGTATCGTATGGATGACGGGGGGGGGGGGCGTCAGTGTGACCCCCCCCCCCCCCAACAGAATAATAGACACCGAAACCGGGAGAAAGGAGTGAAAGAAAGTCGGAGCCATTGCACCATATCGCTCGACGCTTCGCCTTTTTCAAGGAAGAAATGATGGCATGGCTGTTCGGCTCGGTGAATCGGATGGACACGAATAACACAGAGAGGCGGTGGACAGGGGAGAGGTGACGCATGAGGCATTGGGTGCCTTCAGGGCGAAACAAAAGAACGATCCCATGGAGAAGGGGGGGGTCTCTGTGAAGATGCAGACCGTCACTCACACGCTCCTCCTTCGCCACAGAGCTCTATTCCCGGAGCAGATGCTCATTGTGATGAATTTGAGTAAGGATATGTTCCTTCGACATCCATCTTGTCGTTCGCACCTTTCCCTCACCCCTCCCCTCCCTAGTTACCTCTCTACCGTTTGAGGAATTGCGTGGAAGGGACGCTGTATATATGGTGAATTCACCCTTTGGCGTAGCAAACAAACGAAAAAGGAAGTTGAGGGGACACAAATATGAGATGCAAAGAGAGTAAGTTGCCCAACGACTGCAACGGGTGATTGGTGCCGGTCAAACAGATAAAACGGAAAGACCAGACGATAAACACGGGAGCAGTCGCGTTACGGGGCGTGTGTATAAAGTGTGGTGGAGGAGATAGAGAGGGAGCGTTGTTGCCCTCAATATTAATTGGCTCAATCGGAGAGAACAAGAGAATGAACATCTATGTATCTGAGGTGTGCGTGCTAGACTTACCAATAAAACACACCCAGTACAGATGCATGCTGTTCTCTCCAGGGTATATGGCACCCTCCGAGTGATACTAAGCTACATGAACCAAGAGAAGCAGGAGGAGTGTTTGCTTCTATGGCGCCAGTACATAAATATAAATAAATAAATAAATAAATGTGCATATAAATAGTTAATCTGCGGTGGAAAGCGTCCACAAACCACAGAACCCCTCCCCCCCAAAAGACACAGAGAACATGAAGAGAAAAATAAATAAACTGAAGGGAAATAAAACGGGTGGAGGCCGCCAGAGTGAGGGGACGAAGTGCTCCGTAAGATTTCTGACCCCCGCCCCCTCCTCCTCTCCACCTGTTGGCCTCTCTCTTCTCTCTGAGCACGCAGCAAAGGAAGATATAACCGCTGTGCCTGTGATTGCTTCTTGAGTTCGTGGGTGATCATTCTGGTGTGTTCTGCAGGTTCCTGCGAGGACACCATCGGTGGGCACATTAACAACTCCAGGAAGTGAAACAACCCCCTCTGTTCTTCGGCGCCCGCACAACACACGCATGGAAAATGTGAGACAAACAGTGGAAGGAGAGAAGGAAAGGCGTACAACTACCAGTTGAGCACACCAAAACGAGCCCTTACGAGACCAGCTCGGAGAGATCACGCGCGGGTTCCCTCCGAGGGCAACGAGAGGGGCCACTTGTCCAACCGATGCTTCTGTCAAGCCAGAGGCGGTCACGAAAATGCAGAGCGGCGCGAGGCCCGTGTTCCAAAAGGTTAAAACACGCAAACACAGTAGAAACGGTAAACAGCAAAAACAACAACAACACACAACGAGAAACGTAATCATACCGACACCGGGGCACATGAACCCCGTAAAAACCACAACAACGATGCCGACCGACGTGATATCTTCTCGACACGTAATCAGTTCGTCTATCTGTGTCGTCGTGCATCGAGCGATGACCTACGATCCACGTAGGTTTGCATCACAGGCATTATTAATAGGGTGCACGACCATCCGGCCGCTGCTTGACGACTCACTACGTGTGCTTCAAAAGAAAGGTAAAGGACGATTTCTTACTGGAGACCAAGGCCATATACAAATAATGTGCCAAGTCAGAGCTCAGTGCGCCTCTGAGTACAGCTCCAGAGGTGAGGTGTTGCATTCTCAAGGTGCGCCGAAAGTGAGGGCATTCCCGCCCCGGTCAAGCTTCCGCCGGCTTGCATCCGCCGCTGTGGCGGGGTGCTGTGGTCCACGAGCGTACCGCTACCTGCACAAAGATACGTCAGGTTGGTAGGGACACCCCAGGTCATTGAGGCCGGTGCCGTGGTACGGTCCGGTCGTTTGGCTCTCCATGTTGATACAGTTGGCCTGTGCCACAGGGGCGGCAGCGGCTGTTGTCTGCACCAGGATGGGTTTGCCGGCCATCATGGTATAGAAGGCAGTGCCGGGATTGGCGTTCGCGGCCACGGGTGCCGCGGTCCAGCCAACATCGCTACAATCTGCCAACGAGCTGTGAGTGGCGTTGACATACATCGCTGCGGCTGGCTGGAACGCGGGGTACATGTTCGCGTTGTTGCTGTGAACCGCCCCCATGACTTCATCGATCGGCATCGCTGATAGCATCATGGGCTGCATCAGGCGAGCCTGCTGTGGCTGTTGTTTCATCTCGTAGTAGAGCATCTGCTGCTGGGGCGGTGTAATGTGACGCGATAGGAGGTGCCACTGCGGCGGTTGCTGCTCGGGGTTCGGCGCAAGGGTCTGCAAGTAGAGGGGAACCGCGGTGTGGGTAGTGGGGGACGGTGGCTGTGCAGGCGGCAAAAGAACGGTTGGCGCTGCCGCAGGGGCCATCAGAGACTCCGACGGAGAGGGGCAGGAAAACCGGTTGGGGCACCTGAGTGTGCTGATCTGTCTGCATGTAGGGGCTCACTGTCAGCAAAACGGGTGCGGAGTTCTCAGTCGCAGCCGCGGTGGTGGCCGCGAGGTTCAACGTCATCAGCTGTTGCTGTTGTTGCTGCTGCTGCGCGTACGAGGTGACGGCGTAGCTCATGTCCCTCACTGGGTGCGGAAGTGGAATCGCGGCGTACTTTGAATACATTGCGTAGTTTCCTTGAGACGGGGTGTTGCCAGGGTGGTTCATGGCTACGCCCAGGTGGTGCTGATCGGAGCAGTCATATATTAGCTTCTTGCACTTAGAGGAGCCGCCTTCCTTGTTGCTGCGGATGCCCCCACTCACCTGCATCGTAGTTAGTTTATCATGATGATCTTCGGGCAGAGGGCGATTGCTACTACCGCCACTCATGGGGGCGTGGTGGGCGTGGTCACCGGCCTTGGGGGCGGTCCCACTGGTTCCTGTGGAGCCACCATTACTGGTGTTTCCCCGAGTGCGCACACCTATAAGCATTGTTCCAAAGGGACTGCGCTGCAAAGCGTATTTGCGGCCATCCTGGTTGACGTCTACCCGCTTCCCGTCCCAGTGACTTGGCGGCAGTTCCCGAGCACGCTCCATCACATCCTGAAGCCCGCGCACGTGGGCAGTGAGGCGTGTGGTGTTGGGTCCCAGATAGTTGGACGAGTGCGCCTCGTCGTGCTGCCGCCAGTGTGCAATCAGTAGGTCCTTGTTCTGCACGATGTGGCGGATCAGGTAGCACTCATCCTTCAGCTTGTACTGCACCCACTGGCCACCGGGGAGAGGCGTGGGGTTTTGAAAGAGGCAGGACGCCCAGAGCACGGCCTCGACGAACGTACCGCGGCTTCAGAGAAATATGAACGCCCGCGTTGGGGTGGAGGCGACAGACGTGGTGCTTGCCCTTAAACATGCCGCCGCTGACTGCATCCTGGGCGGTCGCGGTTGTCCCATGCAGACTGCCGTCGACGGCGTCCGTGGCATTTCTCGACGACGACGGCACCGCAAAGGATTTGCTGGACTCGCGCATCACCTCGGCAGCCGGCGAGACGGGCTGCGGGTCCGGCAGGAGCTGCAGTTCCAGGATGGCATCGTTGGGGTCAATGTGTACTTGACAATGGAGAAAGGCTAAGTTCTCCGTAAAGGACTTCAGTGAGGCGTAGTTGTTACTCGCCGCTTCAATGTCGACGAATATTGTTCCCAGTCTGCGGAACAGAGCCCACGATATGGAGTCTTCCTCGGCGGGGGAGAGGTCCGCGAGGCCAGCGGGCGGTGCCGCGGGAATACAGTTTGGCGGGACATCCGTCTGAGAATGAGAATAGCTCATCTGAGAAGAGCTACAGAAGGCAGCGTGCAGCGGTGCGTAGTTCGCCGGTGTGTGGTTCACCTCCTGAGGGTTACGGAAGAAGTGGGCAACGTGTTGCAGTTGTATCTGCAGGGAATGGAGAATGCTGCCGTTCGTCGGGCAGGTGTACGGTGTAAACATTCCAGGCGGGAGGGGCGGTAGGGCGAACCCCAGATAGGGGTTCGTGGCACAGCTCTGAGAGGTTTCCTTGAACGTTGGCAGCGACATACTCAGCTTAATGCCGCTGCTAGCAGTGACTGCAGTCGGAAGGGAAGGGGCGCTCGCGTCCGCTAGCCCAGAGGAGGTCGGCGTCGCTGTGTGCAGAGTACTGCTGCAGCAAATTCGGCGATGGGCGAGCGTTGCTGCCGTCTTCGTATTAACGATGAGGCTGCGCATTGCGGCGTGGAACTGTTGGCGGAGCATCACGGCTGCAAGAACGAGCACGCGCTCTAAGGTGCGGTCTCCTGCAGAGGCGAGGATGGCTGTGTTGAAGTGAAGTTGGCATGTGGGCGGTCCTGCCGTCGGGGGCTAGATTGGTGGTCGTTCGCACTCATCAGGGAGTGCGGAGTCGTGGTGTTGTCATTGCTTGCTTCCCTGCTGTGGTGGTTGTCGGCACCGGGCAGTGGGGTGCGCTTCACCAGCTGGAAGGCTCGCTCCATCTCTTTGGTCATCAAACCAAAGAAGCCGATGAGATTGATGTTACGACCATCGAGCAGAAAGCAGCCGTCGCGCTCGTTGCCCTCGGGGTACGCCAGGCACAGGGCGCAAGGAATAGGCATACAGAAGGCCGGACGAGACGGCGGCGGTGCGGCGGTACAGGTTGTGTGGGCCGCGGGAGACTGTGAGGCGAAGTAGGTGTCCTTCTCACCGGCATAACGCTCATCCCTGATCATATCTTCATCGGTGTCGTAGAGATATTGATCCACGCACGCTAGAAAAGCGTCGAGGTCGTCCTCGGTGAAGTTGCACTCCGGCATCACGTCCCACCAGAGCTTCTCACGGATGGAATCCGTGAGAATGAAATTACCCTCGATGTCGCGCTCCAAAGAAAGGAGAAGCTCCTCAAGCCGTTCCTCATCGCTCTTGCCATCGCTGGTGCCGGTGGCTGTGGCAACGGCGGCGTTGTCTGACCGATGTGGTTCAGTCTCGATGGTGCCGTGTGCCAAACCGGTGGACAGCCCCGTCGTCGCCTCGGCCTCCTCGGCACAAGGATCACAGCGGTGGTGTTGGGATTGCGTCTCGTTCCCCCCCGTGTCACAGTCTGTTGGGTGAACAACGCCTTGAGGCGATCCTCGTATCGGGACGGCGGCCGCGGCGTCGTCCACTTTTCGTTTCTCTCGCTTAGCCACATATTCGGCCTCTTGCTCCTCCAAGAAGCGTTGGATCGCACGATCGATGTTTTTTGCATCGCGAGCGTTCGCGTACACCACGGCGGGGTCCTGACGCATCTGACAGAGTTGTGCGCGCAGCTGCGCTCGATTCTGTGCACTACGCGGCGCTGTGGCCGTCGAAGCCGTCCCCGCGTGGCCGTAAGCATCTGGACGATGAGGGTTGCAGTCTCTCTCGCCGCCGCTCCCACAGCAAGAGGACTCCGGAGCATCAGGACTCGGGGGTGAGTCTGGCTTACCAAAGAAGTGCGAAGTCAGCGGAAAAGGCCAACTTCGTAGCTGCCGCGGAAGTAGGAGAACATGGACACCGTCTCGCGGGATGGTGTTGCGCCCATGTTGTTTCACCGACCGTCACGTTTGTAATTTCGCAGCCCGTCGCCAGGTTCGTAAAGGATATGAATATAATTGCAACAGATGTTTTTGACAATTTCGTTGGTAGAGGGGAAACGGCGATGGCACAAGGCCAGTTTTATTTCTGTTCGTAGGTACGCTTCGTTCCTTGAAAACGAGGACCACTTATCGTGTGCCTGCTATCGTGAAGCACAGAGGTCCGATTTGTTTCACCTTGTCGATACGTGGGTAGGGAAGAGGGCCAACGTGAGAAGTTATCTCCTCTTCCTGCTGAGAGAAATTCGTGGAGGGGCCCCCAGTTTGAGTGTTGTGGAAAACAACAACAAAAAAAAATGAATGCGAAACAGCACACGTAACGGAAGAGGGATAACCGAAGAAAGAGGGTAAAATCCGTATATACGCGTGTGTGTGTGTGTGGTGCGCTGCACCGAATATTCCGAACGAAGCCAAACGCCCTCTCAATGACCAGAGAGTGGAAATGGAATCTATGGGCACCCCGAGCGGTCGCTGAGACCCTCGCCTCCACTCTCTTCAACAGTTCCCTGAGTCCAAAAGGTGAACCGAAAAAAAATGTATGAGGAGAGGCTGAGATCTAAAAAAATATAAAAAACAATAAATGGAGAGGCGATTCACACCTCTCAGGCAAAAGAATTAAAAAGGCAAATAAGTGGGAAAGTATGCGGCAGGACGGAAGGATCCTTCCGGTGCCTCCGTATGATCTCACCCGCAGCAAAAAATAAACCCTCGATGGGCAGCCGCACGCGGAAAGAGGAGGGAACGTACAAACGGCGAAGGAGACGAAAAATGTGAACGTGTGTGTGATTTCGCGTCCAGGTGTGATACAGAACTTTCTGAAACTCAGGGATGTATGTTTATATAAAGATAGAGATTATTGTGAGAAGATGCACTGTGGTGCGCTGATGTACTCCGTCCCTTGTTCCCTTTAATGATACACGGACACCTTTATAGTTCTACTTGCCTGGTAGAAAGCAAAAGCAAAATGGAAAGGAGGGGCGAGAGGAATACTGAAATGAAGGTCAATCTGAAAGAAGAAAACAAGGAGGAAATAACGGAGGGTCGCGCCTGTGTGAACTGTTTACTCCGGGATCGAGAAGATACGGGGTGTTGCGAATTGTTTTTTAAAAATGTCTATGTAATATAATCTGCCAGGGAAGATGCACTTCGTTCCTATAGGTGATGTGCGTGTGATTGTAATCTGCCGGTGCGTCTGCTAGATGTCGCAGGGTTGTTGACCTATAAGTTAATAACTGAGAATGTGGGATGAGTTGCGTGAAGACGGAGGTACGTCAGTGTATAAAGAATTATCTCGGCGGTACTTAGAGAATGTTGGTGTTGATGTGTGAGGGTTTGAAGGTGTGAGTGTGCGTGAAGGGGATTTACCAAGAAGCGGAGGTGGTGGAGCGGCAACCGGTGTGTATGTATGCTGTTGTGAAAGCGGTACGCCAATAATACGAAGAGGATACCACCTCCACCGAACAGTGGAGGGTTGACAACGGAGTTTGCTTCAATTGTATCCGGGCTGCTGGAACCAGTGCCCTGACACAGCGCGCACACTACACAGACGGAGTCGTATCACTGATGAATTTAGAGTGTCCTCGCTAGCGAGGAGTATAGTGAGTGATAGAAGGAAGCGGTGAACAGGGGTGAAGGAGATAAAGGTAAATCGGTAAATCCACGAAATGTCAATCCAGTGGGAGATAAAGTGAAACCGAAAGGATGTGAGATCTCTGGGCAATCATATCGCACGTCACTGCCGTACTTCCTTGAAGTAAAAGGCGTGGGTGTGGGATAAGAGGCAAGCGAAGGAGGTCAAAATGAATCAGTTTTTGTGATCGGAACAGGGAGGGGGAGGGACCCTACAGAAAGATAAACACGCAGCCACGTAGTGTCACCCCAGGGGTGATGATGTTTTCTCAACACCAATGTGTAATGCTAATAGAGGCAGAGTAAGTGTACTCAACAGTGTCGCCGTTCTGGTGACGACGTCGGTTCCTCACGCTCCGAACAACAGCAAAAAACAACAACAGCAACACCAGGAGAAGGAGCGCGGGTGTGAGGGGGGGGGGGAGGGGAATCAATTGGCGACAGAGGAAATGCAGTGTGGTACACTATTTTGGTGTGCTCAGAGGCCTTTTGTATGTGATCGTGAATGTCCTTGCGTGTGTGTGGATTAGATAGTTTTTTTTTATAGATAAAAAGACGGGGGTGGAGATGGGTGTTCTGTGCGATGAAACCACTTACTGGAGGTTAATTTCGTGTAGAGCGATCGAAGTAGTGAGACTCGCGAGACTGTATCGATAGGATGCTGTTTTTTTAAAAAATTGTTGTCCTCAATCCAAAAGCGGTGCCTGTGAGAATATCTTTGTCCGTGTATGTCTTTCAGTAGAGGTGAAGAGAGTAAAGCAGCAGAGAACAACAAGGAAAAATAACTTAAGTACAAATAGTATCACAGGGGGGGGGAGGAAGAAGGAGCACGCGAAATTTCGGTACAGACTTACTGTGCAAATACGAACAACCTAGGGCCAGAAATCTCTAGGAAAGAAAAGATGCGCTTTTGTGATTGAGCCGGAGCGTGTAAATATGGGTTGACAAGAGGTAGGCAGGAGAGGGAAATGGAACTTCCTTCACTTTCCAGCTTAGACTTTGTTACACTTGTATTCCCTCCGGGTTAGGAAGGAGGAGCCCACGAAAACAAATTAGCTCCCCAATTGAGAGATTGCACACGTGCGTCTTCTCAGCGTGTGTGCGAACCACACCCTACGTTGATGTGATGACGTCGGCACAGAATCTGTTGTGGGAGCAATTCTTACGGCAAAAGAGGGGAATACTCCTCTGCTTGTAGCGTGGATAAAAATGAAGACTGTGCCTGTTTTTTATATATTTGAGATAGAACACGAAAATAAGGACTGGCCCGTGTGAGGTGGGCAGCGTTCTATTTTGGTTAGGCTGCTGGAGCAACAGTTATCTTCTGTACCGAAAACCAGGATCCCGTGACGGCAAATTTCCTCATAAACAGATGAACAACAACAACACAAAAGCCGACTTTGAGAGCAATCCGAAGAAAAGGTTAAGAACGGAGGGAACCAATTACACCAATCAACGGCAAGCGGAAGAGTGGTGAGCGCTTACGCCGCCAGACGTAAGAGGTAGAGGACGGAGAGGGAGAGGAGGGGGGGGGGGAGCAACAGAAACTAAGAAAATAAAAGGATGGCAAACGTGCTAAAGATATACACGAAACCGCAGCAAAGAAAAAACAGTATTATGTTTCTTCTCTAAATGAACGATATGCAAACAGAATAGAGGTGTGGGTGCAGAAGTGACCACACTGAAGAAAGCAGTTATACAGAGAATAGGTCGAAAGGGCCTCGTAGTGAGCCCGAGAACGATCTCTCTATAAATGTTTGGTTGTATAGAGGAAAGAAAATGCTCCGGAGAAAATCTTGATAACTGAAGGAGAAGAAAGCCGTTGGAATGGAGTGCTCTCTGTACCGTCTTCTCCCCTACACCCCCAAAGAAGAAAAGGAGGTCGAGCGGGACACGATCTAGGTGCGGTTCGTCTTTTTCTTGCCAGTTCGTGACTCCTTGTTCTTCCTGGTTATCGAGGAGTTGTGTGTGAATTATCTGTAGCCTGTGGGAGGCAGACTTAGTTCCGGTGTGCGCGCCGTACGTGATATACAATTGTTCCGGATGTGTGTGAACGAGGGCAGTGGGGGGTGTAGGTGTGGGTTTGTGTGTCCAACACGACACACTGCAAAACAACAACAACGCGGACAACCGAAAATAGAAACGGGTGTCCTGAAGAGGAGTAGTTGACAGCTGTTGTTGTTAGTAAGTGCACCTCTTTGGTCGGAAGAGGAGAAGGGGAGGAGTATCGCTCCTTTTCAAGGAATCGTTCGTCCGATTTGCTTTCGTTTCGTCAAGACGTGTGCGGAATACGACGGAGGGAAACTTTTCTACTGCTTGGGGATTCTCACGGTGCACAAATGGGTGTGCGCGTGTATGTATGCGTCTGGCACTACACTTCTACCGACTAACCGATAGAAACTGGCCAAACGATATGAAGGAGCCGGTCAGACGATAGATGGACCGTCTTGGGATGGTTGTTTGGTAAGCAAACAGAAACGCGACCCCCCTGTGCACTACTGTGTGCAGGTGCCTCAATAAGATAGCACCGACGGAACTCTTTAGTGTTTTCGTTCTCCGCGGCACAACGACTCCCCTCTTTCTTCTTTCACCGAGTGAACAGAAAATGACGATGTTTCGTTGCTATATGGGCTGATGCTATAAATGGAAGCGGCGTGAGGAAACATAAGGAAAAGAAGTGACCTGTGGCCGCAAAAAGAGTGCTCCTCACGCGTCACTCCGGTGAGGCGAGCGTAGGACCCCGCCCCCCCCCCTCCCCAATCCGCTAGAATCCTTGT
The DNA here is from genome assembly GCA_037043665.1 of Drosophila differens. Classification (NCBI taxonomy): domain Eukaryota; kingdom Metazoa; phylum Arthropoda; class Insecta; order Diptera; family Drosophilidae; genus Drosophila; species Drosophila differens. Next base: position 15,025 of record JBAMAZ010000171.1, on the reverse strand, counting down.
TGCGGCTATCCCACCCTGTCAACACAACCAAGAAAAAACACGTGAAGACCTCATGGAGGCGGCCCGACATAGTCAAATGAGGGTTCCTGCAGGCCATGGCGTCGTGCCGCAAGCATCAGGCGGTGCAAGACTATGCACAGCACCAACGGCTGCACATGCGCAGCTACCTTTCGCACGATGCGATACTCCGCCTCCGTAAAGTGAGCGTCCGACGCTGTTATGATATCGGTCGTTGTGGCGTTGGGCGAAACCTGCGGCGATGGTGATGATCGCCGCAACGTTGAAACGGCAGCCACCGCCACAGAGGGCGGAGCCACCGCGACATCATAAACATAAATGAACTGGTAAATTTGGTTGGGGTGAGCCGCGAAGATTTGAATGGCATTCGGTGCCACAACGGGGGACGGGACACCCTCGAGATAAAAACTGTCGACAGGTGCGCTGGCGGTGGCAGCTGACGAACGAGCCGGGAAGCACACCGAGGGCAAGACCGCCGCCATCCGCAGGTAATCAATGAACTCCTTCAGAGACGCCTCATCACGTACGGGGGGCCGCTGGCAGGACTGCTCGGGTGCCGCACGTGTGCCGCCGTCACCGTCAGCATCGCTGACGCCATCATCGTTCTGGTCCGTGCGAGGTGGGTCCCGCGGTTGCGGCGTCGGGTTGAACAGCTGGCCAGTGTGATCAGTCGGCGCAGACGCGGTGGCAAGATCACAGGCAAAGTATAGACCGCAGCGAGTGGCATAGAGCGTGCCGCGCACCGGCTGTCCCATTGATAAAACCGCCGCCCTCGCACTCACGAGCACGACGTCGTCGTCCGTGCTGGCGTGTTGCTCCATCTGTCGACTGAAGTGCAGCGCAAAGTCTGCCTGACGAGAGGCCAAGCGCTGGTCCCCTTGAAAGGTGCAGAGTGTCCTCCAGGCACGGCTCAGCCAACCAACCCTCCTGCGACTGGGTCCATCGACTGCAGGATCGGCTGTAGAGACGTCCCGCGCATCGGCCTCGCTCCAATCACGGTCATCGCCTGCAGAAAACAGTATCACAAGTTGGAGCGCTTCCTCGCATCCTTGGGGCCGCGGGGCGTGGCGATACGTGAGCGTGGATGCCCGCACGTGACGTTGAGCACCCGCCTGGACGTTCATTTTAGACGGCCGCCGTTCCCCCAGATAGCGTGTCACCAGTACTCTACAACGTGTTCCTTGGAGAGAGGTGGGAGGGGATAAGTGAAAGTAAAGAGAAGAGGACAGCGGCGAGGTTCCAACGTTTGTGGTGCGTACAGATAGAAGATGTTCAACGACGGACAACATTCGACCTTGTTTATATAAAGGTCGGGGAGGCGGGAGGAGGGGGGGGGCAATTCCCCTTTTATATACACACCGGATGTGAAACTGAAAGCAAGCCCCCTCCCCCTTTGGCACACAGAAGGAAGGAGGAGGGATGACGAAATTAGACGCAGGGAAAGATCAATGTGTCAATTCACAGTGTAGGACACGAAGCCCCTTCCTCCCCCCCGCTTGCGATTATATACAGAGATAGGTGTGCGGAAGTGTGGATGATAGAGGGGATGTGTTGGCGGACGCCATGATAGAGAAAAGGGAATCAGCGCGAGAGAGAGGAAGACTGAGACGCCGACGGAAGAGAGGGAGCATTGGAGGGCTATCGTGAGGATAGCCGAGGTATGCGCGCAAATATTTGTTTACGCCCGTACGGTACAAGGGCCTTAACTGCACACTCATGGCCGTCTTACATCGGTTGAGAGTTGTTCAGATATAAACAAAAACATCAGGGATGGCACGTCGGTGACGGGACGGGGGAAAGAAAAATGAAGGAAAGCCAAGCGGACAAGAAGAGGAGGAAGGCCGACCTGCTGAGGGAGGGAAAGCCGTCTGGTATCTTAAGTGTGTGTGTGTGTGTGTGTGTCTGTGGTCAGAAGCATTCCTCCGGTGCCTGTGTTTGATAAATTTGTGTGTGATACAGCGGTCACCGACGAGGGAATGCCAGCGTCACAAGCTGTCGGAGACAATCATGGAGCATAACACTAAGCGATACTGTAGACGGGGGATACAACGGACGGGATCAACGCGGGGAATGAAAAGAAGTCTCAATCACAACAACGTGAGGCCACCATCTTTCGAAGGGAAGAACTGTCATCCAGACGTCCACCCCTCTCGGATAGGACCGCCCACGACACGTGGCAGTTGTCCACAAGTAGTCGCACCGGCGGTTTAGCTGCGAAAGACGTCGTTCTGCAGGCGCGTCTGGGCCCCATGAACGAAAAGACGCAGATTTTTGGTTTGATTCTATTAAAAAGTAAGGTGAACATGCCATACATATTACACATATATATATATATATATATATATATATATATATATATATATATATATATGTAGTGAAACAACAGTCAGTCCCTCGGACGACGGATGTGGTGTCATTTTTGTATTACCACGAACACCAAAGTGTCCTCAACTTAGTATGAACACATGATAGTCGAATGTGAAGACGGCCCACTAGATCCAAACGACCCGCATCAGCATCTGCTGCGGTCCTTGCTCAGGCGGGCGGACCCCTGATACTGCGTACGACTGTGATTGCGATAAGGGCACTGCGGACATGATTGGATAGCCCTGAGACTGCTGCACAGGCAGAGGTTGCAAGGGGCTGGCCTGTGGAATCCCTGGAGCTGGGAAGGGCACAAAGAGCATGTGACTGTTGTTGTTGTCATTTAGCAATACAGTATGCGGTACCAGCGAGCTACTGTGCGTCGACGTGTGGGGCACGACTTGGTTTGGTTGAGATATGTACAAGGGCTTCACCTGCTTCTGCGACTGAGCATACATTTGCCCGGTATTGTTCATGAAGCTAATGGTGGGTGGTGTGAATCCAGGGAAACCACAAGGGGGTTCGGCGAATGAGAGCTGGCTGAAATGTTACTACTTATCGGCGTTGTGAGTATCATGGAGGAAGCGCGCAGTCCCGGCGAGGAATAGCAGTGCGAAAGGAGGTCCCCTGGGGAAAGGCGAGAGTCAAAAGGAGAAATGCTGCGAAGGAAAGCAGAGTGAACATCCTCTGCGGTGGGCTGTAGCGTCTCAGCGACCCGGGGGGATGCGAACCCGCGACTGTGACGGTGGATGAAGCCACCACCGCCGATCCCGCTGTGACCAGCCGCAGCGGAGATGCTGTTTGGGGCCATGGCGAGTCGGATGCCGTGGTTAGGGGCTTTCGCTTCCGCTCGGGTCTGCGGCTGTGGCGGTCCACCGCCCACAGGGGGCGTCGTGCTTCTCACCCGCACGGTGGTCAAGAAGGGGCCACACTCGGGGGAGCGAAATACGCGGTATACCTTACCGTCGTGGCTAGGGACGTGCGGTGATACCCAGAGTGTGTTGTCTTCCTGAGGGGTCTCTCGGGCCCGAAGGATTTCCTTGTGGAGGGCACCCAGGTGACTTGTCAGCCGCTCCGTAAACTCCTTGCCGCCGAGGAAGGTGCGGGCGTTTGGGTTTGTGGCCAGCCAATGCGCGACGGTGTTGTCTTTCCCTTGGGCAAGATCGTCGAGAGTATACTGCACCCACCGCCCGCGATGCATGTTGAGACGCAACAGTCGGCAAGACCACATCCACAGCCGCGCGAGCAGCGCCCCGCTGAAGTGAGCGCAGACGCGACGCTCTTCATTCAAATGAGTGTACATGGATAGCATGGGCGGGTCCGTGTGAACGGCGAGCTCCTCCACAGCCCAGGCCAGCGCCACTGTGTCATGCAAGAACTTAAGGGTCGGGTAGCTGTTCCATGAAGTACACGTGACCAGCGGCATCCCCATTAGGCACTGTGAAAACAGTCGTTGGGGGTCCAGGTGTGGGCGGATCAGCGACGTCACCTGCGTGAACTGTTCGTAATAAAGTCGCGCGGCCAGGGCGATGATGCGGTCCAGTGTACGGTCCCCGGCCGCCTTGAGAACCGCTTTCCGGGTCTGGAGGTAGGGCACGTCGTCGTCGGCCTCGCCCTCGTGTGTCCGACATCCAAAAAACCAATCAGATTGACCTTGCGATCGAAGAAGGTGAAGCAGTCCGCGATCTCGCGACCATTGACGTAGACGAATACCACGGCGCAAGGCACGGGACGCATCGCACGCTTGTAGCGGCGCCGGAGAAGCATCATCTCCTTGCTGCCGCCTTGCAAAGTCAGGATTGGGGAGAGGCTGTCAGTGGAAGGGTCGTTGTTGTTGCATCCCTTGGCTGCCTCAACCTCAGAATCCTTCACAAAATAGTGTTGTGGTGGGCAGCCAGTCGTCGAAAAATGGTTTGCACCATTACTGGCAGGCGTAGGGTTATCCCCTACCGTCGGTGAAGGGCTGCACGAGTGGTGGTGATGGTGACTACCACGGCTACCCTCAAGTGGTGGTGTTCTGGGGCCATCCTCGTGGATGTCTAGAACGGACTCTTGCAGGGCGTCCGAGCCACTGGTATAGGTGGCGACTGTGGCACTGGCCAACGCGTTCTCGTCCTTGTCCGTTCCAGGAGAACATTCAGTAGTGTTTTCTACCGCGTCGTCATCCTCGATGTCGACCCATTGAAAGGCGAGGCGCTGCATATCAGAGTCTGCGCTTCGCACGGAGGCCTGCATCTGGCTCTCGTCGGGTGTGAGGTGGGTCGTCGTGGTGTGCGTAAAGGTGCTCCACGTCGCATCCCAGCTCGGCGTGGTTGGATCGCGGTTATTGCCAGTGACAAAGAGTCCTGCGCCTCCTTCTAGGCATGTGTTAACTGGCTGCTGCTGCTTGAGACCGCTGACGGTATTGTTGTGGGAATCTGCTGTCGTACCGAAAGGCGTCGGAGTAGCCCCGGCGACCGGAGCGGGGGACGTGCTCGGCGAGGCAGTCGGGGCACCTTTCCCCCCGGGCACCACCTCAAAACTCCTGAGGACGGTGGCGAGTTGTGCTGCTTGCATGAGATCCTCGTGGGTGTCGAACATGGCATCTTCGACGACATCCAGGAGGTGGTCCAGGTCCTTCTCCGTGTACGTCGGGGATGGCACTTCGAGTAAGTCACATTTATCGGGTCGCATGAAGTGATATCGAACGCTGGGGTCATTGCGGAGACGAATAAACTGTTGGCGCAGTTGCTGGGAAGAAGGACCGTTAGAAGTGTGATCTCCGTTCACCTGGTGCTGTCCACTGGCGGCTCCCTCCAGTCCCCTGCCAAAGTAAGTGTGTAAGAGCGGAATCAAAGCAATCTCGTGGTTGCCGTACCGTAGGGAAGAGATGGTGTTGTCCATCTCGCGTGATGCAATGGCGCCCATTGTTGTTTCTTTCCCTTTTCCCCTTTCGGTAGGCGTGGATCGTACGATGTCTTCGGGGCGACACGTTAGTACGTGAGAGAGTGGGTACCCCCTTCTTTGAGTTTCTTGTCTCACCGCTTGGGCTTCGGTAGGGGTGTAAAGATGCACACGCCCGGTAGGATGAAGTTCGATTATTCAGGGAAAAGGCAAGGTACCACGTGTATCGAGATTGCAACAACGGATCTCTAATCCGGAGATAACGCACAAGGACAATGGAACAAAAGACAAGACGGAGGGAGGTGCCGAATAGATGAGTGACACGCACCGCGCTGGGACGCAATTTGGCCCGTGCGCGTCCGAGAAGATAAGGCGGGGGAGGGGGGGGGGGCAGGGTTGAACAATCAAAGTAGTCTATTACGAATACCCAATAAATTGAATGCCAAAGATTCACACTATCACAACGAAAGAAAGTAGAAATGAGCTCAACTAGAGGAATAGAAACGGCGGCTCTATCGTCCAAATAACCTAACCTATCTCTCTCTAAATAGGTATGTATATATAGGTATTGAAAACGTCTGGCGTTTCTTCGATACCACGCTGCTGTCAAGAACACCAAAGGGACAAGCGAAAAGATGGCGCCGGGTGCCCAAGGCACACCCCAATTAGACGTTGGGTACTAGGAGCACTGAACAGGAACGACAACCACCACCTCTCCAAAAAAGAAGGTAAATAGAAGCTCTTCTGCCCACCGAAAACCAATATTAGACAAAAATACCGGTACGGCGCGGGAACACAATAAGCAGTTTAACGATTATGCTGTCGTCGGTGAATAATTACTAAATAATAGTGAGAGTTTGTTGCCCCTTCCAGAGGCTATGCAGTAATGGTGAATCGTGCGATGTGGGGTGAACCAATGTTTCGTGGTACAACCCTTGCACTCTCCTGTTGCTCTTCACAGCACTCCTGTGAAATCCGTGAAGTTAAAAAGTGGCTAAATGAAAGCCGGCTGTCGAGAGCAGTGCGCGTAAAGCACTTTGTCCAACCTCTCCGGCGCTATGTTAGGTGTGTGGCTGTGCTTGCGTGTGTGCTCTGTAGGGCCGATGCGGAGGAATACCGAGAGACAGAAATATAAGGAAAACAGGAAGGAAGAAGACCTTGAAAAGGGGTAATGATTTGCTATTAGTGTTATTAGTATTACTATTATTTAGAAATGCAGTAAAACACGTACAAAACAAGCCGTTGAAGTAAGCTATAGGATTAGGGGTTACGAATGAGAACGGATGCGCCTATTTAGCAAAACGGAATCAGGGCAGGAATGTTTTGAGTAGTAGAACGAATGTTCGTGGTGTGTTTGTGTGCTGAGGTTGTATGAGGTGTTCACTAGATAGAGATAGTATCGTGAGCGAAATATGAAGCAGACACGAACAAGGACGCGATACCAGAGAGAAAGGGGATAGTGTAAGAACGCTAAATAAATAAAATTCTATTGGGTTTGTATGCTGTGGTATGGAGTGCTACTCGAAGAAGGGGTGAATGACTCTAATCCCAACTAAACGATGGAGAGTGGGGGCGGGGTCAATAGGAACTTTTTGAGTCACAGGAGAACCTGGAAGGAAGGAAGGGGGAAGGTGCAGCCGTATGTTCCTTTCTGAGGACAACACAAAACTGTAAGAAACAAAGTGCACAATGCCCGAAAGTGAGTACTGCAACTGTTTTATTCTTTCTGTTCCGAAGATGGAGCTCTAAAATTGTATATATATATATATTTGATGAAGGAGTGTGAATAAATATATTTATTCAAGTGGAGTGATGGGGACGGTCGCCTAAATACAAATGTTCCTTTGACTCTAAGTCTTCGCGTATGCTCACTGCACGATAATGTGTTTTCTGTCGTGCAGTCGATTCTGATGATACCAAAAGCAGTAAATTAGATCTGCGTATAGCTGTAGGTGTGACAGGAAAGAGGGGGTTGTATTTCCTGTTCTGTGTGATGCTTCGGGGGGGGGGGGGGAAGGGGAAATAGAGCTGTAGGGGACGGAGAAGATAGAATTTAAAAAAATTATTCAGGCGGAGGAGGGGTGGGGGGAGGTGAACAAGACGAGTAGCGTGTGTTAAAGGGGCCTCAATGAAAGGACCAAACACCAGCGAACCTCACAGATCGACACCGTCGAAGAATCTATGCTATGATGTAGATCTATATATGTATATATCAGCAAACAGATGTAGTCAGCGCGGAATAATAAAGTAGTTTGTAGAGATTTCAGTTAAATAAATAACGATATATATATATATATATATATGTTTATATAAAAATATTTATATGAATCGTGCGCCTCCTGAGCGGAGAGAGGAAACTGCAATAACAAGGAAATAAAATGCACAGAATGGTTGAGCGCCACAGCGAGAGAAGGGCGAGACAAATCGCAACTAATGAGAAAGAAAAAAGTGAAGGCAGAAAACAAACAAAGTTTCGTTGCGAAGGATAGGACTCTCCTTCTGAACTTGAATCACCTATGCTCCTTCTCACCTGCAAGGAAATAGTTATTTCACCGTGCGGGAAGGGGCGGGGGAGGGGGGGAGGGTGGACAAGCTCACCGAAAGGAAAATAAGAAGAGAGTTAGGAGGGGGAAACCAAAGAAACAAGGCAATGATAAAGTGACAACAGGTGTAATGATTCCTATTAGCGTTTTCCCACCCGTGCTCTTCTTCAATTTGTGTGTGGTATGTTGTTGAGTTATATACTGTACGGCTGTCAAACACTGTAGTGCACTACTTTGGTTGATATCAACTTACACCTATATATGGCGATATAGGTGTAAACTGTGTAGATCGTATAGCTTCCTTTTTTTTTGTGTGTGTGCGTGTGTGTGTGTGTCTGGAGTGGATCTGTTTTTTTTTTTGTTTAAAATGCCTGTCCCCTTTGTTATGCTGTTTTACTATCTTCCTTTCAAAAAGACCTGAGAGGGTAGTGGGATGGTTATGACGGAAACAAAGAGTACATACCCCAGCAGTAGCCTAGGAATCCCTTCACTGTAGGGGGAGGAGGAGGAGTACTGTGATCTTTATCTTTGCTTCAGAGCTACAAGCTCCTTTTCAAAATTAATTCGCTGTGGGGCGTGAATGATAGGAAAGAGACGGATGTGGGACTTGGTGCTCCAAGTAGGACCTCTTCCACTAAGGGGGGGAGGACAGGTGATGTGCGTATAGATAGAGGCTGAGTCGGAGAGAGTGAATACGTGCAGAGAAAAAGAAAAAAAAGAGGGAGCCGAAGTGCGTATGCTCAGAAGGGTAGCGTGGAGAGAAATTTTCCAAACAACATCCACTGCCACACACACGGAGGGAGGGGGGGGGGGGGGGCGCCGCACGTCAACCGAAGGCATTTCATACCACGGCATCCGTCCCGGCGGGAAGCCGCCTCTTGTCTGTTGTCTTTTTTTAAATATTATTATATTCATTTGAGTGACCGTGTGTGATTACCAAAAACAACAAAAAAAGGGATGTTTTTTATGATAATAAAAATAACAAATAAAACGAAGAATCCGAAATGAACTCACTCCAGTGGAGTTAACCATAATGATGTAAGCGAGAAGTGGTTGTGGAAATGGAGTAAAGATACGGGAGTGGTGCAGAGGACAAGAAGGCTGGAGCTGCCGTCTCACAAGGTCCACCCGCCGCCGGCGTTAACCAGCACCGCAGCGCGCCATCACCGTCTATACCGGGGCAACAAGAACCGTCACGGAAAAGGAGAGAACGCAAGAGAATTTCGTTGCAGCCTTTCCGATCGGTCGCGTGGTCGAACGCTACTCACATCAGTACGCTAATGGAAAGCGGCCCCCGCACCGCGATAGAATTAACCTGCGCCCCGAAATGTACTGACCATTAGAAGAGAGGGAATAACCAATAAAAACCGTTTGTTCATACCACCATCAATTATAGCTGCGCCTACCGAAGGTCCTTCGCGTCAACTCCCCTCCAAAATAGGAGACAATGAAGTCAAACCTACATGGTTTAAATAGCGGCTCCCTAATGATAAGAGGTAATAGAAAGGCTGAGGGGAAAGGGGTGAATCTTATCTCTAGTGGTGTCAGCCTTGGGCAGCAATACGTCGCCAGACCTCCGGAAGGGAGAGACTCGGTGAGTGCTGTGCGTTGGGACCCGTGCGCCTCGATGAAATATCGAGGCACTAAACACAGCACACCACACGTAAAGCCGACATCCACCGCCCCCCCCCCTCCCCAAAAAATAAAAACGTAAGAACCATCCGGCAACCTCTAAAGAGCAGCGAACACGCCCACCCACACAAGGCAAATCCACATATTAAGCAAAAGTAGAGAAACGACAGGATCACTAGGCACTAAACTACCACGTACCTAGAACTGAGAGCAGGACCTTCGAGAGTGTACGTGAAGAATCAAACGTTGTAAACATGCGGAGGTGTGTGGGTGGCACCTCCTCTCTCCCCCGCCCCACTCGAAGCCAGACCGTTCAAGTTGGATTATCATCGCGGTCGTACTCTTGCAACGCATCTAACACACCGTTCACTAGTTTAGCACACTTTCTTCTGATGGCATTGTACACCATCGTTCTTCTTACCATCACTCTGCCCCCCCCCTCTCCGTTCTCACAGTTCACCCCCGAGTTCCGCGTTCTTGAATGTGAAGCCGTGACAACAAAAATACTAAGTAGACACATGTGTATATATAATTAGCTAATCCAGTAAAAGAAAAGGAGATGTAGACACCAAAGATCGATGAACACAGCAAAGAGAGTGAAGGGCAAAAATGAAGGAAACCCAAAACATCCTATCGTGGCAGCACCGAAAGCAACTCTCTCTCTCTCACTCTCTATCTCTCCTCTTTCTCTCATATCTTCCATGATGAAGTTGGTGGCGTGGCGGTCTCCATATGCACTTAGAGGTGGGCCGCATACAGCCGTCGCCCGCTTTACCCCCCCCTCCTCCCCCCGTTGAGCTTACGCTTCCGATTTTTTCGTGAGTAGGTCGTAGCGAGGCCGAGAGGATTGAGACGAAGGAGGATAAATGGGAGATGTAACGGTTACACACACACACACATATATATATATATATATATGGGAAAAGGAAGAAATAATACGCATATAATAAAACTTTTATCTGTGCAGCACTATTGTAAATAACAAATAGCTATCCCACCGCATCCCACCACTCTGTCGATCACCCCCACCCCTTCCCTCCCTCCTGCCTGCACTATCTTTCTGAAACACGTCTGGACCTGTACGGTAGATTAAAGGATGCATGACGCGGAGTAAGTAACCGGCGCTAGGCAGCGCCGCCGTCGGCCCCCTCCATCAAATCCACCGTTACAGTTCAATTATCAGGGACCAAGACCTCTACCACTCTATACACTATACCGTTTCCATGCGGTGCTGCCATCGCAGCCCCACCTCCACCGAGAGAGAAAACTCTTCCTCCCACGACCCCCTCCCCCCTACCACAACAAGGGACCAGTAAGGCGCTAGTTGGTAAAGAAGAAGCCATTCTGCGGTGTGCTCCAGTCGTCGCCGTCGTCCTCTGATCCACTGCCGCTCCCTGGGCGGTGGTCTAGCGCCGCCATCGCGGCCGTGGCCGCCGCGAGTGCTCGGGCAGTGTCCTCGTCGTCAAACTCTTCGTAGGTGAAGGGGGACCTATTAATGTCGTTCGTGGGGCTGCAGGGGGGCTGCTGCACGTGAGATGGCGCGGTCGGCGTAGTAACTTGCGCCGGCGTCAGAACCAGCGGTGATGGTTGCGCGGAGGCTGCTACGGCCGAGGACGTCCCCATCTGCTGCTGCTGTTGTTGAGCGACCAGCTGCTGTTGGTGCTGCTGTTGTGCCGCGGCAATCGCGGCGGCGGCGTGCTGTTGCGTCCGCAGCTGGGCGTGGATCTGGGCTTGTAGTTGCATCTGTGCGTTCTGCTGCTGCTGCTGCTGTGCGTTCTGCTGCTGCTGCTGCTGTTGTACGTGCTGCTGCAATTGTGCGTTCTGATGAAGCTGCATAATTTGCTGTTGGAAGGATGCAGTCGTTAGGTGCGATGGGGCGCTCGCTTGCATGGGGAAGGGCAACAGATGCCCACCGATTTTCATCATAGGCAATTTCGGGTCGACGGCGCCCGATGTTGGGTGCTGCTGCTGCTGCGGCGGCGAGGTGCTGACGGGTAAGCTACTGTGGCTCATACTCTGACTGGAGGATCTGTGCTGCTGCTGTTGTGCGGCGATTTGTTGTGCCGCTGCTTGCTGAGCGGCGGCGATGGCTACGGCGTGCTGCTGCGAGGTCACCTGATGAATACCTCCTTGCATGCCAACCGTGACAGACTGCTGGAGCCGCGTGGAGCTGCGGGTGATACATGCTATAGGGATGCATCATTACTTGCGGCTGAGGTGCGGCCGCAACCGGAATGGGCACTACCTGACCGTTAGGATCCATCACGTACTGGTAGCTCACGGCCGCAGATTGCGACTGCGGCTGTGGTGCCTGGTGGGTTGCCGCAGCCCCGCCGGGATAGAAGATCTGCTGCATAATCTGCGGGCGGTGGCCATTATGTACTGCTGTTGACCGGCGATGGGCCTTGGAGCGGCCATCATCATCTGACCTGTTGCTGGATTCAAGAAGTACTGCGGCTGCGGTATTGGCGGTGCGGCGGTGGCCTGAGGCAGGACCATCTGCGGGGAGGTGACATAGCCGACACCGGGGACGTACATCATCATGTGCTGCGTCGGTGCTGCGGCTGTGGTTGACGCCAGTGGAGGGGTGGCGGTCGTGGCCTTCTGCGCAGCGAGAAGAGCGGCCTGCCGCCTCTCTTCTGCTTCTTTCCCCGCCTTAAGCCATGCCTTGTAGCAAGATGCGGTAATTTCGCTGCCCAGTAGGCGTTCGGCCTCTTCGTCAAGATCCAGATAGTCCTCTAGCGCCTCGCGGTGGGACTGCATCAGGTGCCGACGCTCCTTCATCAGAGGGCCGAGGTCGCATCGCACATAGTTGCCCTTCACCGTCTCAAAGGCCGCCGTTTCCGTGACGAACTTCATCAGTCGTGCCAGGAGGTCGCCGTCAAACACTGCCTCAATACCGCTTTCCTTCATGGAGCTCGTAGAAGGAGAAGCTGGGCATCTGGCAGGTCCTAGTCCGATAGATCTCGTCTTGCTCAAGGATCTGGCGACTCTTCCGTTGCCTTCGGCGGGTACGGCGGCAGCGGCGGCCCGGTGATCCCTCTCGATCGGTCATCGTGCCGTCCATCGTGGTGACCGTTGTCATCAGTCCAGACGCTTCGCTGTTCAACAGAGGGTTACCACTAGCATTCTTATTGGTCTCTGCCTCAACGGACTTGGTGCCATCCACATGGGGCATCCCGCCGTCGTCCTCCATTTCCTTTTCCAGGGCCTCGAGCATGGCGGCGGCGGCCTCACGAATATCCATGGAGTCTCCATTCACCTTCGGCAGCGCGCTTTGTTGGGCCAACAAGATACCGGGGTCCGACGCCGACTTCAAGAAGCTGACGCTGTTTTCCTCGGTCTTGGTGTTGCGCGAGCTTCCCGAGCGGAGGACGACCTTGTCGGCGACGCCCATTTCGTCCACCAGCTCTATGAGCGGCAACTGTTCAAAGAAGCTCTTGAGTTGATGATAACGGTCCTTGCCGAGGAGGACGTGTATGTTGAGCAGTCGGAGGTAATTGCAGTATATCTCCTCGACCTCTTTGTTGGCAGTGGGCCGATTCCACATGCTGCATGTCATGAACTGGGAGCGGAACGTCATGCTGGCTAGGAAAAGAACCGGTTCTATCACGTAGCGGAACTTATCCTCGTTCTCTAACACCAGCTCCAGGTACACATCGTAGCCATCAGCGGGGCATTCTGTCTGTCGTGGGACGTTCATGGTGGGGGCTACATTAGTTGCCCCTACCATCACAGACGGCGTCAAAGGAACGGTCGACCCATCAAGGCTGGTGGTGGGAATTGGTGTTGCTGCGTGACGAACGTCGGTGTTCTGCTGCCGTGTGCCGGGGGTTAATGCTATCGCTCGAAAAGAGGCTCAGGTACCCAATGCAGTGAAGCTTACGACCTTGGACGTTTGCCCAGTCCGTGATGTGAACACCATTTACCATGTGCGGCGCACCAGGGGGATCGAGTTACCTCCACCGCCGCCACCCTTCCCGCGGCTGACAGCTTCAGGCTCCATAATGCAGATTGCGCACGGAATGGGGCGCATAAGGGGACACTGCGCACTCTCGTGTTTCAGGTGCTGCGGAATGTGGCGTTGCAGCGCGGCTTTTAGCTGGCTGTGGCTGATATCGCGCTCTATCTTCGCTGGAGACGGGGTTGCTGGCTTACCGGCGGGTGTAGCGTCCTCTTCTATGTTGATGCCATCTCCTGCTGCTGCGACAACGAAGACCCCGTCACCGTGGCCGTCGCCACGCTGGGAACCTGTCGCCGTCAAGATTGCTGCATCGTCGGCTACGCTAGGGTCCCGGTCCTTTGATCGAGTAGAAGCACGCGTCCAGAAATCTCCACGTTGCGGGCCCGCTTGCGCGCCTCCCGCAGCTCGTCCATCTTCCTGAGCTTTTGCTCGACCGCCTCAGCGCACTCCGTACATGATGCGGGTGTTGGAGAAGAAAGAGGCCTCGATCTCACCGAGGAGGTGCTCCATGGAGCGGTAGGCCTGGGCCGCGGTGCTTGCGCTCGTCGCGACTGGCCGCGGTGCTACTGACGTGGCTCAGATTTTCGCCGGTTGGCGTGATAGTACCCGCAGCAGGGGGTGTCGCGGGCGGGGTCGTGCCGAGCGAGACATTGCTGTGTTGCTGCTGCTGCTGCATGACCGTCCGCGAGGTGTTTGGGGGGCCCTTGAAATAGATGCGGGTGATAGCATCCTTGAGCTTCTTATTGTTATCGTTGAAGTAGCGGCGGAGCAGCGGCACCAAACAGATTTCTACACTGCCGCCGTTGTTCGGGTGCTGCACGGCGGTCGTGTAGAGGAAGCCGGCAGCATCGTGCGATGGAAAACCCCCCATAGTCCAGGTGTTAACACACACACACACACACACACACACACACACACAGCAAGCGTTTGCGCAGTACTTCACTCCTTTCCTTTCGAAACAGATACTGCTATGTTTAAATGACGAGGTAGAGAAAGAGCAGGAACACCGCTTCTCGCTACGTGGTATTCTTGTTCACTCTTCTCTGCTTTGTAGATATAAATGTATGTGTGCGTGATTGTATAGATCTACAGATATATGTGTTTTTGGTTCTACAACTACTGAGACCTGTTACAGTGAGTAACAACGGAAAGGGGCGTGTAGAGTCTCTGCATCAAGCGATCTAGATTGTTGACTATGAATACATCTAAATAGACAAACATATCTGTCCATTTGTTTTGTTTACGGGTATTATAGTGTGTGTCCTGAAGCATACAGTACAGTTAGGACGACGGCAGCGCTGCAGGATAAAGACGGAAGGATGGGGGGGGGGGGTAAGGTAATGAACTGAACCCATCTTTCAGTTCTCCGTGCTACTGCGGCTGCTACAGAGAACGCTACAAACAACAAAATAAATTCAGAGATCGACTGGCGGAACGATAGCGTCTCAAAAGGGGAGTACGGGCTTCATGAGTGTGCGGCTGTGCGTCTCCAAGGAGGAAATCTCTCTATGATTCTTCAGCACTACACCCAAGCGTGGATGAGTGTTTTCTTCCTACTTCCTTTGTTTGGTACTTTGGAGGGTATTGTTGTAGGTGAAGCATGAAATCAGGCACGGATGTC
>JBAMAZ010000170.1:0-35662 GCA_037043665.1 Drosophila differens | reverse complement strand
TGCTGCCAGAATGCATTATCATCAATTTGCGAATTTATGTCCGGAATTAAATGATGACCAGGAAGATGAATGAACTAATGAGGATGAGTGCCAATCTGCATGATACGATGCAGTTATGAATGAGAAAGGTGCACCCTAGAAGGAGAGAGAGAGAGAGCTTTCTACTTTATCTACTTAAGGAACGAGCGACCCAATCGATTTCATATGACACCCCTGCGTACCCATAACTCATAAGGTTCCTATTAAACCGGACTGACTATAAACAAGCAGAGCCCCAGCAAAAAACAACAGCAATTAGAAGAGCAGGCAGAAGCTGGCGATGGCCGTTGGCTGGTGATTGAGTTGCAGCTCAGGTGGCTCTACTCCACTCCACTCCCCGATCCCGGTTCTAATTGGTGGCGGGACGCTCTTCTGGCGATCCTCCAACGGACCAGCGGGCAGGTGACAAACAGGAAAATTCATATTACGAAAAAACTGCATCGCTTAAGTGTCATTATTGGGACCAGAATCTTAACAAGTCGCAGCCGTTGTCGTGTCTTCAAATGAACATGGAGCTATAGATGGAGTTGAAGCTTGCGATTGAAGCTTGGGTTGCAGATGGTTGCAGATGGAGATGGAGATGACTACTTTCACCGCTCAACTCAGAATTCCTTTCTGCGAGCGTTGTTACAGCCAGACATCGGTCAATCTGCCATCTTCTCTCCCTCTTCCCCTCGAACAGCTCCAATATCCGTTGGCCACAGCCAACACCTCCGCATCGTCTCTCCTCGTTCTTCATTCTTCGTTCTTCTTTTCACTGAGGTGGGGCCATCGCTCAGCTTCAGCAGCTGCGCGAGTGCACCTTACTGGTATATTGGTCTGTGGCCTTTCTTATCTGCTCATTGCTTATATTGCTCTATGCTCATTGCTCATGTGTTGTTGCCAGGCTAGACTCTGTGGTTTTTACACCTTGCTCATTTGTTGTTTTGAGTTGGGCATATTTCTGCGGAGCTCGCGTCGAACAGATCGAGAATTGCAAGCCAAGTGTTGTCGCTGGGCATAGTCGTCTTTGGTGTCTTTGGTGTCTTTGGTTAAGGGCGTTAACTGGGTTAAGCGCTCGTTGACAGTTTTATGTTGACGGCAGGGAAGTCAAGAATAGACCACAAGGCAGGCGTTGACGACGGATAGTCAGTCAGTCAGTGGCACACACCAAACGAGAAACTTATTAAGAGTGAAAATTCTTGTTACCTTCTGGTAGAATGAGTTTTTGTTTCTGCATGGAAAGCTGAATCGAAGAAGTGCCATAGCTGCAATTAGTAATGTGGCCCTGGAGGGGAACGGTGGTGGGGAGCCCCATCAAAAAATGAAATAAAACAAATCATGTGCGGTGCAATCAAGAGAAAGGTTGCTACAGTTCTAGATCCAGTTGAACAAATGAAGTTCGTCGCCTCAGTCTTTCGATTTATTTCCCTTTTTTTGGATGTGGGTCGAGTCGGCGCTGCACTTTCAACTCAGCTGGCGCCTCTGGTGGCAACTTTCATTCACATGTGCGATTCTTATCAGCAATTAGGCGTCGATTCCGAGTCGGAGATTCCCTGCGGATGTGCCCCAAAATCCGAAGACGCATCCATTGAGGGTAAATCTTCTTTTGCGAATTCTCAGTATTCCTTTCTCCCGTTGCATTCCAAGCGAAAGTATCGAGCACATATCGAGTGTCGTCTGTGTGTGTCGATCCACATCTAATGATCAACAACAGCAACAATCTAGAAATGGAGCCTGAAGTGAAGAACAGACAAACAGACAAACAAACAAACAGACGGACAAAGTCGATCAATTTGCAAACAACAATGCAACAATGAACGAGAGTTTGACTCGAGTCGATTGATTGCCGGAAATATAAACAGTCGACAACCTGCAATAACTCCTCCCTTTTCCAGACTCCCCTCTTCCTCACTCTTTTCCTGACCGACCTTCTCGGGGGAATCTCAATCAGCAAGAAAGCAGCGAAGAATGTGCGAAAATCGAAAGGAAATTTGCATGTCACTCAATTTGGTCAAATCAGACCGAGAACAGAGCTACACAAATCTATTTCAGGAGGGTTTTTAGGCTATGTTTGCTCTACAAATGAACTCATATATGTTGTTATTGTAGTCACTTTCAACGGTGAGCTTGGCACAGTTCCCGAGCTTTTGATTGTCAACAAATATTTGAACATCGATGTGACACCAAAAGCAAATGCTGGCTATCTTAGTTGGCCTATTGAAATGACTTATTGACTTCCACATAACGGTTGAAAGCCACAGAGATGAGATAAGAAAGAGCAAGAAACTCTTCACTTGACCCAAGAGTGACCTGGGAACTGAGATCTGCGATTCTTTAATCTATATCCAACATAATTCAGCAAATATTTGTGAGCAGACAGATTTAATTAATTCTTGGGAACAACACAATTTTTGGTACCGATCGGCTTTAAAGATTACAATTAGAGCACATCTTTTGCAAAAACAACCACAATTACTCAATCACGAATGAGCAAGAAGACGATGTTGCCTCGTGTCTGGGTTTGCTTAATCAATCTGCAGCACAGAACAGAACAAAACTCAGCCCTAGAAATCAGCAGAAATCAGAAGCGAAACAGCAACAGAACTCGATGAATTTTCATTCACACGGCAAGCGAAACGGATGGCGATTGGAGACTTCCTGCTGCCAAAACGCTTTTCCGAAAGACTAAATTTATATAATTGCATTATCAGATTCATCGCTTATTGTTGAACAAATTGTATAATTCAGTTGAGGCGTCAATTATCAGGCACAAAAGCGACAAAAGCTGATGACGTCGCCGATTTATCGCCAGAGAATCGAAGCGACCATTCGAAGAGTTGTTTGTTGTTTGCCCGAATGCAAGTAACAGTAACTATATAGTAACTGAATGCAATGCAATTGCAAGTGTATCTGAATTGCATGAGAAATTGGGTGGAAAAAGTGCGACGAGTGCAGTTCGCTGTGCTTTCGTTGAGAGTCTTCGATAATATTTAATTGCATCATCAGCCTGTGTCTATGTAAGAGTGTGAGTGTTGTGTGTGTGTGTGTATGTGTGTGTATGTGTGTGTGTGTGTGTGTGTGGTGTTTGTAAGACTGCTTAGAGTGACATACAGTTTCAATCAGACTTGACACATGTGCAGCTAACTGACTTGGGGCTTTCGTTGAGGCATACGTTTTGTTTGACTGGCAGTTGCGTAAGCTGCATGGAGATGACTTCAACTCCCTTTCCACTTCTCCTCTTTCAGCCTCTCCTACTTATCCTCCTTCCACGCGACAATCGGTGGCCTCATTCATAGCTTTGCTTAGCTCCGATTTGTTATCTCGCATTTAATTAGGCGTGCGTTTGGGTTAATGATCATCACAGTTGCTGTTGTTGCTGTTGCAGTTGTGGTTACAGCTTTGGTCATTAGAAAGCTGCAATATTCTTTTTTAGCTCGCCGATAAAGAGATAGAGTGAAGAGCGTCTCTTTTGATGAACTCTTTTGCTGTCTCTTTGCTCGATCAATGCACCTGTCGGCTTCCAGACTTCAAATTCGAGGATTATGCATTTCAATTCTTAAAAGCAAGAGATGAAGATGCATGCAATGGTATCGCATTAGAAAATCATTTAGCTCGACTGCTATAATTGCATTTTATTGCTTCCGACCATAAAACAGAGAAACAAAGCTGTCCATTACAAATGCACAGAATTTTCGTGTGGAAAGATCTAAGAGCAAGATCTAAGAGAGTAATTTAAGAGTAAATTTCAGAGAGTGCGGCTACGACGTTGACTGCAGCTGAGCTGTCGTGTCACTGCCAAGTTTTCTTGACGGCCTTCGCCTCTAAAACATTTATTTGTTGACGAAACGAAGACGTGGCTGCTAACGTTGGCCTGAGAAGCTTTTGCATTTTTCATTTTTCAAGTCGACCGTGGAACAGTTACAAATTTTCATAACTTTGAACTTTGCTTTGGCTATGGCCAAATAGAATAACTATTTGCATTTATAAATGCAACTATGTCGACGCCCAAGTCAGAGGCACATGTGACAGCGACTTCCGCCTGCCGCACTTGGCAATGCGGTTTATCGCTGCTTGAAAATTATTCAAACATTTTTAGCCAGCAACAACAACAGCAGCAACAACTTGGCTAACATTGCCGGCAACAAATTTGCGTTAAATCAAACAAGCTAAACAGCATGTGGCCGCTAAGTCAGAAGTATTTCAGAATTTTCCATTCCTGGTTGCCTTGGGGGGTTTCCTAAGTTATTTGCTTGTAAGTGCAAATAAAGATAAATCGCATAAGTAATGTGGAGTTTGCTATGGCATGCTGACTTCTTCGAATTTCTTAAATATCTTTAAATCTGAAGTAAATTTCATTTGTAGATTAATTTATGCTATTTACTCCAATTAGGAAACTATTTATCCAAATAGTAGGAAGATTGAAAATACTTAAAATAATCTGAAAAAATTATGATTAATAAGAATTGGAATTATCTACTTTGTAATGTAATTGTACTTGTATCTGGTTATGCTATAGCTATTAGCAAAGGGACCAATAATTCCACAAATAATTTTACAGTATTAATATAAATCGTTGGATACCACACAAGAACATTTAATTGGCTTTAGGATAAGTAGCTTCAAAGCTTGTCTGTACAGCCAAAATGTTGTCCACTGAGAACCATTTATTACAGAACTAGCTTAAACAATCAAATCAAATCAAATTTCAATGATAAATCAGTGTATTGCCTAAGTGCCTTAAATTATTTTCATAAGTGATGATACTCAATAAAAATCCTTTTATTAAAGATGATCTACATATGTAATCCGAAAATTTTGCGCGCTACTCTCGCAATTCGTCTCGAACATATGGAATTGGTTATGGCCATTCACTTGACGACGGCCTGAATCAGCAGTCACATCGGCATCTTTGGCTCCTGCCTTGGTTGCTTGGCTGTTTGGTTTGGTTGGCTGCAAAATCATAATCATGTCAGCAAATTGGACTGACATGGACCGTACGTGCGTCAAATAGACGATGAGTAGGATCTGACCATACAGGCAGCAGGCAACCGGCAAGAACAAGACGGGATATAAGATCAGCCGCATAACAAAAATGGTCAGTGTTTGGGCTGTGATTCTTGTTGTTATTGTTGCTGTTGTTATTATATAGAGAAAGCTGCAGAATGCATTCGGCATTCGACTCTGTTGTCGACTTTGACTTTGGCCATGGGTGAATGTCTTGTGTTGCGAATCCAGAATCGCAATGTCATCTTCCAGTTCGACAACGGATGCTAAGTAAAAACCGTTGGCATTTTGTGCGATAAAACTGCGTAACTTTGGGAAAACTGTTGTCATCTAAACATACACACCAGCACAAAAACACCAGCACATATTTTTCCAACCAAATGCGCAGAATTCTAAGACAATTAAGTTTTGCCCATTTCTTTGCCGCACACGCTGACAAAACAGAATGACAAATTTCATTTCATCAGCAAAATAGTTTCTCAGTGTCGTCGAGAGCTTCGCTGACCAGCGATTTAGGTTATCTGTATTTCGGGCTTGGGTCAGGCAACGGTTATGAAACAATTGCCGGCATTTAGCTGAAAGATAGAGATATACTAGCATATAACTTATCAGCGAGAGTTTACTTGCTAGACTTTTTCGGTTTAATGGATTCCGTTAGTTATGACAGCCAGCAGCGAAAAACTTTTGTTGAGGTGTCATCGCTGTCGCAATCACATAAAACTGCCTTTAAATTGAAAAGGCAGGCAACAAATATATTGCAATTGAATTGCCGACCAAAAACCTTTTGTATGCATTTTATCAGCCTGCGGTTGCCATTGATACTCCAACCGCGGCTGGAAAGTTTTCTTGTTTATTTTTTGTTATTGTTTAGCATTTGCACAGTAACCTTTGGCAAAATAGTATTTACATCTTTTAGCTTTTTACCGCTGCTTTAATCGGAGCTATTCGCTTATCTCTTTTTTGTAGATTTGTTAATGAAATTCGATATGGGGTCCTGCATCAAATTACTTTAAGAAAGCTAAAAAGGTTATGTGCGTCGATAAATCTATATAGTTTCTATTTATATGGAAATTGCCTTGCTGAATATTTCGATTGACAAAGCATTTATAAGGCTGAGAAAATCTGGATAACCATAATAACCAAAGTAGCTGTAAATATGTTCTCAGATTTATTAAAAATTTAGTCACAACTTGTTTTATTTGTATATTTCTCAAGCTGCTAGTCTTTTGACTTGCGTTATCGAATGAAAAAATGCTGTGGCATTGTTAATGTCGGTTGGGTCAGCGCCAAATGTATAGCCGAAAATACATTAACCGCTCTGAAAATAATAAGATATGTACAGCTGATATATGGCATGCAGTTGCAGCTGACAAAATGGGCAGCCAGGCCATAAATATGCTCATAGACAGGAGCCGCAGAATTCCGCCGTTGCCAAAGTGATTTTCTCGCACTCAATTTCAATGGTCCCGGCAGCCAACTTGATAAATTAACACTGTGCATATGCCATTTGTTTATTTGCCTAAATAAATCGCCAATCGAGTTCGAATTCGGATTCAAATGGTTACAACAAAAAGTTGAAAAAAGAGTTTCAAAATCGACCGCCTGCAAACCAATTTAAAATCGCCTCACAATCAAATGGACATTCGGTGCGACCCGCAATTTATTGTGGCCGGAATCTGCGACTGTGACTGCAACTGCGACTCCCATGCCTGAGATTTAAGCGGGACTTAGTTTATTGGCCCACTAAAGCGACTGACCCACAACATTAAATTGTAATTTGAGTGGGCAAACATTTTAACTGCATTTCTTTGGCCAGCAGTCTGTTATTGATTGTTGTTATTGTTGTTGCAGCCGATGTTCATGTTCACGTGCTTGTTAGTCAGCCCCAAGTTAGGCCAACTAACCTGGGATAATTAGAATGCCATTTGCATCTGTAGCTGCGACTTTTGACGCCCCAGTGCGGAATGCTTGACCAAATTGTGCCGCTATTAGTAGTCTTGGAGTTGTCCACAGCGAATTTGTAACTACACTTGCCGAAAAAGCATACCACAATTTCCAATAAAAATCCAATGATGACTGTTTCTTTTAATTCTATTGAATCGACTTCTCACTTGGGAGAAAAATCAACATGCTTTAACATGAGAGCAACCATACTCAACTTGTCGCGTAACTGTCTTAATTTGAATATTATTCTCTAATCTAAGACTTTCAGTTTGGTCCGGATTTGAGTACAAAGCTCAAAACTTTTTTCAAAGTGTATGTTCATGCATGAAATTGGAACTGCTGTTGATGTTACTGGTTGCTGTTTTGTGGTTATAGCTGTTGGCCGTGTCATTGACCATTTGCAATGCATGGAAATCGATTTGCGAGCAAACAATTGCATAATCGTTGATTATGAGCTCACATACACAGCACATACAGCATACAGAATACGTCAGACTTCAGACAGAGAACATATTCTAAGGCCGACTTTCATCATTAACCATTAGGCACCAAAATGGCGCACAGCTGCTCGAACTCTAACTGCAACTTGGACTCCGAGTAGTATCTGAAATGCTATGCATTTCAATTCGATTAGTGCGAAAATCAATCTGGTCGTCAGCGAATGTGGCAAACTTAACAGGCAGCTGCTGAGCTGTTGGGAACTGCTGAGGCTGCTCTGTGATTTAACGCATATTACACGTAATGCATTTTCCATGCTGCTTTCAGAAGAACCGCAAAAGCCACTCGATGCTAACTAACAACAATTTCTCAACTACCGACATTTGCAGATCACATGAGCGAACGATCCAATCAGTTTTTCTCTTTATACCCTGGTGGAGGGTATTCTAATTTTGTTTTCGTGTTTGCAATTGCATTAGAGGAGACGTCTCCGATCCCATTAAGTATATACATTCTTGATCAGCAACACTAGCCGAGTTGAAATAGCCAAATTTTTAAATTTTTGAACTCACTCAGTTTTAAAGTTATCTTGCTGAGACTTGATATATATCCGTCGGGCTAGCGTATCGAACTAATATATCGTACACCTGTCATAGAAGCAATCGGTCAAGAGATTTTTTCTTGTATAATATATTTTATCGGGACATCCTGACCAAATGCAACTGACTAAACTTTTCACAATTGCAAACAATAATCATCATTGTCGGACAGCTGTTGCACAGTTGCTATATACATGACATTTATGTCACCAGTTCTAATACAATATAACAACTCAAATGTATATTCAGTTAACAGCCAAACCTGAAGATTATTATTAAGGGTATGCAGTCTTCGGCTGGCCTAAGATAACCGTTCTTTCTCGTTCTAAGTTAATTTGGGCCTTGGCTTTTGTGCGTGCGCTACAAAGTGGCGTTATTGTGATTTGTTATCAACTGCTGCACAGGTTTTCCAATTAGACAGTTTCTTCTTTGCCACTGTGATGAGTTTTGCGTGAGAAATGCGAATTGAGAAATTCAAGGTTTGCAAATGTGCATTCGAGAGTCGATGACTTCCGTCAGTTTGGAGCAAATCAATTGACAGCATGCACGGTTTGCACGGTAGCAAACTTCAATGGCAAAGTCGCAACATGCCGCAACGTGTAATTCATGAAAAATATGAAAAAAATAACCACCCAGATTGGTCCCCAAGGGCCGCCAAACAGAGCATAGTTGAGCCTCGCATAGAGCATTGATGACATTGGCCCCGGCCGAACATTGTCAAGCCAAGCACTTTATTTGCAGCGCGTTTGACATAAACATTTGCCCAGCGGACATCTGAATGGCCACGGCATCTCTTTCGGCTCCTTATAAGCGCCGCACGACACGCCAAGGAACAGCGCTGAACCGCTCCGGTTACCCCTCTCCTTAACTCCTCACAATTGCTTCAACCAGCGTTAGTAATTTTTGAGATACGCATTGCAGAATTTATGTTATGCGTGCCACAGTCGGAGGCCGTTTCTATGGTCGTGCCAATGTCAAAACTCAAACACAAACACAAGCCCCAACCCAATGAAAAACAACAGTGACTTTCGCTGAGAGGCTCCTTTGGTACTAACATGGCTCCTCTGGAGGCCTCGGCCAGCAATGAGGCTTTGTCTAAATTTGGACGGTCATGTCGGGTGACAGCTTTTGACTTGGCAAACTTTTGAATGTTTCTTGTTGCATGTGGCAAGTGGCGCAGAGTTCAAAGCATCACATTCATAGATAATATACAGAATTTCCTTTCAAATTTCTGACGGAAAGTTGAATGTCGTTGAACGTCGTTGTCAAGCAGATAGTCAAACAGAAAATAATTATGAACAAATATTCAAGCAACTTTTAATTTTTCATAAATATTTAATAATAAATAACTAAGAGTAAAAGTTAAAGAAGAGAAAGAGACACGGAAAGCGATTCTGTGGAGTGCGATTCAAGGATGTCGATTCTATATATATTTAAAATATTAAAGCATATACAACAAAAGGGCATAATATTGGGCAGAAATTAATATAAGGTTAGGGTAGGACGGTTGTCGGCAGGTGGTGAAAAAACTAACCCGCCGACTCCCTTCAGCCACAATTTGGCTCATTCTGTTACCGGACTATATCCTATATATATGTTTGATTTATTTTTATATATTTTTTGTACTGACTCTACTATAACTCGATCCAACAATATCGTATTTAGACACGAATACAAATTTTTTGCTATCTTAACTTTAGTCATACTCCATTGTTTTTTTTTTTCCAATAAGCCTCATTTTGCCTTAGCCTGCTATTTAGATTGATGACTTTCATATAGATAACTTTTTCCCTTCCTATACAGTTCTAAATTGAAAGAAATTGTAGAACTTGGCGATTAGTTACTAAAAAATATGATAGATATAGCAGACATTATTCTCAAATGGAAATTGAATCTTTGAGTTCGATTGGAATTCGCTCTCCACTCTGCATAATTAATAACCATAGCGCTTTAAGACTTCACATCATTTCCTACCTAAACTCAGCTTGTTGCCCTGGCAATACCCAGCTTAAGTCTTACACACTACTGTATCATATTTCAAATCACCTGGCTTTGAAATGATAGCTTTCAAGACCGCATCTCGCACTCAATGCTATTATATTGCTGATCAAAGGCGGCGTTCTCAGATAATGTTTGTAAGTAGTTGCCATTTATCGCAGATCTATAAATATTTGCACTTAAGTCAACTGCAAATATTTGCTAAGAGCCAAAGGCTAAGTCCTTTCACTGATAAGTAGGTGAAATCAAAGTAAAATGAAGTTGTTTAACTGCAATTTGTAGTCCACATTTTACAGTCTCAATTAGTTTGTCACTTTTACTTGGCCAGCATTGAAGTGCAGTTGGTTTTCAGTTCAGTTTCACTCTCTCGTGCCAATTTTCCACCTGGTAAGTGTTTGCGCCCTATGTTCTTGATTGATTTGTATCAACGTTGATTAGGCCAAAACCAACAATCAGAGCCCACTTGAGGTCTTGGCCTTGTTAAAATCAGACAGCCGATTGAATTGGCAGCTAAATTGGAGCAACAAAAAAGTAAAAAAGTAAAAGGCAAATGCAAATGTGTTTAATTTCTAATACGTTTATTTACTTTTATAGACGTTTTTCTTTTTATAGCATCTGAAGTTTGTCTCGTGTTACATTGCGTTACTAGGCCTAGGGTGATGTGTATAAGTTAATGTTAAGTTTAAAGTTTATTTAGACAGTCAAACCTCTTAAATGAGACAGACAGCAGACAGATGCACTTCGGTTTCAGTTACAACAGCCTGCTCAGTTGAGAGGTTTGAATGGTTCTTCGCACTACGACTAAGGAGCTTTTTTTGAGTCTTAAGCTGATAGTATATGTCGACATATTCAGAGTAGTCTTAAGCAGTAAGTCTTATAGAGTTTTTAGCATATATATGAGCATAAATATTAAGCTACAGTTCTTAATGCCCTACCAAAATGTGTGTGTGTGTGTTTGTGTGTGTGCTGGTGTGTATGTGTATGTGTGTGTGTTCAGTCATTGCCACACATTTTCCATTGGCCATTTGGGAAGAGGGGGTGATGGTGGTGGTGGTGTAGAGAAGTCCAGCTCTACGTTGCGCGCAATGACTTTGAAGATGCCACAACTGCCACAACGCCGCTTGCCACATTTGGAGGACCCATTTCGTTCGTACAGCTACTAACTAGATTATGAGCGTTGCTAAGTTTTTTTTTTTCTGTTTTTCTTTCCTGTTTTTTTTTTGTTATTTCTTTTTTACTTCGTTCAGCTAAAGAGAATATCATGCTAGTTTCCGCAAAACACATATCCAGCCGCCAGTTTATCGCTTGTGTAACGCGCGCTTTTGCATGTTGTCCCAAACGGCGATCACCGTCAGTTGCAGCAGCAAGAACAGCGCCCCGGCAATTATGAAGCCTGCAAATATAGTTGTAAAACGCAAAATAGAGATAGGCAGAGAGAGGAGGATAGAGTGAGATGAGGTTATATTTATGGGCTTATTTAATTAGCTGGTCGGCCAGCCAGTTAGTGCGGCTTTGCCTTTCTGCTTAGATCTCTCGACGGCACGCGATTAGCGTCATCAATTTTGGCGCACTTAAGCTGAGTGCACTTAAAAAAATATGCATTCATTATCATTCGAAAACAGTTGATTTACTTCCCAATTTTCTTTAAGCATCTTTCTTAATTTGAAAATTAAACGACAACATTTTTTTGCTTATTAAGAAATGTCTTCAGAAATATGCTTTTGAATGTGTAAAGTAAAGCAAAGTATAAAGATATTTGTTTCCATGCCAGTTAAGCGAAACGTTTCAACTTATAAGAAGTAATAATAGAAATAATTTCTTAAAAAACATTTGTCTTTTTTTTGAGTGTACAAGTGTGGTGGCTGGTTAAAAAACTTACCATAACCGTTTATGCAAGTGTCCGTTTTGTTGGCCAATTCCAATTGCAACTTGGCCAGACCATCGTTGAGACCATCAGCACCAGCGTTCTGCGCATCGGCGCCATTGAAGGCAAACTTGTCGGTGATTTGTATGGACTGCACAAGCAAAATATTCTCATCGGTCGCCTGATGACTCACATCACGTTTTTGGCGTTGCAACTTAACAGCCATCTCAACTGTAGAAAGGTAGCAAAAGAGGATAACAAGTGATGAAACATTGTTAGACGCGATATGTGTGGGAGCCAATTGTTCAAAGTGATGGTGATGTCTAAAGCGGTGACTGTAACTCAAACTGTATGCTAACAAAAGTTGTTGAGCTCTAAATTTAGATCTTGCGAAGCTACCACCCAATTCATATTTATAAATCGTTAAGCCACAAAAATTTAAATATCTATTTTCAGAAATTATACATTTTTTGTATTTTCTTTTTGAGTTAGAATTAGACGTATCACCAGCTATGAAGATCATTAAGAAATAAAAAATGAAAATAAAATATTCTTTGCCAAAGATATAACAAACAAATATAATCTTTCGAAGCGAAGCTTCTACACTTCTTGCTAAGGACCTCTCTATGATCAGTTACATAAGCTACAAAGAAAAATGTTATGTAGTTAAATTCCCATTACTTGATCACCATGCGAATTCGCGCCATTGCACTGTAAGTGCCCAAAAGTCACAGTGATAAATAATGGGACAGTGATTGTGTTGATCAGCACTACCAGTAGCCATACTACCAAAATGCAAACGTTTTACTTACCGCCATCGGTGCCATTGAAGACGGAACGCTTGCGACGGCCATAGGACAGGAGAGACTTGAGCTCACCGTTCTCATCGTTGTCGCAGATAACCGGTTCGCAGCGCGGTATGCAGGGCGTGACCAGGGCGCGGAATTGCACTAGCTCCGAGGAGGGGAACTTGAAGGCGTCGAATTGTGAGAGCAGCACCTTGCGATTGCTGGCCATCTTTTGCATAGCACTCATAATATATTGATCCGTGGGACAGCCGTTGGCATCGATCAGCGTAATCTCGGCGCTGTCTGTGCCGTCCATGGCAACCAGTTCCCGCACAAAGATCTCATACGGACTGTTTGCATCGACGATCTCGAATCGCAGCGCCAGCGGATCACCGACCTCAGCAATGCGCTTCATATCGCTGCCATCGCGTGCAGTGATCTTCATTATCACATTCGGTGAATCCACAATTATTTCCTCGCTCAAAGTAGACTCAATTTCGCCAGTGACGCCCAGATCAACATTATTCACAACTGTCTTGTTAGTCAAATCATATTGACAGCTAACGGCGAGTCCCAGATCGGAGGAGGTGACAATCATATCATGATGCTGGATGACAATATCATTCATATAGCGACCATAGGCACTCTGGCGCACATTGCACTCGAGATCATTATAGCGCATGCGCAGATCAAACTCCAACGAGTTGTTGACATTAACGGCACAAGATTTGGGTGCTCCCTTTGCATACACTTTGCCATCGAACAGTTTGGAGGTGCGTATCTTGGTGATCATCTCACCGGAACGACAATCGATGGAGACATTGTAGCAGGCAGACTGCTCATAGGTGGCCGCCTCTTCGATGTTCAGATAGGGCTCAGAGAGATCACTCAATGTGGCGCGACTGTGATGGGAGAGACGGCAGACATGCTCACCGGTTTCATTATAATCGTAAGAGTGACAGCGGAAGGGGGCGGTTAAACAGAGGTCACGGCAATCGTCAATGCTCTGGACGTTCTGGTGCACAGAGTCGACGGTCTTTAAAATGCGTCCCGCGATGCGCTTGAACTCGCACAGTTTGCTTGGCTCCTCGGCGCAGTTATTTTCCAGATATTCGGCGCCATCGTATGCCAAAATGTTTGCCTCCTCCGACAGCGTAATGCGATCCATGTCCGACAGTTCACATAGGCCAGAGTGCGCATAAAAGTTGGCCGAACTGCAAACAGGCAACAGCCAGAGAATAAGAAAAAGAACAAGAAGAAGACGAAGCAGATGAATGAGCTGCGAAATGGGCAAGCTGGCAAAGCTGGAATTCGTGTAACGGGACAAGCACTTACCGGCAGGTGAACTCTGTTTCGCCCAGACACAGCTCGATGCAGTCGCGTCGCGTGGCCACACTTTGGCTTGACTTGGCATGCTCGGGTAGACGGTAGCCCTGGACACGATCGATGCACCAGGCCTTCGAGCAGGGACGCACACCGAAGCACGATTTCTGTGCGTAGACCGTGAAAACGGGATACTGCGAGCGCGAAAGTGAACCTGCATTTAAGTAGAAGGCGTTGCCAACAAATACCAAAAACAAAACATATAAAAAAAATAGATATATAAGTAAATAAAAACCACAGGCCCACACACACAAAGAAGCGACAGACAGAAGAAAGAAGTATTACAAACCTGGCAGCTGATCGGCAGTGCTGCGGAACATAACGCAAAGACCCGTCTCATAGTTAACCGCATTACAAGATTCATTGGCCTGGCAGGCCTCCAAGCAGTCGGTCAGCATCAGTGTGCCAGGCAACGTCTCCAATTGCCTCGATGGCGCCGATAGCACGTACCTGTCGGCCATTTCGGGTTAGCACAAAATACACCACATTAATTTTACAACTGTTTTTTTTTTTTTGTTTTTCGTTTTTTTGTTGGTTGACATTAAAGGAACTCGAAACAATAAATTGACAGTCAAGGTGGCGTCTTGCCAATTCTACGGGCTGTCCTCGCTGTTAGGCTTTAAAATTGTGCGAATAGGCGTGCCTTTAATTAATGTGCCTGTACTACGCCTAATTGACACTAAACAAGTTACAGTTGTGATTTACAGTTGTGATTTACAGTTCGAAAATTTTCACAAGCCTTTTTTCTTTGCAATATTTAAAGAGTTATTGATCATAATATGATATATTGAAAAATATATAATTATTACAAATTAATTGTAATAGTTTCTAAATCTTATATTAATTTCTACACAAACATTATAATCATTGTGTTGAATAAATTTAATGGGTTCTTTGCAATGTCTATATTTTAAAGTATTATTATATTCAACTAAAAAATTTCTTGTCTTTTTATCAAAATCAGTGGCAAAATCTTTGCTTTAAAATTTTTCAACTATTGAAACATGGCATTTGAGTCATATTAAAATTCATGAACTTTAAATTATTCATAAGTTTAAAAAACACTCTCATGTTTTATAGCTGTTTTTACTTTTATTAATGATCAACTATATTAATCAGCTGGAATTTGTGGCTTAATCTCAAATGGCTTGCGCGGCATATTCTTTGAAGATGTTGTAAAGTGAAAATACTTTTGTTTTGGATAATGGACATTGTGTTGTTAAAAAGTTGTGAGGTGGTGCGACAGGTATGTTCATAACAAATTAATTTGAATCCAAAAATGTATACTTTTAATTGAATTGAATATTATAAATCATTGCATAAGAAAAAAGATAATTGGTGTAAAAGGTATGCTTAGATTCCTGACGCCAAAATTATGAAATCCTAATTTTTGTTTATGACAAATGAATGTGAGTAAATGCTCACTGAAGTGTGTGCATCATTTGATATACTGTATAATTATAATATGAACAGAACATATAGATGTAAAAGTTGGAATTTTGAATCGATTATTATTCATGCAATCAATTCAAATTCTTGCTAACTCCTTAAACATGTTTACGATGCTCAAGCAGGTGTCTGTTTAATTAATGACTCTATACGACTTTGGCAATGTTCCTGCTCCGCAAATAATTGCCACAACTAATGCGATATATGTATATAGATAGGTATAGTGTCTAGTTTAAGAGCTGATCACCTACCCAGTTATAAGCTCAAAGCCAATCATATCCGGCTCGCAGTCTTCGTCGATCTGGCTGGTGCCCAAAGGCGCAGCGAGTTGCGTTGCTGAGATCATCGATTTTGCTCTCGCCGATTGATGGTGTTGCTCCAGGTTCCGCTAGAGCGGCTTCCGCTGGCGATGCCGATGCCGGCTGCTGCTGCTGTTGTTGTTCGCTCGCATGTGGTGTCAACGGTTTAGGTAGCTCGCTTCCGCTCAAAGAGTCTGCGGCAGCAAGTGCTGCGGCTGCTGCAATTGTCGGCGTTGCGTTGTTGCGCGGAAATGTCTTCAACGGTTTTGCCGGCCGCTTGGGTAGCTTGCGGGCTGAGGCGGCGTGGTCCACTAGCAGTAGTCCGACCAGTAGCACCAGATACAACATTGTTGTTGTTGATGTTGTTGTTGTTGCTGCTGTTGCCTTCGTCATCATGGTGACTCGACCGTTTCGCTTTGTTGTTGTCAATGACCGTAGCTGCATTTTTTATTGCTGCTGTTGTTGTTAGCTGTAAGATGGCAAAAATGATTTGGTAACTTGGTGTTTTTGTTTTTTTAATTAGCATTTCAGTTTTTCTGTAATTCTGCATGCTTATCTAATGATTAATTGCCAGCTACAGTTACAGGTAAACCTTAATAATGGGTCTAATGGACTTAATAGGCAGCCCCAGGCTTTGAGATCCAGCTTCAGTTACACTCCCAGCCCAACAGAGCAACGCCCACTGGCACGAAGTGTCTGTGATTAATTGTGCAGAAATTACGAAAACACAGAGCTCGCCTGATGCAAAATCAATTTTCTTGATGATGAGACGCAGTTGGTGCACGCACACCCAAGACCGACTCTTGGCAACAACAACAACGGCACTCCGAAGCTTATATACCCTTTGCAGAACAAAGTCCAACTGCTCACAACCAAATTTATTCATTAATTAAAAACCAATTATTTTCTTCATCTTATGCACAAATTTTAAAAGCATAAAAATATTCGTGTCTACAAAGTTCTGTCTGACTATCTTGACAATCAAACATTACAAAACTTCTCCTTGGACTCAGCTTTTGATGCTGATCTGGAATACATATATTTATATTCGTATAAATTCCTCACTTCACGACAAATTCATAATATACTCTGCACACGAAACTTGAGGTAGTTCAGGTTTCGAAATAATGAAAAGAAAAAAAAACTGATTGGTATAGCAATTGCACCTATACGACCATGAGATGAACACTTTCCTACTTGAATTTGTTGTTAGTGGCTTCTGCGGTTTTTAACGGATAGCGGCATGTAAAATGCATTACGTGTAATATGCGTTAAATCACAGAGCAGCAACTCAGCAGCTGCCCGTTAAGTCTGCCAAATGCGCTGACGACCAGATTGATTTTCGTACTAATCGACTTGGACATGGACAACACTTGAGATACTACTAAGAGTCCAAGTTGCAGTTAGAGTTGGCTAATGTTTAATGATGACAGTCGGTCTCAGAATATGTTCTCTGTCTGACGTCTACTCATCGATTATGCAATTGCTTCCACGCAAATCGATTTTCATGCATTTTAAATGGTCAATGACATGGCCAACAATTCTAATCACAAAACAGCAACTATCAACTCAAACAGCAATTCCAATTAGATACGTTATATGCCCAACAGCGACCTTTTACTTCAGATCGCATCCTAATTCCGTATTTGATGTCCCATTAACAATAAATTTCGATGTCACAAATGTGATTTAAACTTATTGAAGAGTATTATTCTTGAACTTTTCAGAATATAACAGTAAGAACTATATTTCATTTTTACTTGACCATCTGTAAACCACACTGTGCTGTCAAAAATTGCAGCTTTAGTTGCCAATACTGCATTCTAATTAAGTCGAACTCCAACTTGAACCTGACTTATATTCACATGAACAAGTTCTCTGTAGTAGGCTAGCAAAAAAAAAAAAAAAAGAAACTGCAGATCAAAATATGTTTATCCACTCAAATTACAATTGAACGTTGTGGGTCAGTCGCTTTAGTGGGCCAATAAACTAAATCCACAACTCGATGTAGAAGACAAACGTAGTAATCGCGGTCAGTTGCAAGGCACATAAATTTCCATTTGGCATTGCTGCTGAAGCCTGTTGCTGTTGCAGCTTCTGCTGCTTGAGAGGACACTGCCAGCATTAGAATTCAACTTCGCTTGCAGATTTATTTATGTATTTACATGTACGTACATGTATGGACGGTGTGGACATTTATTTGTCGGGAGGAATGGGGCAAAATCGATTTTGATGACAAACTTGTTTCGCTTGGATGTTTTCCTTCTCTTTTTTGGTGTACTATTTACGATTAAAATTGACAGCTTGTTGAGTGTCTCATTTTATTATTATTATTATATTATTTATTGCCAGGCAAATGTAGAGCCATTGTGAGTACCAATCGTGATGTTTTATAAGTCTAATACGCTGAATCAGCGTCGGTAGCAATTCTGGCTAATCTTAAAGAGTAGAGTGTCAGGTGTCGATGCTGACACCATTTCAAACTTGTCTCCCAGTGAACGGCAGACAGAAGCTCATATTATTTCTTGATTAAAATTGCAAGTAATCAAAAAATATTCACATTTTCCACTGAAGCAAAAACTGTGCCAGGTTGTTGCACTCGCGGAATCGGCCGGAAAACGCACTCAGTGAAAACCGCTGTTCCCAATTTATGTACACTGAACACAGAATGTAAAATACATTACTGACTATGCGTAAAGAAGTAATAATTATTCTTGATTGTAAAATCGACCACATTTCTTGTATAAAGTAGAAATTATTCACTGACGAATATTTTTGGGTTTCAGTTGTGTAAAAAGTTCTAGTTCAGTTTTAAATTTATTCATTTTAGAATTATGCAAATTGTTGATGAATAAGCAATATTTGAGACCTTGATAGCGTTTGCACTTAAGTACAACCTGCTTAACTTTTTCTGCGAGTGCAGCAATGAATGAATGACATAACAGCCGAGTCGCGACTCGGGAGTCGGAGGCAAGCGCGAACGCGAGCTCTTATCTCAATTGAGGCGCGAGTCATTGTAACTGTAAGCAATGTGCAAGCCATGCCATGCCAGTCAGACAGGCACGAATAGATGTGGCTTTAGCCATGCCGCCTGCTTGTGGCCTGGCTATCTTCATTCCACATTGCCTGCCTGGCTTGCACGGGCAATTTGAGAGTGCACCCGCAGGCCATTCGCACAGGAGCTGCTTGCTGACCCACATTGTCAGCTATGCCAAAGTTATTTTTATTGAAAATTTAGCAATGTGAGCCAATTCCACACATGGAATATCTATAAATATGTAGACGTGTGTGTGTGTGGGCATTTTGTCATGCGACAAATGCACAATTAATAGCCCAATGCAGGGAAATTGTGCACAATCCAAACACAAAAGACTTAGGCGACAAACGTGTTCAAGCTCACGAAAAAAAGACAATATATTTTTGGACTATCAGCTTAGCTTCTAATTTGACAAGTTAAACCTAACGGCAAATAAGGTGCACAATTTGAAAGCGATAGCTCGACAACAACCGAGAAATGTAATCTATAAAATGAAAACATGATTTTTCGGATCACGCTTCATTTTGAAATGCTACCGCAGTCGAGAGATCTAACTGTGAACGAATTTGGATAGTGAAAAATCTACAAAACAAAACTTGAGCTGCTTTTAGCATAATAATGAACTTGAGGCTAGTTTTGGAATTTATGTATTCTTTTCTTTCTTTTTTTTTGTATAGCTTCTGATGTGGTAATAGTCATAAGATGAAGAAATAATGTTGACTTATATATCACTCCTATTACAGTTTGTAGTCTATTGATGAGGTGCACGTAGCAAACAAATTTGTCAGCAACAAGATAAAGACTGAAGTGAGAAATGTTTAATATATGCAAATATGAAAGACTGCTTTTCAAACTTACTTTAAAATGGTTAACAAAACATTTATAACCGCAGGAAACGATTTTCTTTGTCTGCTCAACGGCAGCGAAAGTTGTTGTATAGAATTACAAAAAGACTTAAACTGTTGTTTAGCCAGCTAGATTATCGCGCTGTGTGCGGCTAATTGTCTTCAATTGTATCATAACCGTTGCTTGACCCGACCATCCCAGCCCAACTGACCCAAATCAGCGAATGGTCAGCAATCCCAAATGGAATGCGCAATGAATAATTTTTTTCATTCTTGGTGACTGCGTGTGCGGCTGACAACCGGCAAAAGTTAATTGCCTCTGAAATTCTGCGCATTTGGGAAATGTTTCGTCAGCAGTGTCTTGGATAGCTGACAAAAAAAGATTTTCCGTTTAGTTTTTCGCTCACACGATTTTGCTAACGGTTCACATTGACTCGCTTCAACTGGAGGATGACTTGGCTTGTTGTTATTTGACTGACTGTCTGCTTGACTGACGGACTGACGGACTGTCGGCCTGGCGTTACATGCAGGCGCAATTCTGGTCTATTCGCCTTGGCATTCACCCAAGGCTTTCTCTAATGGGTGGTCGATTGACCATTTTCGTTTAATTGACGGACATGTGGACACATCCTGTTGAGATCTGCTCGGTTCAAGGCATTGACACCTTGTCATCTGTAGATGGCACGAATATGATACCAAATGTTTCAGAAGCACAATATCGAATTTAATGTTGACTTTGTTAAACATTTTTTGTTTCAGATTTGATTACCTTTGTTTTGTTTAGTTTTGTAATAATTTAATCCTTTACTTGCTTTATTTGCACTTTAGCAAATAATGTTGATTTATTTGTATTTAAACTTGTTACTTAAATAATTGATTTAAATACACAATGCACGCAGGCAGGACACACACAAAAATTGTTTTTCGTTTTCAAACTTGTATTTTGAGTAACGCAAATTGAAAAAATTATTTGACCGATGGACCGTCTGCACTCTAGAAAGTGGAGCGCCTAACTGCCGCGCATACAACACATCAATAGGTTCTTATGTGAGCGGCTTCTCAACGCAGAATTACAGATGCTGGGAAAAATGGAATTGAAATGCTCTCCAAAGTTCGTTAGCTTCTATGACTCGGGGACGACCGCGACTGCGACTGCCAGTTCGAGCACCTTGACACTGAATGTTCGCTTCGAAGGCCGCGGAAAACTTTACAAGTTGGTAGCCAGCAGAAGCAGAAGCAGCAGCAGCAGCTACAGCAGCAGCTACAACTAACTAACGTTTTGTGGCTGCTCTCTCTGCAGTCACGCAAACCGGTAAAAACCACCGGCCAGAAAGCTAATGGTACGCGCTCTTCACTAACGTCTCTCTCTCTCTCTCTCTCGCTCTTCTTCAGCCGTACTCTTTGCTGCCACTTTCTTCGAAGCTGCAAAGCTTTTCTCTCTCTTTGTCTCCCTCTCTCACTGCCTAAGATTGTAACGGGCAACCTGTCGGAAGCAATAAAATGCAATTATAGCAGTCGAGCTAAATGATTTTCTAATGCGATTCCATTGCACGCAGTTTCAGGCTCAGCTGCATCTTCATCTTTAGCTAGACAACTGCGATGCATAATCGTCGAATTTGAAGTCTGGTAGCAGACAGGTGCATTGATCGAGCAAAGAGACAGCAAAAGAGTTAATCAAAAGAGACGCTCTTCACTCTATCTCTTTATCGGCGAGCTAAAAAAGAATATTGCAGCTTTCTAATGACCAAAGCTGTAACCACAACTGCAACAGCAACAACAGCAACTGTGATGATCATTAACCCAAACGCACGCCTAATTAAATGCGAGATAACAAATCGGAGCTAAGCAAAGCTATGAATGAGGCCACCGATTGTCGCGTGGAAGGAGGATAAGCAGGAGAGGCTGAAAGAGGAGAAGTGGAAAGGGAGTTGAAGTCATCTTCATGCAGCTTACGCAACTGCCAGTCAAACCAAACGTATGCCTCAACGAAAGCCCCAAGTCAGTTAGCTGCACATGTGTCAAGTCTGATTGAAACTGTATGTCACTCTAAGCAGTCTTACAAACACCACACACACGCACACACATACACACACATACACACACACACACACAACACTCACACTCTTACATAGACACAGGCTGATGATGCAATTAAATATTATCGAAGACTCTCAACGAAAGCACAGCGAACTGCACTCGTCGCACTTTTTCCACCCAATTTCTCATGCAGTTCAGATACACTTGCAATTGCATTGCATTCAGTTACTATATAGTTACTGTTACTTGCATTCGGGCAAACAACAAACAACTCTTCGAATGGTCGCTTCGATTCTGTGGCGATAAATCGGCGACGTCATCAGCTTTTGTCGCTTTTGTGCCTGATAATTGACGCCTCAACTGAATTATACAATTTGTTCAACAATAAGCGATGAATCTGATAAAGCAATTATATAAATTTAGTCTTTCGGAAAAGCGTTTTGGCAGCAGGAAGTCTCCAATCGCCATCCGTTTCGCTTGCCGTGTGAATGAAAATTCATCGAGTTCTGTTGCTGTTTCGCTTCTAATTTCTGCTGATTTCTAGGGCTGAGTTTTGTTCTGTTCTGTGCTGCAGATTGATTAAGAAATAAAAACCCAGCAAACCCAGACACGAGGCAACCTCGTCTTCTTGCTCATTCGTGATTGAGTAATTGTGGTTGTTTTTGCAAAAGATGTGCTCTAATTGTAATCTTTAAAGCCGATCGGTACCAAAAATTGTGTTGTTCCCAAGAATTAATTAAATCTGTCTGCTCACAAATATTTGCTGAATTATGTTGGATATAGATTAAAGAATCGCAGATCTCAGTTCCCAGGTCACTCTTGGGTCAAGTGAAGAGTTTCTTGCTCTTTCTTATCTCATCTCTGTGGCTTTCAACCGTTATGTGGAAGTCAATAAGTCATTTCAATAGGCCAACTAAGATAGCCAGCATTTGCTTTTGGTGTCACATCGATGTTCAAATATTTGTTGACAATCAAAAGCTCGGGAACTGTGCCAAGCTCACCGTTGAAAGTGACTACAATAACAACATATATGAGTTCATTTGTAGAGCAAACATAGCCTAAAAACCCTCCTGAAATATATTTGTGTAGCTCTGTTCTCGGTCTGATTTGACCAAATTGAGTGACATGCAAATTTCCTTTCGATTTTCGCACATTCTTCGCTGCTTTCTTGCTGATTGAGATTCCCCCGAGAAGGTCGGTCAGGAAAAGAGTGAGGAAGAGGGGAGTCTGGAAGAGGGAGGAGTTATTGCAGGTTGTCGACTGTTTATATTTCCGGCAATCAATCGACTCGAGTCAAACTCTCGTTCATTGTTGCATTGTTGTTTGCAAATTGATCGACTTTGTCCATCTGTTTGTTTGTTTGTCTGTTTGTCTGTTCTTCACTTCAGGCTCCATTTCTAGATTGTTGCTGTTGTTGTTCATTAGATGTGGATCGACACACACAGACGACACTCGATATGTGCTCGATACTTTCGCTTGGAATGCAACGGGAGAAAGGAATACTGAGAATTCGCAAAAGAAGATTTAACCTCAATGGATGCGTCTTCAGATTTTGGGACACATCCGCAGGGAATCTCCGACTCGGAATCGACGCCTAATTGCTGATAAGAATCGCACATGTGAATGAAAGTTGCCACCAGAGGCGCCAGCTGAGTTGAAAGTGCAGCGCAGACTCGACCCACATCCAAAAAAAGGGAAATAAATCGAAAGACTGAGGCGACGAACTTCACTGCTTCAACTGGATCTAGAACTGTAGCAACCTTTCTCTTGATTGCACCGCACATGATTTGTTTTATTTCATTTTTTGATGGGGCTCCCCACCACCGTTCCCCTCCAGGGCCACATTACTAATTGCAGCTATGGCACTTCTTCGATTCAGCTTTCCATGCAGAAACAAAAACTCATTCTACCAGAAGGCAACAAGAATTTTCACTCTTAATAAGTTTCTCGTTTGGTGTGTGCCACTGACTGACTGACTATCCGTCGTCAACGCCTGCCTTGTGGTCTATTCTTGACTTCCCTGCCGTCAACATAAAACTGTCAACGAGCGCTTAACCCAGTTAACGCCCTTAACCAAAGACACCAAAGACGACTATGCCCAGCGACAACACTTGGTTGGCAATTCTCGATCTGTTCGACGCGAGCTCCGCAGAAATATGCCCAACTCAAAACAACAAATGAGCAAGGTGTAAAAACCACAGAGTCTAGCCTGGCAACAACACATGAGCAATGAGCATAGAGCAATATAAGCAATGAGCAGATAAGAAAGGCCACAGACCAATATACCAGTAAGGTGCACTCGCGCAGCTGCTGAAGCTGAGCGATGGCCCCACCTCAGTGAAAAGAGGAACGAAGAACGAAGAATGAAGAACGAGGAGAGACGATGCGGAGGTGTTGGCTGTGGCCAACGGATATTGGAGCTGTTCGAGGGGAAGAGGGAGAGAAGATGGCAGATTGACCGATGTCTGGCTGTAACAACGCTCGCAGAAAGGAATTCTGAGTTGAGCGGTGAAAGTAGTCATCTCCATCTCCATCTGCAACCATCTGCAACCCAAGCTTCAATCGCAAGCTTCAACTCCATCTAAAGCTCCATGTTCATTTGAAGACACGACAACGGCTGCGACTTGTTAAGATTCTGGTCCCAATAATGACACTTAAGCGATGCAGTTTTTTCGTAATATGAATTTTCCTGTTTGTTACCTGCCCGCTGGTCCGTTGGAGGATCGCCAGAAGAGCGTCCCGCCACCAATTAGAACCGGGATCGGGGAGTGGAGTGGAGTAGAGCCACCTGAGCTGCAACTCAATCACCAGCCAACGGCCATCGCCAGCTTCTGCCTGCTCTTCTAATTGCTGTTGTTTTTGCTGTGGCTCTTCTTGTTTATAGTCAGTCCGGTTTAATAGGAACCTTATGAGTTATGGGTACGCAGGGGTGTCATATGAAATCGATTGGGTCGCTCGTTCCTTAAGTAGATAAAGTAGAAAGCTTCTCTCTCTCTCCTTCTAGGGTGCACCTTTCATTCATAACTGCATCGAAACATGCAGATTGGCACTCATCCTCATTAGTTCATTCATCTTCCTGGTCATCATTTAATTCCGGACATAAATTCGCAAATTGATGATAATGCATTCTGGCAGCATCTGATATGATGATGCAATCTCCATTCCATACAATCTCTTTCTCTTCATATTTTATATTTGCCAACAGAGACCCCGTTGTTAGGAAGGAGTCCAAATGGTTCTACAGGAGGAGGGACAGGGATAAATCAAGCAGTGTTTGCTTTGGGCGTTTCCAGTTCTCTCGGTCGACAACGCGACGATTCCTCTGCTTTAACCACAACCTGAACGAAAATGCAGTTGTCTTCTTTCTCGTGTAAGGGAGGCGTGGATGCAAATAATGCTGCCGCCAGGTGGAGAAGTCTTTTACGAGCAGGCTTGAGGCTTGCCTCATGCCACACAAAGCAATCAAGTAACTGTCAATAGTGGATACACCTGTTTCTGGTTATGTGTTGCTCCATTTATATGCAGCTTTGTCCCATTCCAACCAAATGCGACCTTGAATCCCAGACAAATCCTAATGAGCTGCTCCATCTTAAATCGCGGATGAGCCATCTGATAAATTGAGGTGAAAAGACAGTAATCCCGAGATATTTTAGAGAGAGAACTAATCGCTCTAGTTAACGATAAGTTGTTCAGGTGTTAACACGTTCTTCCCTTCGATTTGATATCAATCTGAGCCTAATCAAGAATCTGCTCCAATTTGTTGCAACATAAAAGAGGTATTAGCTTCTACAATTTATGTTCGCCTCGCGTTCAACATGCAGCAAAAGAAGAACATGGAAGACAAAGCGAATATAACTAACCCGTTGGAAAACTATTGCACTTCACTAATTGATTTATGCTCAAATGGTATATGAGATAAAGTACGTTTGAAGATACTCTTTAGCGATCAAAATGGTAATTGGTAATAGTTGCGAGGCAAGGCGTGGCGAGGGGAACTCCTTGAACTCCTTGTGGGTGCAGCCTTCATGGAGAGCAGCCATAAAATGGTCAGGCAACATGACGTGGAACATTGCAACATGGCAACTACAACTACAACTCAGCTGAGCTGAGCTGAGCTGAACTGGAAGAAAAACATCTAGAATGGAACAAGTTCTATAGTAGTTCCCACAGGAAGTGTTCGCTGCTGAACGCATGCCAAAAATGGCTCCCCGAGGACAAGACAGCAACCTCGGACGGACCACAAAGACTGACCAAAGCCCAAAACCCGAAAACGATCACGATTATGATGATCATTTCGGCGATTATGGCTGCGACAGTGCCAGCTCCTACATCGTGGCAATGTCCAAAAACACAGACCACATCCCACATCCAACAGTTTATTTTAGTGCATGCCTGAAGAACATTTCTCGAATCCAACTCTGAGTCTGAGTCGGAGTCTCTGAGTACGATTCTTAGTCGGTGGCGATCAGTGGCGATCGAAGTGGGATCGTAGCTGGCTTGGCATTAGCAATTGTTGTATATTGTTTCTGCATTGTAACTGTCACCTGGTGGCACAAGTTGGCAAAGCTGCCAGAAATAATAGAAATTATATGAAATGGTCATTTGGGGAGTGAGTTTCTGCTGCAGCTTCTGCTTCTGCTGCTTATTCTGAGTCAGCCTCAGCTTCGACTTCCGCATTGGGTTCATTTCTATCTGCTGGGACAATGGACCATTTTGAAGCAATATGGATCACTGAGGATGACACGACACTTAATAGTCGCCTTCTTGTTGCTGTTTCTCTAGTTGTTGTACACACTTGTACACAGCTCTGCCAGCTGTTCGTGCCCTGCAATTTAAGAGGAG
This sequence comes from Drosophila differens, assembly GCA_037043665.1. Taxonomy (NCBI): domain Eukaryota; kingdom Metazoa; phylum Arthropoda; class Insecta; order Diptera; family Drosophilidae; genus Drosophila; species Drosophila differens. The sequence goes on along the minus strand of JBAMAZ010000170.1, from coordinate 9,114 downwards.
AGTACGAGTATTTAATGCCTCGGCAACTTGCAACTTCAGGCAACTTGAGGCAACTTGAGGCTTGCGACTGATTTATGACAGCGCGGAAGATTCCACCGAGGATCGCTGGAGACCATTACATAGACGCATCCGAGGGCAATTTGGCACCACCAACTGCCAACTACCAACTCCCAACAGACCAAAGACGGGCGTGGCGCTGATGCTGATGCAAAGGTTCAGGTTGGGGCTGAAGCTGAAGCTGAGATGGAGGCTGGAGGCTGGAGACGAGGCCTATTACGTGATGATGTAATAATTCTTCAGACGATGGCATTTTTATTGCGGAAAATGTTGCATAAATCAAGGCAGCAATAAAACGGAGCCCCCGTCGATCGCCCCGATCCAAACAGGATGCTCCGAATACTAAAGACTAGTTCATTCCCATTCAGCGCCAATAATTTGCACCAGCAAAAGCGACTCCGACTCTCTTTCAAAGGTCTTAAAAATGTTTGCGAATTCGACGACGTCATGCGGTACAATGGGAATAGCGGCATAATTTGGAGTAGTAGTTATGTGTATAAAGCTCATTTCGAACCTGCTCTAATCAACTGTTGAGGCACGAGAGATAATCAGCAACTTTCTGCGTCAACACTGTTGCATCAACACTCATCGGCCCACGCGATCCTCGAGTTAGCTTCGCACATTAGCAAGCAAGCCGCTCTCTAAGATCGCAGCGGCAGATGCACCACAGGTGTGAAAGATGAGATGAGACGAGATGAGCGATGAGCGATGAGAGATGAAAGCTTCTGCAAGGTTTGGGAACGTGTTTGTCATTGCAAATTGGAAGTGGGGGAGCCTACGCAAAGCGGACCTCATCAAAGGAAGACGATCATAAAAGGACTTTGATCAGATATGCGAAGAGATGCCAGTTGAAAAATAACCTCTCTAATGAGTTGTCTCAATGTTGGGGATCTAACGAGAGAATGGAAAACGATTTCAATATTGATTTACAGTCAGTCAGTCTGTTTTTATGGATCAGTGGGTTGAGAATCAAAACTGTTAATCGTAATACAAGTATTGATTGCTAAGAATGTTCTCTGTTCATTTACTGATCATTATCACTACAAATGTGACATGATGACAATAATCATTTATTATGGAATCGATCATTGATCTATAAAGACTGTGCTTATACACTTGAATATTATGTTATACACAAGAATGTTTTGGTATCGTGTCACATAATATTATTGTTATTACAGAGTTTCATTTCTAATTTAGTTGATCCAACAACCCGAAACGTGTTGCAGTAGTTTGTTTGTCACGCTTTGTTGTGCTGTTGACTCGGTGACTACGATTCGGCAAAAGATTCTTAACATTTCGAACACCTTTTTGGGTGTCCAGCGTGTTTTTTTTTTTGGCTGATCGGAAAGGGTACGATATGGGATGGGGCGTGGAAGGGTGGGGGGAGGGTAGCTATCCAAAATGTACAAACAAAGCCACACAAAGTCAGAGAGCAAATTATTAGGCGAGGCTAAAGCAGCTGAGGGAAACTGAGGGAATCGGTTTTTGATGTTCGGTAATTGGCGGTTTGGCAGCACGCGAGGCGGCCCCAACAACAACTGGACTGTGAGCTAACTGTGAGCAACTAGGGATAGGAGAAAGGGAGGGGACGTTCGGAAACCAAGAGGCAGAGTCTATTCTTCCGATTGCCGGCGCTCAAACCTCCAAATGGTAACGAGACAGCGGATTTCGGCGTGACGCGCTTTTCGATTGCAGAGGGGATTCCGACCAAGTCTGAATCCGAGTCTGAGACTTTTCTGGTCCAAGTTCGAATGTCGCTGTTTCTGTAGTTGTTGTCGTCGTCGTTGGTGCTGTCTGCTCATTTCATAATAATTGGCAGCTTACAAATGTTCTTTTGGTTTTGATTTTGCTTCCATTTCCAGTTACAATGTCCCCCAACTGAACTGACGCGGTTTTCTCCAAGGGGAGAGGGCGAAGACGAGGCGAGGTTAGCGCATAGCGGTACTTTGTTCTGTTGAACCTATGAACATCGTCTGGCAAACGGAACTGCTGCAACATTTTTGCGGCGGATCTTTTGGTGTAGGGTTAGGAAGCATTCCGAATTCAGAGCAGGCATCCGCCACAAATAAAGTCGGCACTTTACAGGCGTGAACATTAATTAGACAACCCAAGAGCAGAGTGATCACAGTCTGAGCAGAGGTTGGACAGGAGCCACAATTACACAATAAATAAAACACCAACAAACCGGGTTGGACATTTCTCTAGCAGCACACTCGCACAACTAATGAGCAAACATGCGGTTCTTCTTCCCCATCTTCCCCATCTCCCCCTTTGGCCATTTGCTTACACAGTCTCCACCCTCACTTGGAGCATTTTCGAAGCGTTGTCGGGGCGGAGTTGTTTGCGCTTTGTCCGCCAACCGCCAACCTCCAACCGTCGACCGCCAACAGATGCCAGATTAGCATTTAAATTGTAGTTACATTTGGCCAAAGTCAAGCACAAACTAATTCAAGCCCAGCGCAAACTGTAGATTATTTTTCATTCCACTTAATTTTGTTTTACCTTATTTTTTGTGTGCGGTTTTCTTGGCGTTGCATTTTCCCGCCCTCTTCTTTTTTGGCGCTGTTCAAAGCAAACGTTTACCAAATGGAATTGTTGTCTTTGTTCTGTTTGGATCGGTTCGGTTCTATTCCGTTGTTCTTGGAGCTGGAATTCCCAAACGCCACCATCCACCCTCCTCTGAAGCTACACCCCACCATGACATTCAAGCACTTCAGCTGATGTTATCACGGCCTCGCCTGGGGCAGAAGCTTTCCTCAGTGTTTCTTGTATTTGTAGTTGTATTTGTTGCTGTTGTTGCTGTACCAAGGTAGCAATTTCAATATCAAAATTCGCCTGGCCTTTGGTCCGGTGCGGAAAGCACAGAACCACAGAACCACAGACCCACAGTGTGAAGCGGTTCGCTCAGGTGAGTCCAGCAAACGGTAAACCGCCAACGCCTTCTTTGGCATATCAGGCAGCCCCAACAGCTCCCTTGCCATTTGTTCTAACATTTTAATCCAGATTAATTAAATGCAAGCCGAAACCGTTGGGTCAGTTGGTTTCGCTTCTCCTCACTCTCAGCAACAGACAGACATACTGCTGGACAGAATGCCCCTTCTTGGCCAGGGCCACTAATTAATTGCGTGCTTTGACTCGGTCACACTCCAAGCGCAGAGGAGATTTCAAAGACAGAGGAGACTGGCCTGGAGGGTCTCGGATTGGGCTTGGCTATCGTCTCAGTTGTTGCTCTGATTGACAGGAAATTGTTATGAAGCCAACCAATCGACATCTAACTGTTTAATAGAGTTTCGCCCTCTTCTTGTACGATATTTTTAGCCAGCATACTTCGATTAAGATTAAGAGTTCGCATTTTGACAACGAAGTTTGTTTGCTTGTTAGCTTGGATGGGTTCAATGGCATCCACTCCGAGCTGTGTTTCCCGTTTTGAATGCTGTTGGCCCGTAGATTGGTGCATATCTTGAGTCCAATCGAAAGTTTCCTTGTCTCCGGAGTCACTCTGGAAATGCATATGTTTTTGTGTCCAATCATCTGACACTCGAGACATGCGAGAGTATTGTGCAGAGATCCAAGAAAATTGGAGTCTCAAGTGGAGAAGGCCACAGCACGAGATCCAAAACCGAATCGAGCCAAGAAATATGAAACACACGCAAGCTCAGTGTCGGATGGTCAAGTGCCACTTGTGCGTCCACCACAACAAATGGACTGGACCGGACCGGACCGAACGGGTCGGGACGGGACCGGAGTCGACTAGACCGGGTGTCAGGATAATTTGCAGGCAACGCCGACGCGACGCCACGCAAATGATCCGAAAGAAATGATGGGGCGGATCTTAATGAACTTTCTCGCTTTTGGGACGAATTTGCAGTATCGCAGTGCGATATGTTTGGTCTCGTGCTTCAGGTGGTTCTGCTGGTGGGAAAGAGTCGAGAGTCGACCAAGAAACTGCATCGGAGAAACAATTATGCAGAATTTGGGTCATCTCTCGAGCATCTAAGACGGTGAGTTGGGTAGGCATTGGAGGGGGGCAATTGTTTGTATTTATGTTCATTTTGCGGTTGTAGATGGGATCTCAGTTTTTCTCAGCAGAGACAAACCACAGCGAACGAGTTGCGGAGGGGTCAGAATAATTGCGAATTAAATTCAGATTTCATTTATGATTCTGTTTCGTATTCTGATTTCAGAATCTTCGTGTGGGACTGGAAAATTTGGTGAGTTCGCTTCATTTTAAACGGCATTTCAGATAAGATAGTTGTTGTTGTTTGTGTTGCTTTTGTGGCTGTGGCTGTGAAAGTGGGCAACAAATGACAAGCGGGACACTCATCACGATCCAAGGAATATTCGGTGGCACTAATAAGGCACCGTCGTGCTCATCATCAGCATCTCCGTTACCCTCACGACAACGTAGCGTTCTGAATCAGGTTGCAGCTCTTCATTAATACCTTCCCTTTGCTCATCGTTGTCATCATCATCAGCAACTTTATCAACTAATTGTTCATGCTTATGGTATTTATCGACTTTGACTTTTTGCTGATTTTGTGATTCCTGTCTGTGTCCCTCTTCTGATCTACCATCAATGATCAGTGTTCATCTCATGCCATGTTCATCTTATCAGTGAGGATGCTTCCTCCACCTCTATGTTCCTTTCTCTCTGACTCCACTGGCAATTATTGTCATCTGTTTCTCAAGCGCTGTTAGATGGGGCATTATAATGCTCATACATATGACAAATGGCCTGCCAAAGAGAAATGTAAATTAAGAGTCTTAATTCCAAGCTGTAGAAATCTCTGTTAGCCCCGCTTTACTCGCACCTAATTGCCCACTCATCAAGAGAAGAACGTAACAGCCGCTCTTTTTTTCTTTGATCTAAGTACCTAAAGAGAGGACTCTCCTATACCGCTTAACTTCGTGTATAACGCATTTCGACACGCTCCTGTGGACCACCTAGCTGGATTTGATTAAAGGGGGAATTCTAAAAACATTCCACATTCAGCCGTAAATTTGCGTTAACCAAATCGCCAGCAAATCTAGGCACATTGTGCCTTATAAGCCTCCAACTGGTAGGCAGCTCCAGATCTGTCCTTCTTCCCTCTCTCTGCCCCCCCTCTCACCTAACAGTCCTTTCCGTTAAGGAGTGCGTGAGCTCTTTGTTGGCTGCCAATGCGACGCCCATGTCCGATTGGCTGTCATTGATACCGTCCAGCACTTGGATAGTCTCCAGTTATCCAGTTCGTTAGATGCTGCCTCACCTACTTTTCCCAACAATGTCACAGATCTCCCAACTTGGCCCCTTGTGCGTACTCCCTCCCTTCCTCAATCCACTCTCTTAGTTACTGTGGTTTCAAATTTCCAATTTCCAATTTCTTGGCCTGTCATCGCCTACAAGCATTGTTGTTGTCGTCGTGTTGTTGTTGCTGTTGCTGTTGAGATCTTGAGCTGCTGAGAGCTGTTGTCCTGTTGCCAGATCTCTGCCCACGCCCATTAGAGCCAAGAGACAAAGCTGCCAACGTTGTTTTGTTAGCATTTAGCCACAATGCGTTTCAATTACAAGCCCGAATTTTATTGGGTTTCTCTGATCTGTTTTCTTCCATTCCTCGTCTCGTAATTCTGGCAAGGGAAAGTGTCGGAAATTGTTCCACAAAGTATTTGCCATTTCAGTCCAATGCTAAAATCCTTCTCAGTCGCCAAGTCTGAGTGTGGGGCACACACATTTGCATTTCCTATTTACTCGAGAGATGCTCAATTAAAAGACCAAAAACTCGAAGCAACAACAACAGCAACGGGGAATGACAACAGCAACTGTTGCTGTTGCTGTTGCTGTTGCTGTTCTGTTCTTGGTGCCCATGTTCCACTTGACTTTAATTGGATTTTGTTTATTTTTGGGCACATTTCGGGCCCCGAAACTGCAACTGCAACTGAAACTGGCGACGGCTCGCGGAATGCGACACGACACACGATGACAAATGTTGATATTCAAATGACACCATTGGGGGCGCTAGATGCGGGTGATGCTGGAGGGGAGTAGTGGGCGGCACTTGTTGCACTTTTGTCACAGCTCTTGGCCAAAGTTAAAGTCAAGAGCAGCTTCAGCTTCAGCTTCGATTCGAACGACACCCGCAACTGGCATTCCAATCGATTGTTGGCCAACTTGCTGTGGATGCCTGTGGTCGACAGGAGAGTCGTGGTTGGGTGAGAAAAGTAAACCGTTTGAGCTGTGTTTGAGTTGAAGCTGCTTGTGTTGTTGTTGCCGTTGAGTTGCCGTTTATGTTGCTATAGGCTCAATCTTCTCCTTTAACCGCCAACAGGCAGCAGCAGATGTTTGAAATGTTTGCGCGACTTTGTCAACGTTCCAATGTCTTTTTCCTGTACACCTACTCCTCCGACTCCTACTTACCATCATCTCTTTTGTTCGACGGCTTCTTTACTGTCTCCTATTGAGTTGGGTAACAAATGTCCACGGCACCTGTCAGCAGATGCGAGTGCGTATTTCAGACAAACACTTCTGCTACCGTTAAATAGAAGACAGAAGAAATATCAATAGTATATTCTACTACTAAGAAATATCAATAGTATATTCCACTACTAAGAAATATCAATAGTATATTCTACTACTACTATTTTGCTACCTTCTAATTAACAATTAACAACTAGAATGCGACTCATACCGAAACACATGGTATTGAAATAATTTAAAGACTTTAGTCAGTATGTCAGTGGGTGAATATATTCCCAGAAATTGGGTTAAAATTCCAATTTCCATAATATTAGCAAAGTTTTCATTGGAGGAACAGCTGCCGCCTTAGAAAGTGCATTTCCATATACATCGCTTCTCGGGGTTGTCTAAACCACAAAATTTACTCCACAACAAAGTTTGCTCACGTTTTCGCTTATCTGCGAGGGAGGAGAAACTAGGAGAGACAATGAGAAAGAGAGAATAGAGAAGAGAACTCGCTTTGGAATTCCTTGCAACGAGAAATGTGTCAATAATTAATTGTATTCAATTAAAACACGTTTGCCCGCCTTTAAGCCTGATCTCAATCCCAGTTGAGTTAATTAAGATGCATCCGTGTCGCTGACGGGTAACGAGGGAGGTCAGAAACCGAGGAACTGCCTACACTCGATCCAATTTAAAGTCATGTTATATACGTTAGTGTGTTCCTCTTCCTCGTATTCGAGCCCTTGGATATGGATCTACAGAAGTCTCATTTGCTGCAGTTGGTTGGCAGTTGGCAATTGGCAATTGGCAGTTGTGTAAACGGTTTTTTGGGTAAAAGTGCAACTAAACATCAATTAGCCCAATTCCCAGGCCGCTGCCACTTTGGCTTTTCAGTTGCCCCACACTGACTCAGTAGTCGGTTTCTGTTTCCACTTCGCTTCCACTTTCATGTTGCATGTGGCTCACGTTGCATTTTGGCAACGTTTTCAGATGCCTATTGCCTGTTGCCTATTGCCTGTTTGCCAGTTGCCCTTGCCATGAGTCTAAAGTCTCTGATTAGAGCCTCTCGTCTTCACACAAGAGTGAAATTCATTACAATTTTCATTTTATTTATTTGCGTCGCTGCCAGTTCACTGCCAGTTGGCAACTGCTGTTCGTTCGATTCTCTGTCCCAGGGCCTTTCCCATATTATTTCATTGTTCGCCAATAAATATGTTCCACATGTTCTCAGTGGTCAGTCAGTCAGCTCATGTGATTGTGGTCATCTGGTCATCTGGTCGTCTACTCATTCAACTCTGTCTCACGTGCCATCGAGAGTGCGTTTTCACTTTGCAACGAACTCTTGCAACTCACAACTCACAACTCACAACTCGCAACTCGAAAGTGATTCTAATCACATGAATTTAATGAAATAATGGCAATCGAAAAGGAGAATGTCTGCAAGCAGTAGAATCTCTATCTCTCTCTCTGTCCAGAGTTGAACTCTTTGTCTCATTTCCAATGCTAAGCATTTCACTCGTGTGGAGTGTCAAACAAAAGCGGCTCTCAAGTAAATCAAAATCTAACAGCGACACACATTCAAGGTCTCTCTTGTTCAGTGGCAACATCCTTGGCTGTGATGTTCCCATTTCTCACATTCATGTCACGATTTTGACCAGATGAAAGATGAACCACATCAGCATCGAGGATGCATCACTTTGCATGTTAATCGCATCCATTTGATATTGGTCAAATGTGGTGACTGCCGTCGCATACATTTAAATCTATTACCATTAACTGTGAACGGGGAACTGAAAGTTCCACAAATCGATATTATTTCACAAATAAATCCATTCAATGCGAAGTTTTTTTTGTTGTTGTTAAAAGTGAAACCGCTAATAGCCCATAATCGTTCACAGTTCGAAAGAATTTGTGCGGCACGAGCTTCATAGCGAAAGAGTCAAAAGTCGAGAGTATCCGGTCTCATTAACTTACCCTGGAATGTCATTTGTTTCCCCCACTCTCTGATTCAAATCGCAATATGAAAGGTAATCGGTTTAATGGCAGCACCACAGCAATGAATTTTCTCTTAAGTTCGTGTTTTAAATAACAAAACAAAACAATTAAATAAACGAAAGGTTTTCTTCGTACGCCCATTTCCTGCTAGGTTAATGATGTGTACAAAAAGAATGCTTACAATCAGCTTACACAAATTTCTTAATCTTGCATCAGTGGCTCACAACTGAGAACATCATACAAGCAGAATTTACAATAAAGTTACCTCAGAAAAGGAGACAGAGGAGAAGTCAGAAAGTGTCGTGAACTTTGGGTCCCGTTGGGAGCTGGCTGACTAGTTGACTGGTTGCCCAATACTATGAATACCTACGCCGATGCAGCATGACCCAACCAGAGAATCGAGAATCGAGCAGCAAGCAGCGAGCGTCAAGTATCCCAAATCCCGAATCCCGGCAAGCGTCGTTGGCTATCAGTGCTGAGCCATCCTCTAAACGGCAACTGGCAACAACGGGGAACAAGCAACATGCAACAAATGATGGAGAGCACTAACACTGACTTGATCCTGCTGCTCCTGTTAGATGCCCCAAACGCTGACTAACACTACTGGCACAATTTCAAAACAA
>JBAMAZ010000169.1:0-32893 GCA_037043665.1 Drosophila differens | reverse complement strand
ATTGCTCGGGTGAGACCACATCCCAGTTTGCCGTGGCATCACCTCCTTGTCGCCGTGGGCACGCCGCGCTATCCCGACTCCGGAGTCATCCCGCGCGGCGTCCGCAACCCTTCTCACACGTTCTTGTATGCGATTTTGAGGCCACCTGTGAAAGCGGCAGTGTGCACTACCCGCATGAAATCATTGAGTTCCCGGTGATGGTACTGGCTACCGCGACGCTGCGAATTGTCGCCGAGTTCCACGAGTACGTCCGGCCAGTTGCGGCCTCGGTCCTCGCCGAAGTTCTGCACCGACCCTCACTGGCACCACGCAGGCGATAACAAATGCAGCGGATCCACTTCCCACCGTCGTGGCGAAGTTCGAGCGTTGGCTGCAAGACACAGTGTATCCGCTCTGCCGGGCATGGCGGGAGGAGCACGGCATCGCCGGCCTTTCCAGTAGCCTTCGCAGCCTCGAGCAGAAGCAGTTCGTCTACGACGAGCGTACCCCCGAGGCCGCCGCGTGCCAGGCGGAGGAGGCAATGATTTGCTTTGCGACGGACGGCCCCTGGGACATGCGTCGCTTCATGCACGCTTGCAGCGTTCTGCGGGATGGGGCGGAGTTCCTCCCCCTGTTCTACCGCTTCGTTAACGTGCGGCACTGCTACACCGAGCACTCTCGCGGAAAACAAGTGGAAGCTGACGCATATGCTACGGAGGCTGAACATGGGCTTTGAGGGCCAGCGGCACAGTGGTATCGATGACACGCGGAACATCACGCGTGTGCTCGCAGAGCTCATCGCACGCGGCTATCGCATCAGCCACGTGAGTTGCATCAAGTACGCTCACCGAGGTGATGCACTCCTGGCCGCCAATGCTGCTGTGCGAGAGATCCTTGAGGAGTATGTGGACACAGAGAAGGGCCCGCACGAAAGCCACATGATAGACCTCGAAAAGCAAACAGGTCATAGGGGATGACGCCATGTTGGAGTGGGGGGAGGGGCCTTCGTCTGTCATGCGGACAACGCCTGTCGAAATATTTTTTTTTGTGTTGCTGAGACTTCGGGTCCGACTGGGGGATGGGCAGCAACTTCGCCAGCGGGTAGGGGGGGCGGATGCAACGCACACCGGTGGGCATTTTAGAAAGGGAACCTCCGCCATCCACCCGTCCTTGAACATCTATTGATGACCCCTTTCCTGCTGTCGACCCCACTCCTTTTCGATTCCATCATATGCACGCGGGTGTCGTGGTCATTAAGTGAAGTCTAAACCCGGCGCCAGCGACATTCATCGTTGCAATGATAGACTCGGCGTGGTACGATTGTAGATGCAAGCAGTTGATTCTGTGAGCAACCCTTTGCTTCTTACTCTCTATCTCTATCATGGACAATTATGCAGGTGAAGCACGGTCTGACATTCATATTTCATTGTAGTGGGTCGGTGCGCATTTACAGTGTACTTGTATCACCAAAACACCGGGTCGTAATAGGCTGACCACAGCGGACTCACTCGCCCCCCGACTTTACACATACATTTTAACCCGAGGTGTTTCTGAGGCACTCCAGCAGTGGTCTTGAAGAAAACTAGAGCTACATCTTATCACGACGTCACTACACCACTACCGTCTGTAGCTGAAGTGACCACGACAGCGGCTACACGTCTGCAGTCAACTCCATTTGTTTGTCACCTCGCCCCTCAACCTCGTAACTTTACCGACCCGCCGTATCCCCAGTGAGATGGCGGCGCGACCTCCACTGGTTAGTCCCGCTAACTCGGTTTACCATACAGACGGTATCCCGCATCGTGGCGACGGTTACGTCTTCACCCCCTTCATAGCCGGTCACCGCGGATCCCTCCACAAGACCCGCCACGCGTGCGGCCCACTTCATCCCTACCACCCACCGCCTATGCCGAGTGTGTGACGACGTCCCCACCTGATTTAGTGCGGCAGGTGGGTCGAGTCGTGTACACAGGCGCCCCCGCGATGCCACATGGACCAGCCTCGTGCCAGACAGCTGCATCCGCAACGGAGACCGATTTAGCAACAGCCTTAACGGACTGCAGCGTCTGCCGCATTCCGGTATGTAGTCGGACGAGCAGTAGTGTTGACCAACGTGCCTGCTGGGAGGCCCACCATCGCACGGATTTGCACATTCGCAACGTCCAGATCCACGCCACAGCGGACAGGGCAGGCCGCGCAGGTGCCCCTACACACAGACAGTGATTCACGTGGGGCCGCGCCAAGGGGAGGGATCGCCTCCCTGGCGTCGCGGCTGCGGTTAGCTAGTCTTTCATTGGGGGTCAGCGGTCGGCGAGGCTAGGCAGCCTCACATTGATCATGCAAGACGCACCGTCAAGTCCACCCAAGGACCCCACCTTCCGAGGCAGCAGCCCGCACCGAGTGGAAGGGATGATGCGCAGACAGCTGGACGCATACCTCTATAACAGAGAGATGCGTGCTCATGCGCGGGTGCTTGGGACGGTGGTACAGCGCCATGTCTATCGTAGTTACTTCTGGGAAGCGCAAGAGGAGCGTTGCCCACCCGCAGCCCACCGCTGCTGCAACTGTGGGAAAGGCCGCACCGCCGTCCTCGCGGTGTCGAGAAAAGTTGCAGCCCACTCCGGAGACTGGCAAAGGACCCTGTGCGACGCTTCCCCGATTCCGTTCGTTCACCTCAGCATCACAACCGTAGCAGGTCACGGGGCCGGAATCACATCCACAATCCTGAATGGACCTTGCACACGCGAAGCGTAGGCTACGCCACAGTGCGCCCCCACTCGAACAGCAGCAGTATCGAAGAGGTGGAGGTGGAGGACACGCAAGTGCGCTGGCAGGCTACCCACCACCGTGGTGCCCACGGGGCCACCCGAGGTACATCCCGTCATGCCAAGGGCTCTCGAACAGAAGAGGTAGGCGGGCGACAGGCGCGTAGCCGCCGCCGGAGTGGTCAGCGACGACACCGCCACACGACGGGGAGTCACCGCCGCTCCGACAGCCCCTCGAAAGGGATTGAACGCGGTCGCGCACATCGTCATGGGGGGGATGCCGGCCCGCCCTCCACCTCGTCGCAATCGGCACGGTGGATCAGTAGTGGCAGCAGCGGCACCTCTGACAAGGGCTTCGACTGCCGGCACCAACTCCACGACCACCACTATCGCGGCGACCATCGCGGTTGCACAGATGATGAGCGAACTGCAGCAGCCGCAGCCTCCAATCGTGAGCAACGTGCGTATCGCTCTTCATTCGAAAACAGGGGTCACCATACCACAAAACCAACAGCAGCGACAGTGGTGGCAGCACCACCAGTAAGCTTCGCTACAGGGCTCAGTCTCTGCAAGAGGATGGTGAGATCGCCAAGGTCCTTGCACAGCTCACGCCGGAGGTTCAGGCTCGCGTGCTGTTTGCCCTTCGCGGCGCTGCCTCGGCCCATCGTCGCACCGGATCAACGGACGTGAATCCAGCTGCTACACCCGCCGTTTACATCGAAATGTTAACCGCTACCGGAGAGTACTTTCCTCGCACGGCGGATGTCTTGGCGAACCTCGTGACTACATCCCCCACGCCGACTCCGCGACCGCAGCCGCAGTTGGTTTTTGCCATGGGGCACGGCTACCCCGGCGTCAGCGACCGGACCCCGCTCCAGCGAGCGTCGGACCCGTTCCGAGGAGTAAGTGCACAGCAGCACTCGCCCTCTTCGCAATTCCTCCGAAAGGCTCCGCTGCAACAAGAGGAGGGAGAAGTGTTCTTCGACGTGGAAGACCCCCTCGAACACCTGCGCCGCCCCTGCTGTCAACCTACCGACAAGCCGAGAGACAGCCTACCGGAAGTGCCGCTAGGCTGGTCAGCGAGCATGGCTAGAGAGGATCCCGTGGCATCCGCGGAGGAGCAACAAGGGGGTGTGCCTCAAGAGAGCCACACACCACCGGCCACACACACCGCGAGCTCTGGACAGCTCTCTGGCACACATAGCAGTGCGGACTCCGGAGCATGCCAGGGCGGCCGGCAGGGCATCCAAGATGTCCCCCAAGTCCCAACACGTGATGACCGCTCGGCAGTGAACCCCACTCCTGGCAGTCACTCTCGCAAGTTTGACTCCACCGAGAGAGACGGTGAGTCAAGAGAGGTCGCTTATGAAGAGGAGGAGAGGCCACTGCCGCACCAAGCTGACCCGCAGCCACTTAGTGACCTAGAGCAGCAGCCGCAACCGAAAACCACCGCCATAACTGGTGGCGCCGACTGTGGCCCGGAGAGCAGCGGAGCGAGCGGCCCCCGCCAAGGGGCAGAGCACGTCCCCCGGACATCGGTTGACACTCCACCGGCGGCCCACGAGCAAGCACACTCCGGTTGGCAGTCATTGGCTGGGGCCGAACCTCTTGAGCGGCGACGCTCCCAAGGAATTCTTCGAACACAGGAAGGGCGAAAAATGCGATACCACAACTCCCCCGGTGGCCCCACAGTATCCCAGTGCCTCTCCTTGAGGCCCGGAGTACGACGGCGGTCAGCCAGCAGTTGACTCGACTGCGGCGCGGTCTCTGGTAGTCGCGACGATAGCCGTGGGAAGGTCGCTCACCCGCCGCTGCCTTTCACGGCGTACCTGGCGGCTTCTACACCTACGACAGCGGTCGCTACTATCGCGTGCCAGATGGACAGCTTCCACTTCGAGGCGAAGGCAGCGGTCCCCTCTTGACATGGGGATCGCTCTCGTCGCACGAAATGCGGCAGCGGCTTCCTGGGCCCCAAGCGACTCAACCCATACTGCACCGTCTGCCGTCGCAAGTACAACTTAGTTCTCGTCGACATCCATATGCGGCCACTGCGGTGGGCATCGCCGCGAACCGCCGGCCTTGAGCAGTTCGGGGACTGTCGGACGCACCACGGCCGCGTCTTTGGTGGGCCGGCGAGCGCTGGGCTTAACGCTGAGGTCGCTTACCGCACCCGCGGGGAGGGCCTGCCGAGGCAGCATTGGGCCATGTTCGTGCCCGCTCGATTCCGTCGTCCTAAGTCTCCGTTGCCAACACCACCACCACCGCCTCTCCCGCCGTCCCCTCCACTGGTGGACTCACCTACCGCACACACCGCCGCTAAGTTTGTGCCCACGCTTGAGGGAGAAGCACACGTGCACAGGCTACATCGTCAGGAGCGTCGGCTGCGGCGTCGCGTGAAGGAGCTGCTGTGGAAGGACCTGCCGGCCCACCGGGAGGGCGGGCGGTGGGCGGATTACTTTCACACCCTCTCTGAGGGTCTATTGGCGCTGGAGGGGATACGGCGAGACCCGTCGGCCTCAGCATGGGGCACCCATTGGCACGCTTGGCGGGCGCATTCGGCCCGTCGCGTTTTCTACGTAGTCACAGAGTCCTCTGAGGAGGGTACATCAGACCACTATGTGCTACATCGAAGCCCAGACGTGCCACTTCTTACACATGCACACCGTACTCGTGAAGACGAATATAGAGACACCTGTTATAGAAGCCGTTATAGAAGCCGTATAGAAGCCATTTCCTGTGTAGTCGCACACGGACGCCGCAACCCTCCATCGGTGCGTGGCGAGGTGTCAGTGCTTCAGTATTTTGTACGGCGCTAACAAACAACCCACCTTTGATGGCGGTTTCGTCGTGCATTTTCTCCGCAGGACTAGTTAGTGGCCATGCTGCCGCCTCACCTCGCTCCCTGCTCTCCTTCCCGTTGCATCGGCGATCATTGCATAGAAGTAGGAGCCGGCAAGAAGGGGCACCTTGTCAGTCCCCATAGAATATCGAAGATGACCCCTGAGGTACCCACAATGCACGCCTTCAGTGTCGCCGTCTCCGTGCCAACCGCCGCGCTGCTGCGGGCACAGGCGATCGTTGCTCTCCTCTCCCAGCCCCCACCGACCGTGCGCACCCCTTCCGTCGCACTCTCGACGCTCTGGAAGCTGCAGAGATGCAGCGTCGAACAGAAGGGTTCCCTGTGGGGCGGTATTGGGGCCGCACACGAGAGGCATTGTGCACTGCGCTAGGTCCTACCGAGGGTGCTGCCCTCTACCGAGACTGGATCGACGGGCCGCGCGAGCACTTGCGGAACGTTGTGGCTGCTCTTAGTGAGGCTGTCGCAGCCGCTCTCCCCGACAGGAGCGTAACCGGGTTCGATACCCACGTCCGTCTGCACCCCTCCGGACCGGTAGTGGCCACCATCCTCGTGCGCAGTCGTGCAACCTTAACCCTTTTAGCCGCAGATGACGCGGCCGTGGAGGCGCAGCTTATGTCTGTGTCGGCACCGGGGCAGACGGTGCGCAGTGCGTTGGACTTCTGGGAGGCGGTGGGCTATGCAGACCGGCCCCCCTCGGCCTGAGGGGGTACCCACCGCTAGGGATGGGCGGTGGCTACAAACGGGGGCGGGCGAATTTGGTGGAGGAGACCCTGCTGCTAGGCTCATGGCAGAGTGTGTCGGTGCAGGTCAGTCGACGGCTCCCAAGGTGGACTCGGGCGACGTCAGCACTTCTGACGGCCGCTCGCGAGGCAGTGGAGAGGGGAGGTGACCGGGGATGCTTCTGGTGCCTGCCCGCCTCTGTGGACCCAACCGGACGTGTTGCTGTCCTCTGTCAGGTCAGGGGCGGCGGGGAAGGAGGCTAGGCGACCCAAGGCTCAGACTCTGTCGCCGTCGTTACCGGTAGTACCACAGAGCCGTGATGCGCTTGTGGCCGTGTATTACGTGACAATGCAGGGGATGGCTTACCGGGGCCACTTGGACGAAGAAAGACGCACTGGCGCACCTCTGGCTCCATGCTCCAATGAGAATAAAGATACTGTCGTCCCAGTCGCGGCGAAAGTGCCAGCCTCCCAACAGACTCGGCAGTGGTGGCTGTCACTGGACTCGCAGGAAAGCTTCACCCGAGGCCTGCTAGGCCTGTGAGCCCTCACCTTCTTTGCACTGTTTCTCAATGGAAGCAGTCGTCCGAACGTTCACAAATTCGGGACTAGCGTGAAGTGGGTACAAACACACAAACACACACACACACACACAAACACTCGTTCAAATTACGCGCATCTTCTTTGGGGGAGGCTATCACGACTTGTCCAACCCATGGATCATGAGAATCAGTTTCTTGACCTACACCTTCTCCACCATCGTTCGATTCTTCTATACACACCCAAAGCTATTTCACCTCTCCTTCTATTACCTCAAGCGCTCCACCATTCTGCAATGGCGATCTCTGGAGTGACTCTGCACGAAGGCGTAGTCGGCGCGATGGCCGACGTCCGCATGAAGCGCAACCGCTACGCCATCTTTCATATTGGTGACGACGGTAGGCAGATTCTCGTTAGCGAGGTGGGGCCTCGCGAAGCTACGTACGCTGACTTCAAGAGCAAGATCTCTTCTTCGGAGCCGTGCTACGCAGCCTTTGACTTTGAGTATAACGACGGACAGACCCGCGACAAACTTCTATTGATCCTCTGGATCCCGGATACGGCGAAGCCGCGTGGCAAGATGATGTACAGCACGAGCCGCGATGCACTCAATTCGGTGTCGGAGGGCTATCTCCCTATCCAGGCCAACGACTTCTCGGAGCTCAACGACGAGGACGTTATTGGCCGCATAAAGAACCACCGCTCTGTTTAGAAAGGCTAGGCCATCGTCATTGTTGGAGGGGCCGGCAAATATACATGTCGCACGACACACAAACACACGCCCACGCGCACACACATTTGTTGACTGAATAATACTCATGCGCGCCCCCTCAACGTGTGTTCCTTGTTTACTGTTGAGTCGTAGACAGGCCACAGGCCCCCCTTCCTTCTCCCCCAAAGGGTAGGGACGGTCCCCTCGACACAAACGCTAAATGCTATACCGTTGATCTCCTTCGCTATGATCCTTTTTGCCTTTGCGTGAGTGAGGGGCAGGACATCCCCTTTAGAATGGGCAAAATTTCGTGCTGATTGAATACAAGACACAACGGCGCACCGCATCCAGTGCTACTCCCCAGGCCTCCTGTTCGCTTGTAGGAGTCGCTGCAACGCGCTCTCTCTATCTCAGAAGTCTCATTTCAATTCCTTTTCCTTTATCGTCTACCGGCTTTGTTTTATCACTTAATTACCCAACACTACCCTCACCCTATTCCGTCGTACTCGCATAAAACCCTCAGAGATTTGAGATGTGCCGTAGTCCCCCCCTCCTCCCTTCGCTGTCCTGTGTGTCACCGCGTACCCGGTAGAGAAAGCATACCAGTCATTCCAGGCTATCTGTTACGGGTGTGTCGTGACCTCAACTAATACGCATGCGCTCTCTCACATCTTTCCCCGCTGAGGAAGTCCTGAGGGAATGAAGGTGATGGCGAGGGCATCGATGCGGGTACGGTGGGTGCTACTCTCTGGCAGCGGCGGAGGAAGAATAGAGGGACAACGACAAGGCATGACCGATTTCTACAAGGAAGGCGTGACAGAACAGGCACAGAGCAAACGAAAAGAACACGGAGAGTGTGCAACCCTTTAGTGAAATCCAATACAACTTCACGTTTGATGCTACCGGCACTGATCTCGTGCGCTGCCACTCTCCTACGATTCCCTCCCCACCATCTTTTCTAATTTCTCTGCCTACCGATCGGACGTTGCACAGTTTATTGGTGAAGTGCCGAGTCAGGAATAGAAGACCTTAGCGCGTAGGAAGTACAAGGGAAAGAGTTAGCATCACACTCTCACGTTGCAATCTCAGATTTGTCTTACCCACTTGTACACAGGCACACCACGGCACGCGTTCGTGCGCCTCTGCCCCAACGAGGTCATCGGCACGTCCCGATGTAGATACACACGTCTATTTCATTATATATTACATATTAGCGCAAGCGTTTATTTTTGTTGTAGTGCGGCTCTTCCTTCGCTCTCCCCCTCAATAATTTTTGCTTCCTCACGTGAGAGGGTTTTTGCGACCCCACCACATCCACACACACACACACACATATATATATACGTATACGTACACAGTGCACACCCAAAAGGAAACCCATCCAGCCAAAGACGTCCCACAGCGTCCGGGCGTCTATTCCGTAAAACTCGCGGTCCCCCCCTTACTTTGATTTTACCTTTTTTGCTTCTTGCTTTTATTATTTCTCAGTGTTCATTTACCAAGGCAGGTCCTACGTTTGACCGACCTCCTTGGATTACTTGAGAATATCAATCTCTATTTGTGTTCCTTCTCTGAGCTTTAAAAACTATCGGGTTTCTATTTAGAGTTTACCACCCCCCTCTGAACTCCAATCCTCCTTAGTTTCTCCACCCCAGGGTGCGACGCGCGCTCACCCGAGGTGGGTGAAGCCTGCGACGGAGCGGTAAACCTGCAACTAGCTGGCCGATTACCTGTTGTTGATTCTGCTTCTCCGCCACTGGAGATCGACCTATACTTTTGAGTTGTTAGGACTTTCCGTTTTAGGTATACATAGCGCGAGAGAGTTCGTAGTGAGAATAGCGACGGCAAGGCGTTTGCATTTCCTTTTTGTCCTCCACTGTAAATTGCCCGTCGAGAGTGGCTGCGCAACGGTAGTGATTCGCGGAGGATATCAGCACTACGGCATCCCATACAAATAAACATCTACATATAGAGCCGTCCTACTTTGGCGGCTTCACAGCAGAGACTAGAGTATTTATCATCTATGAGTCAGTGCAAGTGCTGTGCGTCCCACGGCAAAATCACGCGGGTGGGGTCCTCCGTGTCTTTGCCAAGTGATGGCAGCCTCTCCACACCGCGTTTAGTAGTCTTTACACCTCCCATTGTGGTACACGATGACCGTCGTCGGTCACCGACTATGCCTCTGACCCGGAGGAGTGGCGAGAAGGAGGTGGAGAAGGAGGCTTCTTCCGCAGTTCGCCGCACCGCGTGTATGCGTGTGCTGTGGGAGGACCTCTTTCCTTTCTTTGTATCCGCCTTTTTAGGAGTGGAAGACCTCTTCGTGGTGGAGCAGGTATGCCGCTCGGCGTTCCGTACTGTTTCTCTCTCCTACACGTGGCGTACGGTCGCTCAGCACTCACTATGCGCGAGCGTTGAGGAACTGGAGGCGGTGTTCGCCCGCATCGTACCGCAGGCGGCGGTGTGCGCGGTCTCCCCTTCTCCAGCGGCGTCTACGGAAGGTGTAAGTCCTTCGCCCAGCGGCGTTCCCGTGAGAGAGAACACCATCGCCTCCACAACGCAGTTGTCAGTGCAGTCGATGTGGCCCGACTCGCAGTTGCCGACCCCCACAGAAACGGAGCGACCGAGCGACGGCGGTACCTCCACCACAAAGAATGACGCGAGTAATTACGTGCGAAGTGGCCGCGACGGCGAGAGCCACGGCGGTGAGGTTTACGAGCTCAGCTGTAGCCCCCCGCCGCACCTGTGGACAGCGTCCACGCGGTCGGACCCCAAGGTCGCCCTCCCCTGGCGGCGCTATACCTTGTGGCTGCACGCCCATCGCGTAGCCAATTTTGAGGCGCACATCGCCGCCCACGCCATGCACTGCGACGGTGGCGTTGAAGGTCTCGCGCACGTCAACTACCAAGTGCACCTGCGGCTTCAGGGGGCTGCGCTACCCCTGGTCAGGCACAGCGGCTGGTAGTGTGGTTGCAACGTCGCGCGTCGCTGCTGCTGGATACGGAGCGGGTGACCGAAGATAGGTCGCTGGCGGCGTTGCTATCAGGTGAGGGTGAGCACGGCCGTCCCCATCACGGCGGTTTGTGGAGGTGGTAGTGACTACGCAGCAATGTACGACGCTTCAGCCTGTTCCCCCCGCCCCCTTGCGGGACTGACGGTTTGGCTACGGTGCATACAGGAAGGAGGAGGCAGCGGGTACCTGATGATACTCGCGGGGTGCGTCTTCGCCTACATGGAGATCCTTATGACCCTGAAGTACAGAGCAACACCGCTGTTGGCACTGGCCGCTCAACATGCCACTACACAAGGGGAGCGGCTTGTGGTCGAGGCCCTGCGCCGACACGCGGCGGGCCACATCACCGAAGCGCAGGCGGATGCCGAACTGGCGGTTCAACTACTGCCGGTGGCGGTGCGAGATGCTGTCAGCGAGGCGGGAAAGAGATGGCTCGCGGAGGGTATGCACTCATTGGACGTCTTCCTCACCATCCAGCACAACCTCGCCGGTACCCTCCTCCAGATGGAGGAGGGCGGCGGCGGCTCCTGCCGCATAGCTGTGATTTTGCCGTACATTGTCGCGGCGTCTATCGCTGAACCGAACGCCGCTTCCTACGAGGAGATTTTGTGCCAGGTGGCAATCCTCACGGATTCTGTGCGGCTGCGGGCGCTGGCTTTCGTTCGCCTCGCCACCGCCCTCGATGTCGCCCAGCCGCGCGTCGCTCGGTGGTTGTTGGAATGCGCGTTGGCATTCGATGGCTTCTGCGTCCCGGCAGCAGTGAAGCTCGCGGCACTGGTCGTTCGCCCCGCGAACCCCCACAATTCCTTTGACCGCGGGGATCTAAGCACCGCCTACAACGTACTCAGTGTTTGCCGCACCGGTACTGCCATGGATCCCACGGGGATGCTGCAGCGGAACCGGTCCGATCGAGGGCCCTCCGTCCGCTACATCCCAGCTGTTCTCCTCACGGAGCGCAGCCGGTACCGTCCCCTGACTTCCGTCTCCGACTCCGCCGAAGCGACACTACACGATCCACGGATGTCCACCCCTTACTTCGAACGTGCCATTATGCGCATGCGCGAGGGAACTGGGCCGCCGCCACTCGCTGAGCTCCGTCGCGCGTTGCGACTGACACTTTCTCCAGTGGATGTGAGCTGGGGCCTTACTTTGCGACTCGGGGACGATGCACATCTTCGAAGCGGGATCACGGTCGGTTGCGTCAAGAAAACGCCGCCGAGGACGATGCGGCGTCCCAGGAGGAGGCCTCCTCTTTGCCGGGTTGCTGGTTGGCTTGCATGCGGAGTGGTGTGCCATGGACCCGGCGAAGGTGACGGAGTCAGACGCCCAAGCGTTCTGGGAGCGACTGACGAACTGTGAATGACGGCGAGGCTATCTTGCTATCCCACTCTTGCCCCCCCCCCCCCCGCCACCCGCTACCGGAGTTTGGTCAAAGAGGACATGCGGGGTGGTGTCAGGCGTTGCGTCGTCGCACCGAAACCAACTACCCTACCTGAGGTTCTCTACAGGGGGGAGGGGGGCAGCGGATAATCTTCCTCACTCTCCGTTGTGAGTGGTTGCCGTTGGTTCTCCTGGGACTCTCCGATTGGTTTTCATTGTGACCTGCACGATGCCGTCATTGCGTATCGAGCGCACACACAAAGTAGGTTTTCTGTTGTATTCTGTTCTACTACCTCCATTCATTCTCGTGCAACTCTTTCACCACCTTTGTTTCATCCTAAGCGCAGCGTAGGCATTTCAAAAGACTGCTCCGTCCCGGCAGCAGAGCGCTTCCCGTATCATGAGTAGGTGGACGCGTGGCAGGGGAGGTGGGCATTGTAAATCGGACAGCCTCGAGTTTTCTTGGAGGTGATACCGATGGGACAGGAGGGTGTATAAATACTACAATCACGTGTGGACATGCTTCGCTGCCTTTAATCGTGAGTGTGAGTGATTGACGTGGGCGATGTGAAGGGGGAGGGGTGGAGGTTCTTACACGCCCCTCTGCTACACATATCCGGTATATCCCTTCTACTTCTCCGTCAGATACACAGCGCCTGCTATAACCTTATGGTCTGGTGTCCTGTTCTTGTCTTTCCCTGTACGCACACGCCCGCCCTTGCACATCAGCGTGTATGCTATACCGCTCCCACGTTCTCTTAGGGGTCTCTCCTCCTCAGAGTTTATTGTATTTTTATTGTTTTTCTCTGGGACATTTCTTTTGCTTTCTTAATGTGAAGCGAGAGAAGATGCGCCATATGTAGTGGATATCCCGCACCCCTCTTCTAGAGGTTGGGGTGAAGAGGAGAGTAGGCGCCGTGGGATCCTCAGCGCTCTCTCTCACACTTTTAACGTTTTGTGGCGGCGATTTATGAGCCTTCGTCCGTTCAATTCATTTAGTCTCTGTCTTCTGTGTCTAGTTAACCTTTTGTCAAGCCATGTTGTATTTTTGTGCGCGATGAGAGGGGAGTCCCTCTCCTGCTCGTACGGGAGGGGGGGGGAAAGCTTTGCTGCCTCACACCTCTGGGTCTCTTGCCTGGATGCCTACCCCCTCCCCCACCTCTTTTACAGTGAACCACTAAGAAGTTCACATCCCCTTACCACGGTATAACACCCCCCTCTTTACAGTGGACAAGCCGTGCACACAATGCTTTAGAAGCAACATGCATAAGGTATTGTCTCCATGATCTACCCACCTGACGCGGGCCCATCGATCTCTATCGCATCCCCCTGTTTCCTCTCTCATTAGCAGAAGGGTCACCGTGAAATATTTCTCACTCATATCGAACGTATATTCACTCCCGATAGATAGCCCCCCCCCCCCTGAGAGGAGGCGTCCCCATTTTTTTGTTGAGTGCACCGAAGCCGTCTCACTGCGCGCAGCTCTGCGTTCAACCCCTCTCGCGCTTAGTGGCAGGACGCCGTCCCTCTACTCCCAGGAGAGGTGGAGGATCCATCAGTTTTCCAGCTGCCTTTTTGGGGGCCGCACGACCCCCCCCCCCCCCCCCCCCCCCGCGTGTCTTCGTGTCCACCGATCGGATTATCCCCCCTCCCTTCCCTCTCCTTCCCTTGCGCTGCTTACCCCCTACACACGGATTGGCGCTGACACCTCACGACGAGGATTCTTATACATTCTGGCCAACATAACCCACACGACCCACTCGTTCTCCGCCCTTTGTCTCCAGTGTCAGGCTCCGTCCTCTGTTGCCGTGTATTCTCTTTGGTTTTCCCGTAGAGTTGCTCTTACAGCCTCTGACTGCTTTATCTCATCAACCTACGCTGTACTACTCACCGCTCACCTTCACACAGGCAGACCACGACACGACATCCGACCAGAAGATTCTGCCAAGCGAACGGCTCGGATCGATCCTTTCATTTCACATTCAACAGACATCGATTCATTTTGGGATACTGTGGGCCCACTTCTACCTTCCTGTCAGAGTCTGTTGAACGCAGCTGCGCGTCTAGCCACGCCACCCATTTCTAGTCAAGGAAAGACCATTGTGTATTCACCCTCACCCGTACCCCGTCGGCCCCGCTCGCTCAAAGAAAGCACACGCACTCCGGCTACATTTAGATCATGTTCTCTAGAGGCGTCAATACCGGCGTGGCGCAGACCACTGAAGACACCGCCGCCGCGGATCACAGGATGCTGTGGTGGTGGAATTACGTAGATCCAAAGCACTGTGAGCGCCGTCGCCCCGTCGTGGATGTGTCTGCCCCCTTCAACTTACTGACGAAGCCCACCAAGCCCGCCGCTTCGGCACCCAGAAGGTCGCCATGGGCCATCTCTCTTTGAACGAGTTCGTCGGTACTTACGAAGAAGTACCATACGCGGAGTCGCACCACACCTCGGAGATCTTCAAGTTATGGATGACGCTCCTGAATGTGTACCAGGCGAACAACGTTCTGGCGCGGCAGGTCTCCAGCGGCAACGCCTCAGGTAACCCCGCACACGGTTTGCATGGGCGCTCTCGTTCTATATGACGATGCTGCGCACTAACATTGCAGGGCTCATTGGCATCGGCGGATACTTCTACTCCTACGAGTACTTGTACGCACGGCCCCTGGCCTTTTCGCATTCGTGACCCCTCCCCCAACGGATGGAAACGGGCCTGGGAGGAGGGCCAGGAGTGCTACGCAGCCCGCGCCGTTGCCAGCGTGTTCCCTGCCTTGGGGTACGCCTTCTTCATGGGTAGGTGGAAGAAGACGGCATTCTGGTTTACCTTCACACTGGTGTGTGGTCTGTACTACGAGGGCGCCCGCCGCTACGTGTTGTCTGGCACGCGACTCTTCTACGCTTTCCAGGCGAGCCAGGAGGCGGCCCGCCAGGCACAGCTCGGCTCGCTGACACCCGACCTGCGGCACCGTGTGGACCCAGACACTCAGAAGAACACGAGCGTCGCGCAGTTTCGCTACTTTCGGGCCACCTCCGGAACACTTCAGGACACCATCTGGGAGAACGCGTGTCACGAAAATATGCCTCTCTACCGCCAGGGCCGCAAGTACCGCAACCCGTATTTCAACTGGCAGAAGGCTCCGCAGAACTACAATGAGAAATCGTACCGCGTGAAGAATGATCTGTGGTCGCTGCCGCAGGTGATGGACGCACAGATGCGTAGCGGGCCTTGGATTAGCGGAATCTTTTGCGATTGAGCGCACACCGCAGGTGGTTGGTTCTCTCAGAGCTTCGTGGCGATCACTTTTTGGTCTGCAGGCAAAAGAATGCACGCCTGAGGGCATGTCGACAGACCATATAGCGAGGTGTTGCCTGACCGGTTTATTTGGTGGTGGGCTGCTGCCATGGCATCCGTTTTGTTTCTTGCTCAGTAGCAGTTGGTGGCCTTGACTCCTTCTGCTGTTTGCCTGCAGGAGCAGCGGAGCAATCGCTGCGAGGGAATGCACACCCCAACTTTTAACGGCATTAGTTTTATTACTCTGTAGTAGTAGTACCCCTATGTAGTCTCCTCTCGTCTCGTTGCATCCATATGTGATGCATGACTTTGAAGAGAAAGCTAGAAATGATATGCACCTTCTACCCTCTCGCTTGGGGTCTGTGTGGGGCAGGGTGGTGCCCACCCCCGTAGTTTTACTCCTTTCCTGGCGGCGACGTCATGAAGGAACTAGGTGTGTCTTCACTTAGTTTGAAAGACGCGCGCCGCGCACCCCACTGCTGCTTCTTTCACTTCACTCCAGTTACTTTCCAGCACACTATCTTTAGAAGTTACGAAGTAAAGAGAGACCCGCAACCCCCCCCCCCCCCCCGAACTTTGTGTAGTATCGCACCGAAGAACTTGCTGTGATGTAAATGGGCTCATGGTGAGCTGACTACCTCCCTCCCTTCGTCCGTAAAGCTTACTGCACTCCATGCGCTTTCCCTCACTCTGTTTCCACCCGACCTGCAGCCTTTCTTGTCACAAGGGCGCCTAGAACCGTTGCACTCTGATACGCACGAAGTGCATCATTCATAGAGTACGTTTCCAACATAGAAACACACCAATCGGTGAGCTTCGTACATACTGGCGTTGCTAGAGCGGGATCCGCTCGACACTGCCACATTGCTGCGCACACCCACCGCCACTTACAGGCCCCCACCCCATACACATAGACGCGGAGGAGTGCTCATGGTCTCCAAGAGCGGCGACCTCATTCGTGAGACGAACAGTGCCGCCGTTCTCCGCCTCTTTCAACGCTTGCCCCCTGCGTTGGTGGACTCATCCCCCCGTCAACGCCATAGAGCTTCCACCCACCACCGCAGCACTCTGTCAGCGGCCGAGCTCGTGGGCACCTCCGCCATTCGCAGGCCGCCCCAAGCTGCATGGTTTACGGACCGCGTGCCGCCCTGCCCGTTGCCGTCGGTAGAGGACAGTGCAGTCGCAGCGACCACCACCGGGCGATCCTGTGCCCAGCTCCAGAAGCAGATCGCGGCCCATGCGGTGGACGTCGTTACCCCGCTCGACGCCTTTCCCTGCAGCGATCGTGAAGCCCAAAGGCAACAGTGGGCTGCGTATCATCACACACAGGCCATCCGCCGACACGAGCAGACGCTGCCGCGGCGTCGCGCCATGGATGCCTATCTGCACCTCACCGGCGCTCAAACAGACGTATTGCTGCAGGTGCCCAACGCATATACAGCAGGACGTCTGATTGAGCGTAACGGAGGCCGCTGGGTGATAGACAACACACACCATCAGGCACTGGTCCAAGGCAAGCCACTTATGACGCGTGTGATGCAGGGCGAGTACATTCTGTCCTCCCATCCCCGCACCAGGGCCAGCGAGACGGCAAAGTCAAAACAGCGCAGCCGCTCGGTTAACTGCATCGCCGCCAACAAAAGCGATGTACGTGTGTCTAGCCAGATCAACGCTGCCCGCCGGTCCCCGTCAACTATAGCTTCTGAGAGGAACGGTGCCTACTCTTGCCGGTAAACCCCCGCCGTACGAGGTATGCGCACGCCATGTTTCACTTCCACCATACTTCCGCAGTGGCGGAGGGCTTCGTCGACGCCCTGGGGACGCCTCATTGGCACGTTGGGTCGTGCTATTCTCCTTCCCCCCCTGGGCAGTGCCTCGGCGGTACCGCTCTCGGTGCACTTCAGTATCTTCACTGGTGCTGTGCCAAAGTATTTTGAGTGGGAAGATCTGAGGTGAGAACGGCAAGGACCGCGTTAGAAATAATAATGCCGACTGCCACGATGCGTTTTCGACATCCCTCAACCCTCCCACGGCCTCCGCTACACATTCCACCACTTTTCTTGTCTTGGGCGCTCCGCCACGCATAAGGGGGGGGGCGGCATCTACCACTCAGTCCCCCGGCCACAGGTCGCCCTACTAGAAATAGAACGCACTCCATCTTCTAGGGATTTGGCAGGTGCGCGCCAATTTGTACGACATCGTAGCCAACGTGCCGGCTGCTACGCCCTCGTTGCTTTGGTCTTCCACGGCAAAGAGGAGAGGAGAAGGGACGTTCGCCACGCTCGTCGACTCATCACTTCCTCTGCCTATATTATATCAAACACAACCTCGGATTACATTCTTTTAGTACGTGCACCGTTTAACCGGCTTGCAATTTTTCTTTTTGGGTGTGATTGCTGCTGCTGCTGCTCGGGTCTCACGATTCAACGCCCATCTCTGAGTGACTCCGTCTTCCACCGGGACGATCCCCTCTACCTCACCTTTGCTGCTCATACGCACAGGAAGAGGCCCTCCTCTTCCCTCGCTCCCTACCCTCCGTTCTTTACTACCACATTAGTTTCTCCGTCTCACTTATTTGGTGCGTTGGCCCACTCGTCGTCACGGGTCTCAGCCACAAGAGAGTGTGCATACAACAGTCAATCATCATCGATCAGGGACCTTCTATCAACTGACTCGTCGGAGATTGGGAGACGGGAAGGGATAGAAACTTTCGTGTGCCACCACACAAATGATGGCGTTTGCGATGGGCACCCCCCTGGTACGCGGCTCACCCTCATCGGTGCTCGTGTGGGGAGTGCCGTGGCCAAGTCACTCTGTGCCGCAGCTCTCACTGGAAAGCTTTCACCACAGGTGCTAGGGGAGGCCATCGTCTCCTCCAACAGTGTTCGAAGCCACGTCCAGACCGAGGTCCTGCGGCTCGTCGCAGTGCGCATCTCGATGCAGTGCCCCACGCGATTGGAATGGCTGGTGCACCTCGTTATGGAATACTTAAGCTCGCAGTCAGGTGCGGAGGCCATTTCTGCCCTTGGTCGGCGCACCATACTGTACCATATTGCATCCTTCGGCCTGCGCGGCACTGTTGCCTCAGCTGTGGCGGCGGCCGCCGTGCAGGCCAGCATGCAGAGTTGCCACGTGGTGACGAGTCGCGTCATCGGCCCTTGCGCCAACCGTATCAGCATGGCGCAGTACCGCTACAACCTCGTGTCCACCGCTGCCAACGCCGTGGGAACAATCCTGGGCGGTGGCATCGGGGCTGCGGTAGGAACGGCGGCCATGCCAGGCTTCGGTACTGCTCTCGGCTCTGTCATCTGCTCTCTGGGTGGAGGGATACTCCCTAGTTACTGGCGCGATAACCGGGGCCCCGATGACCGGCGGCGGCAGCACTTGAAGGAGCTAGCGGCGGCACCACCAATGCAAATGCGCGACGGGCCGTGGGGCTTTGTAGAATTTTACAATCCAATCGATGTGGAGGAGGACAGCTATGTTGTCCTGCAGGCTCATCCCAGCTCCACGGTATCGCTAAGTGCATCAGTGACATCCCTAGAGGGTACGACGGCGGACTGTGCGGACTCACATAGCGCGTCACCTGTCATCATGCGTAGCTCCCTGCACTTCACGCGAGATGCCACAATGCCAGCCGAATCGGCAAAGTGGAAGGAGGAAAGCACCACGACGCGTTTAGGCGGTGTGCTAGAGCAGCTGGTGGTGCGAGAATGGGCCGAGGTCGACGAACGGGTGGATACCTATGGAGAGGAGGAGTTGGTCCTTATCTTTTCAATGCCCGCCCACTGAGGAGTCCACGGGCCGTGGCCGGAGAGGGCGACGGTGGTGTTGTCCTAAGCATCTCGCCGCGTGACAACATGCGTTGTGCAAAGGCCGAGCTTTATCCTTAGAAGTCCACTCGCGGCAATTTTATAATTTTTGCCCACATCCCCCCCGCGTCCTTTTTGTTTTGGGCGGCGTCGCACTGATATGTGTGTGTGTGTTTGATTTCCTTCCCATGTTTTTGTTCTGCTGATTGTGCCAAGACTCTGTCAGATTTCTTATTGCATTTAGCGTTGTATGCTCTCTGTGTGATTCAGAAAGAGGGGCTCAGCGGACCTACGCTCACTTCCGATGTCCAACGGTTTCGTTCCACGTGCCACCTGTGAAGATGACCTGCAGCGTGTGAGAGACGGCACGGTATGCTTGATGTAATCAGAGGAAAATTTCCCCTCCTTACTCTTTATCTTCACCGTTAGTAGTAACAGTTCTTTCACTCGGAAGGTAAATTGTAGCACATACTCGCACACAGCCAGCTCCAAGAAAGACTGCGTAATACCGCTGATTAACCCGTTTGCCCCCCCTCCCCCTTCCTCCCGATCAGCATAGGTCCCCATATATGTTTATACCTCTATACATCTATATAAACACATCTATATAAACATACCTATATAAATATAAAAATATACATTATATATATATCCACTCTTACATACCTTGTTTTGTACATCAATTTATTTGTTGCAGTATCACTCCATTTAGGTTCTTTCCCCCTCTCGTACTTCCTTCCTTATACACACACTTCTCAAAAAGACTTACTAGGCGCACGGTGAGGCATCTCACGACGCTGCCGAAGCCCCACAGACGCGGAGATATTTGCACCATCGGGGAGCGGACTCTCTCGCTGTGCTCTGTGACGGTTTATAGTCTCTCTCACATCTGCAAACAAATAAAACACACACTCACATACTCACACACTCCAGATTTACCCCTACCACGTTATTATTATTATTATTTACTGGGTCACTCCGCTGTCCTGGGGGGGGAGGCACCACACTGAGTGGAGTCCTCATCGTGTCTTTCCTTCTTCGTTCCTCACGCCGGGTGCGGGCATTGGCAGAGGAGAGAACAGATATTGGTCTCTCTTCTTATCCATCTACCGCGGTGTTGTATCTCGGCTTTCTTTCAACGCGTAGAATCGAGTCGTCCTGTGAACAGAGATCCGCGGTCGCTGCGAATCTGTCGACGGCGGTCATTGACTCGTTCCTTGGTAGCTAATCGTTGCCTTCCTCTTTCACGTCATCTTCACTACTCAGCAGCTAACGTCCCACCCCTTGTCGAGCGAATCGGTCAACACATGGACGCCGTGAGGGATCGCAGTTGCTCGGCGGGCACTTCTCCTTTCACCGCTTCTGCATACCAGCAGCCCCAATACCGACCGCCGGCATCCAACTGATGCGAGGGACAAGCACGCCGTTGTGGAGCCCCTCACCCAGCAGGCGGTTCGGCAGTACGTAGCGCAACTCGATGCGGCATGTCCCACTCCACTGTCTACCGTGGGGGCGACAGTGCAGTGAGGACGGCAGCCACTCCCTGAGAAATGCAGCGCCTGCGTGATCGTGCAGTGATCGCGTTCATTAATGACCTACCGCAGGTTACACCGCTCTCTGCGGGCGGCTGCCCGTCGCCCATATCCTCCGAGAATGACGGAGAGCGGCGACTGGAGTCAGAAATACACCACAACGGGTGTGAGCAGCTGCGGCAGATGTATTTGGCTAGCCAAGGTTTACTCCTGGACACCCTATATGACTGCGTCACGGTAGAAGAAAATATGCTCGACATGAGTGACCATCTCATCTACTTAGAGGATAAGGTCTCCAGGCGGGAGGAGGAGCTGGCGGTGCTGCAAGTGCAACTGGACAGCGCAGAGGAGACCTACCACTCTGTCCTTGTTGAGAAAACAGAGGTCCTTAGGAGGCTGACAGAAGCAAAAGGGGAGCTGGCGTTAGTGAGCAGTCGCAATGTGCGGCTGCAGCAGCAGCTCAGTGCGCTCGAGGAGCGGGCCAGCTCCCCACTGGCACCCAACGGTGAAGAACGATCAAGCTCGATTCAACAGCCCACCGAAGATCTCCATAGGACGATACTCACACTCCGAGAAGAGTTGGCGGCGGTCCGCGGTGCGTTGGCGATTGCTGGCGTCAACAGAGGACCATCGTCGCATCGGCTCAATTCGTCTCGTATGTCGCTCGACGGTGGCGAAGCCCAGAAAAGGTAACGGAGCTCTCCATCACGGGTGTGTCGGTGGGCGTCGGCGATCGCAGCGGCAGAGTGAGCTACTCTGTGGATAACCCCGAGCACCAGCCTCTGGCATCGGCTGGGGGCCGTGGAAGTCGCAGTGCTTCAAGGCGCCAGTGCAGGTGCATCCTCTGAGAACCGAGGCCACCCGGTCGCGTCGTTACTCGGAACTATCCACAGCCTCCGTTGCGGGCCTTCCCCTCCTTCCCCCGGACAGCTGCGGCGGCTGGAGAGGGAGTTGGCAGTGGCGCGCGAAAAGGGGGACGAGCAGGCTGCGGTCGAGTCGAAGCTCCTCAACGACCTCTCTTGTCTATCCCGGCAGCTCCGCGCACGAGAGTCGCTCGACCGCGAGCTCCGCACCCAACGCCGCATCGACCGTGACTTCACACGGGAGAAGGCAATCGAGGAACTGACGGCCTGCCGCCAGACCATCGTGAAACAGGAGGCTACCATCGCCGCCTACGCGCGGCTCGCCTCTGGGGAGCCGGTCATGCGCGACTACGCTGCCCTCCTCGAGGCGAAGGTCTCCTCGACGCCCCGGCGACTGGAGTCGTCCCCCGAGCGGCGCCGCCGAAGGGAATCCCTTCTGAAGATGCTCGAGAGCTTCAAGCACAGCACCTTCACCAGAGAAACCACACCCACCGCGCAGCTCTCCTCGCAGTCCCTCAGCTCCTCGCTGAGGCAGCCAGACCTCGACGCACTGTGCACCCCACCGAGGATGCAAAACGCATATCAGCCATCGCAGCAGGCAGTATCCACTGAGGCCACATGTCACTTACAGGGCAGAGGGACTCGACTACAGAACCAAGCTTTCACTCCATGCGGCTACGTCTGGAGACCCATCACTACGATGCCGTTACCCCGACTCGCAGCGCAGCATCAGCTTTCAGGCGGACCATACCTAGCACCACCACGGCTTCAGTCAAGGCACCGTTTCAGTCACCGCCCACTCCCGAGCCATCCACTTCCACCGTTGCCTAGTTTGCCGATTGTCTGGTACGCGCGAGGCAGGTATTCTTTGAACCCCGCCACCCACGGTGAGTGGGGCTGGGCAACATTGTTCAGAGTCAGTCGTACACTTCCGTATATAACCTCTCGTTGACTGACTTCCGCAACCTAAACGAGCATTCCATCGCACGTGTATGGTCATCCCACGTCTGCCATATGTTTACGGTGTTCTTCCACCTACGCTTTCCCTTCCTCCTTCTTTTCCTGGTACCTTCTGTCAGCATTGTACACACCGACATACATATTCCGGCTCCGAGTAGCGCCGTCTGTCAGCCCCCCCTTCAGTATTCACTACTTTACGACTCGATAAGCACCCCTCGCACTTCTATGCGAGGCCATAGATGTGCAACACCGAGGAGGTGATAACATTCTTGGAGCAGTTCTACGATGCCGATATCCCCCGCAGCCCATTGTTGCTGCCTGCCTGGCGGCAGCAGTGCCGGGCGCACGACTTGAACAGCTGCGGAGCTCTTCTTCAGCGGATCACGGTGAGTGGGCCGGCGCTCCAGCGGACGCTGGGCCCGGTGATGGACGGCGGAACGGAGCGCCTGCGACTGGAGGCGCTCGCCGCGGCGCTTAGTCACAGGATTCTTCAGATCCCCTCCTCCGCCTCCTCCTCCACGTCTCTCCCTGTCACACTCTTGCCGACCTGCGACTTCAGCAGGCTCCTCCTTGCTCTACGCCACCGGATGTGCATCCCTGGACGGAATACTAAGGGGTGGTTTCCGTGCTGGGTGGGTGTGGGAGGTGTTTGGGGAAGCGGGCACTGGAAAGACCCAGCTCGCCCTGCAGTGCCTCCTTACGCAGCTCGTTTGGCACTTGGCTGCCACAGCCTTTCGCACATTAAATGGGAGTGATGAAACCCCGCCACCCTTCCCGACAGGTTCCCCCTGCTGCCTCTACCTGGTATCCGAGGATGTTCCCGCCGCCCGCCTCGCGCCAATCGCCGGTGGTTGCGTCGAGCGTGTCCTGGAAGCATATTCCCGGCACTGCAGTCAACTCCCTCCGACTGGACAGCGGTGGTGATGCCATCACTGCGGCAGGCACTGACGGTACGAAAGGTCCTGTCGCTCTTGCAGATTCGACCCACAGCGTCCTTGAATGTCTGCAGGCACTGCTCTACAGTGGGCAGCTGGGGGCGACGGTGCTCCTGAATCACCGGCGGGATCCCTCTCCGGATGCACTTACTGAGGGTGATGACGTGGGCGGGGTGCTGGTGATAGACTCGATTGCTGCCGCCGCCATTCACACGGCCGCCACCCGCGACGACCGTACTGTCCTGAACGGCTCCGACTCACAGGCAGCTCTCCTTCAGGACATCGGTAGTGCCCTCCGTGACCTGGCACACCATTGGCAGCTGACGGTGCTCGTGGTAAACCAAGTGCGGGGGTACCATCCTCCGCCCGTCGCGAGACGTTTCCATCGCGACGACACCCACTAAGGGACGGGGAGCGCCTGTGGGTGCCAGCGCTCGGCCAGTCTTGGGGGTGGGTACCTCAAGGCCGCGTGTACCTTTCGAGGCTTCCGAATACGAGCGCAGCACCGTCATACGGACTGGGAGAGAACCGTCGACTAGCGGTCGTGGTAGGCAGTGCTTACCACCCACCAAGGACAGCGGTGTTTACCATTCAGGAGGAGGGCCTCGTTGCGATTTGATGGGGAGATGAGTTGGCCAACCTGGCTGCGGAGGGGTGTTTCTGGGTCATGGGCCCCGTCGAGAGATCTGCTTTACCTCTAATCACAGAAACCAGCAATATCAAATCAGAGATGCAGAGAAACTATGCAATGAATGATTGTCTAGGGGTTGCCCCCCCCCCTCCCCTACAGAGTGCGGCACTTCACCTCACCTTTCCACTCACTTTATTGCGACTTCCTTCGAGTCCAAGGCTGCCCCTACCCGCAGCGACAAGAGCCCCACTTAGGAATTTCCCCATAGGAAATAATATTGCTTCCATTTATTCTTCAAACTTTGAGATCTCCGTTTTCTCCCCCTTTGCTGAAATATACCCAAAACATTCACCATCAACAGACTACTCCCCTCTCCTTGTGTGGATATACGATACACCATCATATTGGTTTCCCCCAGCACGCGCATAGTTCATCTTCCCTATTCCCAGTGGCGCGTGATTTGGTCACACGCTTCGTCTTCATTTTTTTGTTTTTTCTATTCTCGGGATCCCTTCGCACACACTGTCGGTCTCCCCACGTCCCGTCTCTCGGATAGAACGGCGTGCGGCTTGAACGGTGCGTGCGTGTGTGACTCCGTCTCCTTAGATGGGTCGCAGACGTTGGGTGAGTGGCATACCGAAGTAAGTAGGAGAGGGCTTAGTGCGAGAAACGAACGTTTTCTATTTATATTTTTAGGCGGAGCCCCCCCCCCCCCCCCACTAGTCACCAAAAGCCCGGATCGAACGCGGCTGCCGCCAACGTTGATTCATTTCCCCGACATTCTATACTTGACGTTCTATTTTTAGTCTCCTTTTCTTCCTTTCTCTCATACAACGCGCGCTCGATGGCGGCGTCGTTGTGCCCACCTTTCCCTGCCGGCGGCACCTGCAGTTCGCCAGCGCGAGGTGCGGCCAGATCCAACACCTGTACTGCCTGTCCCAGATGCAATACTGCAACACGACCTTCGCGACCACGGATATTTTGTTGTCGTCAACGCTGGAGGAGTGTATGACGTTCTGCTGTCGGCTAAAGTATGCGACGATTTGGCTCATTGTTGGCAGTTGCGGCCTTGTCCTACTCGCGATGGTGGGCCTGGCGGTTTACTGCATCCGGCGTAAGCGGCGGTACTCATTCGACAGCAGCGCTTCGCCTCCCTCCCCAGCAATAACTCCATGCAACCCCATCAAGCATCCATCTACTCGCAGCGATACCAACGCCAGGACCTCGATGGAAGCTCCACACCTAGCGCCAGTCCATTACAATTGCTACCACAACATCTCGACAGTGCGAGCGCTGCGGGCACTCACACAGCCTTCGCCGTCAACGACGGGGATAGCTGCCGTCACAACACTCGGGTCTCAACGCCGGCCCATTCTTCAGCGTCAGCGTCCGCCAACCCGAGAAGTTCGTCTGTGCAGCGGTCGCATCATTCCGACCTTCCCATGCGTGCAAAGGAAAACAAGGAGCACCCTGCAATAAAACTGAAGGATATCTATTTAGAAACTGGACCGAACGGTTTAGAAGGGTATCGAATGAACCTCCTATCATGACTTCATGCAACAATCATGCCAGTAACTTGCTGGTGGGCGAATCCTGGGCTCCTGGAGTGAGTGCGTCGTTGCGGACCAACGCTTCCGAGTTCTCGCCAGAGCGACCACGTGCCATGAATTCCCGAGGTCACGGTGTCGCGCATGAGTCAACTGTGCTAACCGCACTAAATGGACTTAGTCCCACAAATCACCACACCAACTCCTGCACGCCACTGACGGCGCAGGCCTTGTCCTCACGGCGGCTTTCCTTCCCTGAGATAGAGAATCTTAATACCGACCATGCTCCGCGTAGTTCAGTACCAAATGCCAGTAGAGAAGTCGAGATGCCTGTCTTTTCGGCGTTAAGACGGCGGACGCTCTCCTCGATTTCAGATTATCTCGACGACCGCACGTCCGATGGGGTAAGGAAAACAAACGAAGGATGCGGACGCACGTCGCTGTGACGATGCGGGTGGGGGTTGCGGGGAGTGTTGCATGACAACGATCATCCCATTTCTTTGGTTTTGTTGTGTGAGGGTGTGTCAGATGTCCTCGATGGCACTGACAATCCTTCTTCTCCACATACGTTGGAGTCGCACACACCGTGCAAGCGATCTTCAGCAGCCGATCTCTACGAATAGTCGTCTGGGTGCACGTCTTTCAAAAGGTAAGTTCCAAGCGGAGGAGATGCCCCCCCCCCTCTTTCCCTTCACCCCCTCACCTCTGCCGGTATTCGCAACGGCCGGAGGGGTGCGGTGCGGGATAGCTGTATCGGATGTATGACATATTAACTTGTCTGAGGAGGGACACACGCAGCTCGTTGTCTGTCCTCTTCTCCCCGACTACTAACACGCACCTAGCGAGAGCAAGCGCGCCTTTGATAAGCACGCGCTGTCCTCCTTCTCTCTTTGTTGAAAACCTTTGATACCGCATCGTACCCTAGTAGTAGTAGTAGTAGTAGACCATCTAGCCTCCCCCTTTACCACCATGCTCAGCCAGAACGTATCGAAGACGACCGTGCCGTCGTACTATATGATTCGCACCAACCTACCACACCGCAAACCGAACAACCAGTGGGAGGGCGTCTACTACTACAGTGGTATCACGAAGCGGCAGCAGCACATTTTGCTTCTCCAACGCAAGCGGGCCCGCGCGGAGGAGCTAAAAATCTTCAACAGCGCGAGGGCCTCCCTCCTGGCGCAGTTCGAAGCAACGGCTGCAGCGGCGCAGCAGCAGCCGACTGGTTCCACCTCGCAGCAGCGGTACCAACTCGCGCACGAGCTCGCCCGTCACGGCCTCCACACCCAGGCGATGTCCTTCGTGGAGGCGCTCCATCACGAGAAGCAACTCAACGTGGGACAGTATGTGCAACTCCTTTCCGGGCTTTCGGCGGATCGACTGCGTGCTAAGGTGCTGCGCACGGATGCAGCCGAGGACCCGTCCCTCACCTTTAAGCTGCTGGGCGACGAGGCTGGCGACGCCCGCGCGGCGGAGGCGTACCGCCTCCATGACTGGGCCATGGCCGCTCTGAGTGTCGAGTGCTGCCCGCTCCGCGTCTCAGCGGAGCGCACAGCTGCTGCCACGCAGCTGACCAACGCGCTGATGAGAACTCTACTGACCTGGGCTACGCGCATGTGTCCTCAGTGCCGAATGCCATCTACGACCGCATGGGGGCTGCGGGTATCACACCAACGATCACCTCGTACGAACAAGTTATGACTGCCCTCGCCCTGATGGGAAACAATGTGGAAGCTGAGGAAATTCTGGCCTACCTGCGGCAGTACCATCATGACCACGTCACGATTAACAGTTACAACGCTCTTCTGCTGGGACATCGTGAGGCGAAGGCGTTTGACCGCTGTGATGCGCTGTGGCAGGAGCTGGTGGACCGCCGGTGGCCTCGTCCGACGTCCGACACGGCGGAACTGTACCTCCGAAGCATCGTCGACCATTCTTACACGCCCATGAGTGAGCCGCTGCAGCGCTTCGGTGATGTGAACGTTCTAGAGAAGAAGAAGATCCCAATTGTCCTCACTCAGATGGACGACCTCGGCATCCCACGAACACACCTCTCTCGCCCTCTGCTCGATGAAGTAGAGGACGCGCTTCGCAAGTTCTCCATCTACAAAACACGCTTTTACGAGTGGGGTCGCGCTGTGAAGCAGTTCGACTTCATTGAGTTCCGTCGCCGCCACGGATGGCTCTACGACCTGCAGCTCATGAAGAACACGACCAAGAACGCTCCGGGGATGCGAGACCCGACACAGCCCGATGCAACGATGGCACCGGTCGCCACAGCAGAAATTCCGGCCTTCTTCACGGAGCGCCACGCTTGGGAAATGAATGCACTCGACCCCGTGCTGACCCTCACGGAGACGAAGGAGCGCATGGACGATGTTCGCGCAGGTGACATCTACTACGATGATGCGAAACGCATTCACGACCGCGGATCCAACTGGATGAATCAGGTCCCGGAGACCCGCTACGATCAGCTCTACGGCATCAATAACCCGGATATAGCCAAGATTGGTATCCGGCGGCACTTGGAGGTCGAGTACGTGAACCAGAAAGAGACACGTGGAAAGGATGCCGCGATCCTTCGTCGCACGCTGAGCAGCGGCCGCCGCCTGCGCCAGCGTGTCGACCACGCGCGGACGCACCGCACGGAGGGGTCTTTCAAAAATGGGAACAGGTAAGCGCGCGGTGTAGACGGCATTCCATCTCTGGGATCTACGTACGTAGGTTCTTCACCGGCCCTTACCCTGCCACTAGGGGTGG
The DNA here is from genome assembly GCA_037043665.1 of Drosophila differens. Lineage (NCBI taxonomy): Eukaryota > Metazoa > Arthropoda > Insecta > Diptera > Drosophilidae > Drosophila > Drosophila differens. The sequence goes on along the minus strand of JBAMAZ010000169.1, from coordinate 4,595 downwards.
TGGGCTGCGCAACGTGTCCTACAGGAGACTCCGACACGGAACCTGACGGCCCGTCGCCCTTCGACTTCGGTTTGTAAGAGGATGCTTCACAAATGACATAACGGAATCTCGTTGACGTGTGTGCGAAATGTATTGCCGGGACCGGGTGTGACTACCCTCCCTAACCGCCATCACAGATGCCATGGCCATTTGGCTCGATCCCTCCTTGTTCCTTCTCATAGAGAGCTCTCCGTACATTACTTTAGTTATTGCGACGGTAGGTTACACATTAGGGAATCCCCCCTCACCCCCGTCACACTGGTTTCCTAAGTCGACACAAATTTAATAAAGATCGTCTACAATGGGGAAGAACAAATGGCGCGCCAAAGGGGTCAACGTGACGAAGCGTTTTCTGCAGCCGCCCAGCGTCGTGGACGTCATCGCGGTGTCGATAGGCCCTCAACTGGTGGTTCAGGTGACTGAGGAGGAGCTGAGTCCCACGCAGGGCAGCGAGGCGGCTTTTGCCCTTCGGCGAGAGGGGAAGCTCGACAAATCGATGAAGCTGTGCCACAATTGGCGGCACGGCGCCTGTCATAGCTACGCTGCCTGTACATTTGCACACGTGACAAACTATTTCGATGTGGCTAGGCCGGGGCTGACGAGTGTGCGGGAGAGCTTCCCGGGGGCGGTATCACCGCAGTTGTCTGGGAACCTTTCCGAGGTCGTGAAGGCTGCCTGGGAGGCGGTGCCAACTGTTAACCCTAACTCCACTAAACAGCAGATTAGCAAGCCTAATACCCCTAAGGATCCCAGGCAGCATCAGCCGCATACCACTAGCAACTCTCCTAGTACGTCTACCTTCCCCAGCAGCAGCAGGGGCAGTGGCGTGTCGTGGTTGCAGCGGCTAGGGGCAGCCTCTAGCAAACGCCAGTCGGCGTCCATCGATCGACGGAACAGCGGAGGTGGCTTACCGCTAAAAGCGAATTGGGGAGCGCCATCCCGCGGCGTTGCAGACCACGGTAAAAGGAAAGGTGTGGCTGAGTTTGTGGATCTGGACGCCGCGATGGCGTCGGTGGACCGCGACCATCGGAACGGCTGGCAGAAGGCCGCGCCGCCCCCACAGCGGGAGCAGCAGCAACCCCAGAAACAGCAACATGTGTCAGCAGCGGCAAAGCGGCCAGATGCACGTATGTCGGAGGGCCCTCCTGCAGCCCCTCCGGCTGTAGCACAGCATACGGAGTTCCAACGGTCCGACCCGCTACCCGCAGCGGTAGCGGCGCTGGACTTCGAGGTTGGTGAGCCTGTCCCGGTCACCCACCGTAGGCGGGCATCAGACCCCTTGGTTCCTTCGTAGCCGATGCGGAAGATCTAGCTTTTCGGTGGCCTGCCGCCGCCGCCGGCAACCGCCTGATCTCCTTCCAGGACTCCTCGGACGACGGCAGCCGCGCAGACCCGCTGCGCTGGCTGTCGTCACCTGCTTTGGGTCATACCAGCCATATTCCTGCGCCGAGGGGTGGCCCAGTTTGGTCAGTGGGTAAGAGTGATCTGCTGCGGCAACTCGTCGGCACGGATGATGATGAGAACGCCGATCCCGGTTGCAGCGAGGGGCGTGCTGCTTCCCTGATTCCTGCGGCCGGCCAGCCAGCCGCACCGTTGAACTCATGTTCGTGGATCTGTCCCGATACCCCTCCGACGCACCATTGCTCCATCGAGCAACTCATGTCGTTGCTGACCGGTGACGAGTGAAATATTTATCAAAGACTCATACAGGGAGGCTCAGAGGAGCCATGCAATGAGAGTGAGTGAGGAAGGGGTAGAGAGGCTTCGTCTCTCTCGCCACGCCTTCACATGTCTGCAAGAAAGGATGCTCGAACTGCACGTGATAATGGTGCTGGGGGAGCGGCGCATCCATTCTTGCCTAGCTCTCATTTTCTTCATGGGTGCCCCCAAACCCTCGTCGCACACGGGGCACCCACAGTTCTCCTGTCTCCATTGTTACTTTTGTGGCATCCGATGGATCGAAGCCCGAGCACGTAGTCATAGGAATATTGACGGGGGTGGATTCTTTGTCCCGATAAAGTCGTTGCATGGATCGTTGAGCGAGGCGGCCTCTACCTTTCTTAACAGCGGTCGTGCAGCCCCTGCCTACTCGGAGCTGCTATAGTATGCCTTCTGCGACTTGCGCGCGGCCAGTGGGAATGTGGCAGGAAGGGTGTGTACGTGTAATCCGATCGAATTGGCACACTGGATAGACCCTCCCCCCTCCGGTTCCTCATATTACTACGTGAGGCAAAGCGGTGTGCGTGAAGGAAACGTACACATCCACCCCTTCCACACACACACACACACACACACACACACACACACACACAGACCGTGTGGGAGTGGTGAATGTGTTACATACGCTTCTTCTTGATTATTTTTTGCCGCACCTATACACACTGACGGTCGTCGAGCGGATATTGCCCTGTGGCACCGACCAGTATCGGTCCCAATGAAAAATACCATCAGGAGCCAACGGCATTCTACCCTATTTAATAGGCATACACGTCCGACCAGTCGAAGTTGTCGTCGTGGGGGACAGACTACTATAATAGTTAAAGATGACGCAACCCCCACTTCCCCTGCGGACACGAGGTGAGAATGCTAGCTGTGCCAACCTTTCCTGCTCGACAAACGAGCGCGAGTGTCCAAAGAGAACACCATGTGAGCGTCCTACGCCATCCACCGTTGAATTGCAAAGGTACAGCAAGCAAATGTGCGTGAATGAGACATCCGCGAAGGCCGCCTCCGGGGGGGGGAGAGGTAGATTAATGACAAATATAAATCTTTGCTTCTTATCATTACTGGAATCACTGCCCTCGTTCTGCCGCTTCTATTTTTTCAGGAGCTTCTTGTTCTTGCAGAAGGGTCCGCGGTGGGTCACCCCCGCTACCTGTAGGAATTACCCTAGCATGCATTAGCGGGGTTGCCCTGCCCAGGTGGGTTACCTCTCGTCTCTCCACATGCTATCCTTCCTCATCACCCAGTGTGGTGCGGTACCGGCTGAGCTTCCCACCCTCGCAGTGCTCACCGACCTCCTACACGAGGAACTGCATCAGCCCGTAATGGTACTGCAGTCGTCATCCCCCAACGTGGTGCCAGAGCCCACCGTCCCAGCGCACCACTCCGTGTTGAATATCCTGTGCCATTGCAGCGACGCGGAGAGCCCCCTTCCAGTGCTTCCTAGCCTCACTTTTCTTTCGAAGGTGCTGCAGGACGAGTCTGCACTTGGGAATCCTGTGAGTAGGCTGGACGAGATGGTGTCCGATGCCTCGGACACAGCTCCTACTAATGACATCACACGGGAGCCGGAGCTATCGGCAGAAATCGCCCACATATCTGCAGGGTGAATACCGCCACCGCAGCCGTGGCGGTCGAGGAGCAGATCTCAGCGGTGCCGGCCATCCCCACCTCTAGCAGAGACGGACAGTACCGTCATGCCGATGCTCCAGTTTCTGGTGCACCACAGCGGCGAGGTGTCGTCTGCCTTCCCAACGTTGGGCTTCCTGCAGCGACCAGCCGAGAGAGGAGAGCAGCAACTTCCTCATGTCGCAGCCGGTACCCGCAATGATCGGAGAAGTTGCAGTGCAGAAGGCTGTGCCGGCGACGTGCATAGCACCCATGACGGCGTGGCCTCCGTCCTCCGCCCCCCTGCCGCTAGAGGTCCCGCTCCCCGTCGTGCCCGGTGCAGGCCATTGGGTAGGCACCGCAGCCGCAGCGTCCGTCCCCGTCGAGGAACCAGTACTGGATGCCCAGCAGCGTCGCCAAGGCTCCTCGTGGCGAGGACGATGATGCCGTCTATCCCACACAACAGTTCCGGTCCCAGCGCCCCTTCCTCAAAACTTCCATTCATGCAGACGGAGCACACCGCCCCCATCTCAGCACCCTCCAACGGACTTGGAGGCGGCAGGGGCATACAGAGGTGGAGGAGTCGCCTGTGGTGACACTGGTGCAGACGGCAGGTAAGACGGGCCCGCCTGCATCCCGCCATCGCGGTCGGCTGCCCACAGAAGGCTCACCTGCAGGTGGGATGCCTACCCAGTCTCTGGCCGCTGCGCGCGTGAGCCAGCAGGCGACCCAGCCGTTGACTGCAGGAACGTCTTTGAGACGCCGCTTCTCACAGCCAACCACTACTCCTTCGGAGATCAGGCAGACCCCGCTCAAGCGCGCGACATCTTCGCCGAGCGCCACATGTATAGGCTGTCTGGGCACGCACAGCAAGCTCCCTGGGCAGTCCATCAGCAAACCCTCAGTTGCAGTCCGCAGCCTGGCGACCTTGAATGGTGTGGAGGCAGCTACATGTCTTCCCGAGCGGACCGCACCATCGAGGAGCCGACTGTCACTGTCGCGACTACCTCCGCGACCCACCCGCAGCTGCTCAACGGTAACCCCGCTGCCACCGCAGGGCCCCAGGATGGCGTCCAGAGGGAGGTAGACTCGAGGCCAGCCTGCTCCGCCAGTGATCGGGCCGGCTTCGACCTTCATCGAGGCGCTGTTCCGGGTGCTGGTAGGCCTTCTTGTGCTGGCCACTGAGGGGCGTCCGTGAGTAACACGTGTAACTGAACGGTGCACAA
>JBAMAZ010000166.1:0-17938 GCA_037043665.1 Drosophila differens | reverse complement strand
CATTGCTTCTGTCTGCGAATTCTGGAGAGTTGCACTGAGGGAGCAGGCGCTCGTCGCCCCCGGAGGCCTACGATGCCGCCCTGCAGGGCCTGCGCCCGAGACCAACGCCACCAGCGACGTAGTCAGCCTGATGTCGCAGCTCATCGCAACCAAAACGTCGCCCGACGAGCGGAGCGTTTGGCTCTGGTATCGTCGGAGGAGGTGGCTGCGGCCGATCGGGCGTCCGGTGCCTGCAGCAGCAGGTTTGGGTCGGGCAGCCTGGGACTTGTCACTCACCCTCTTCCATGCAATGCAACACAACGGCCTTCCCCTCTACCAGCAGAGCTACGAAGCCCCGCTGCGTGCGTGCGCGATGGCAGGACAATGGGAATCTGCCTTGAATATGGTGCACACAATGCGCCGCGACGGCCGACCAGTTTCTACCGAGCTATACCGGGTGGCCATAGCTGCTCGCGTGGAGGTCTGCAAGAGCTACCAGGAGGTGACCCGGTTCTTGGAGATGCCGGTAGTGGCTGATGGGTCTCCGAGTGTAGTGGTATATCTGGCTGCACTGCGTTGCCTACTGCACCTCGGTGACTTCAAGCACTTTGAACACGTGAATCGTATGATGAAGAACCGCGACATGCCGGAGTCTTTCGAGAAGATTCGTATTCTCATAGAGGCAGCCTATCAACAGGGACTGTATCACAGCGTCCTGATGCGCTTTGCTCGATTTGACAACATCACGACTTATGAGAAGAAGCGGGTGGAGAGGGACCAGATGGTGCGCCAACATGACGCGGACTTCGCGGTGTCGGACCGACTACTCGACATGGTACTGGATGCCTATGAGAAGATGAAGTGTCGCACGGACCCGATGGTGGAGGTTGCCTATCGGGCCGCCATCCGCCGGAAGCAGGACGGTGCCGCCACACAGCTAAAGTCTTCCTCAGTGAAGAAGGCGCCAGAGTGGATGTACTCCGCGGAGGCGCGAAGCGAGCGCCTTCCCCGTATCAATAGCGGAGGTACATGGAGAGCATTTCTCGTCTCAACTCCAGCAGACGGGAGATTCACTTCATCTCCCACAACGGCCGATCCCACTACTGGGTATGAATTCGCTACCCAATCCGTATACTAACGCACGCCTGTGCGGTTATCACACACTGTAACGTGTTGTTGTTGCGTCGATATCTGAGCTCAAGGCTCTTCGCCTAGTAATCTATTCGACCGGCTTCAAATGATCTCTTGCAACTTGCTCTTTCTTTACCATTCTTCTCCTCAGCTGCTGTGATCACGTCTAAGAATGGCCCTCGTTAAGAAGGATACCGCCAAGACCCCCGTCGAGAAGCAGACGGTGCGCGTCACCATCACCTCCCGCAACCCCAAGGCTGCTGAGAGCGTGATGAACAACTTCCTCACCCGCGCTCGCGAGGAGGACGTTGCCATCCGCGGCCCCGTGCGTCTGCCCACCCGTACCCTGAGGATCACCACCCGTAAGACTCCTTGCGGTAACGGTACCAACACCTGGGACACCTTCGAGCTGAAGATCTACAAGCGCGTGATTGAGCTCCAGGCCCCCGCCCTGGTTGCCCGCAAGATCGCGAGCTTCAACGTCGAGGCCGGTGTGGACGTGGCCATCACCCTGCCCAGCGCTTAAGCGCCCTCTCGCACGCGCCTGGGGGACATCCCCGACGCCGGAAGAAGAACCGAACACGCGCGCCACCTAAGCCACATTCCCCCCCTGCGAAGGGGTCAGCCCCAAAGGGGGGCATCGTGGCTTAGCGCTGTCACTGCCGTTATGTTTTCTTTTTTATTCTTAAAACATAATACTTATGAGAGCCGATGCGGCGTGTTCTGTTGGTATTGCCGGAGCACCATAGGGGAGACCCGCCGACGTTCCCCAGTGCTTCACCTCCTGCTCTTCTTTGTGTCCCTTTTATTAGACACTCCGCATACCGATTAGGGTAGTAGTCAGGGCGTACAGGCTTCCCTTCCACCCTGGGTGATACGCCGCCGCGCATTCCCGCCGATGGAGTTGGAGGTGAGGGGCTGTGGTGTAGGAAAGACACAACCACCGACCGCGCCAGTAGCCCCCGGCGCTCCACGATCAGCCACTTTGTCGAAAACCTCATCGGCGAAACCACCGAAATCCTTTAATGGCTCCACCGTCAAGTCAAGTAGTGATACAACTGCAACACGGACGCTAACGAGGCCTTCAGCGAAGGCGTGCACCTTTGGGATGCTTCAGCTCCGCCCTCTCGAGGCGTCTCTCGTCGACAACCTCAAGAAGCAGATTGGGTGCCTGCAGGCGCAAGTGGTATGCCTGAAGCGGAGGTATGCCATGAAGGAGTCTGCCCCGGAGCAGACGGTCTTGCATTCCACGTCATGCCAAACCTCTGCTTCAGTGATTCTTGCAGACGTGGGAAGAGCGTTTGACGTAGCCGTCGTGCAGGCGCGCACCGAGGCAAAGGCGGACTCCAGGGTGTGCCCCAAACTTACCAGGCGGAAATGGCGTCTCTGCAGTTCAGCATGGAGCGCACCCTGGTCGACTGCGCAGCCCTTGCGGAACTGTATCGCCACACCGCTCAGGCGAAGGAGGAGATGGCGGGTGAGGTCATCCAACTGCGCGCGGCCCTTCGGGGAGCTGAGGCGACCCTACAGGTAGCCATTGAAGAGAAGCGGGTTGCGTTGGAAAGCCTCTCCCGCGAGCGGTCCAAGCGACTCGCCGCGGAGGCGAAGGGTAATGGGGAGGACGCAAAGGATCTCGCGCTCGCCTCCCCGCAGCTCCTCAGTGCGCTACACCAAAAAGACTTTTATAAGCTGCAAACGGAGCGTCTAGCGGTGGAGGAGGGTCTCCTCAGTGCTCGGGCCAACGCGCTCGACTCCGCTTTGGAGGCAGAGCAGGCGAACAGAGTCCAGATCGAGGGTCAGCTCTCCAGCGCACTGGCCCGTGTTTCCTTCCTGGAGTGCCACGACACCTGCAGGCGGGACTTCATCACGAAGGTGGGCAGTCGGTTTGTGGCGCTCACGGCAACCCTGCGGAGCCTCCTGGACTCGTCGCAGACCTGTTACGCCCGAGTATTGGCGTCCTGCGGGAATCAGGCGGCGGTAAACCAGTCCCTCCAGGAGGTGGAGGAGATCATCGAGGAGATCCACGCGTGTGAGAAAGACATGTACCCACTGGAAGAAGTGACGGTGTCTCCCCAGCCCTCCGCACCCCCCGCAGCCGACGTCCTCGCACCCCCCGCTGCGACCGCCCCGGCACCCCCCGCAGCCACCGTCCCCGCACCCCCGCTGCGACCGTCCCGGCACCCCCGCAGCTAGCGTCCCCGCACCCCCCGCTGCGACCGTCCCGGCACCCCCCGCAGCTAGCGTCCCCGCACCCCCCGCTGCGACCGTTCTCGCACCTTTCAATTTCACGTCGGTGGCCGAGGCGAGTGTCATTCCGGTGGTATCTCAGTTACTTACGGTATCAGCGGTGCCCCCGGTTCCCAGACCGCCGTCCCTACAGGACCAGCTGACAGCATTACGGACGAAGATTGCTGAGGAGGAGAAATCCCTCACCACATTTCTGGCTCTGAAATGCACCACCTAGGGTCTCAACGACGGTGGGCAGCAGAGATTAATAATTTTCATCCCTAGAGCTGATGATTATTGGTTAGACACGTATGTGTGCGCAGGAGAGAGTCTCTGCCATGCCTGCCTCGTCACAGATTGTGTTCAAGCGGAATCCCAAACGACCTATGTGAGCATGCTGCAGGGTACCTGCGTGTGATGAAACTCCCGACGCTCCTACACTCGCTCTCCACCCCGCTTTCTATTCTGTGCGCTCTTTGTTGCTGGTGATCGTCGTTACCCTGAAGGATGGATGAGAGAGTAAGCGCTAGATTCGATCACGGGCACGACGCCGGCCCGCAGCGGGCGAACGTCTTCCGTTCTCTTCGCACGGGGGGTTCCTGGGAGGATGTTGACGTCGAGGTGCTGAGGTATCTCCCGCTGCTGGTACAGCGTCCTTTACGCAGGCCATCGAATACTGCATACGCCGGGCCCTATACTTTATCTGGTCGCCGTTCCGTCTCCTGTCGCGATGGTGCAGTCCAGAGGCTCTCGAAGGGCGAGAAGAGTACCGTGGACTCCTTAGCGATCCTCCCGTCGACGGTGAAGCAGTAGACAGCTACAGCGTCGGGGTCGTTTCAAGCGGCTCTGCTCACCGACGATATGCCCCGCCGAGATCCACCACTGATCGCCCCGTACGATCCCCCAATTCTTCTCGAACTATTTCGGACCAGGTGGAATGGGGGGCAGAAGCCGCCGCAGCGAGCCGCGAGGATACGAACCGCCGGCCGGAGGACGAGGATTTCGACTCACCCTTTAGCAGCGTCCCTAACTCTACCGTGGGCCCTTATCGCACCGGTAACTGCCCGGCAGAGCGGTGGGTGATGCAACGAGGGGTACTCGTGCGCATCGGCGCGGACGGGATTGCGCGACAGGCTACGGACTCCATGACACGGCACCGCAACGGGACGGTGGCTGGTGGTGGTAGCCGATTTAGGCGCTTGGATCAGCGTGGTCGGCTGTCTTCAATCAACGGAGAGGACAACAGCAAAAGGCGTACTCATCCCAGCCCCGCCAGCTCCGGACAGACAACGGTGATTCTAGACGAGATGGACAGTCGGCGTTGTCCGCTGCGCACACTAGAGCAGCTTTCTGCCATCCTCGACCTGTGCAACGAACATCTCCCCCTGCGTTTCGAGGTGGAACGGAGGCCGTGGCCACGGCAGGGAATTCCTTGGAGCAGTTGGAGAAACCGACAGCCGTTTGTATTCACCTAGTAGGCCCTGTCCAGCCCACGCCGCACGCCGGAGTTACTGAGTGTGGTCGAAGATATTTTGTTGGATGACTGCGAGGAGGAGTACCTCCGGCTGACAAGCCTCCACTACTGTGACGTGGACTTCAGCGTGACGGGCCGTTATGCGGCCCCGGCGATGGTATCCATCGACGCAGCGTCACCCACGATGGTGGAGGATGACCGCGCGCAGAGCAATGCCTTCCTCGACATGCTCTCTCCCGACAGGATCCGGGGCTGGGTGGCCGGCAGTGAACGTTGGGTCCACCTCAGGTCCGCACTTCGGAGGAGAGGACCCCGCGGCGTTGTGCCTGCGCGAGTGTCACGCGCGCTTCCTTGCTTTTCTACGCAATATCCTCGACACTCGCCTGACGGACGTGCAGACGTTTCACCTCACCCGCTGCACGTTCGCCCCGATGGACCTAGGGAGGTATCTGCTGCTGCCCCTGACGGGTTCGTTGCGGCGGCTCCGATTTTTTCAGTGCCCGCTGACTCCAGCCCACGTGGAGACCCTATTGCAACTCTGCCGAGCTGCTGGGGCGAGTGCCGGCGGTGTCCCTCTCGCCGGCCTAGTGGAGCTCCAGCTGTGCGGATCCTTAACGGAGGAGTGTATTGCGAGCGTCCTGAATTACTTTCAAAATGAAATCCCGACCAGACCCGCGCTGCAGGTCCTACACCTGCCAGGCATGTTGGTGTACTCTGCCAAAAGCACGCCTTCGTGGAATCACATCCGTACATCGAGGTGCTTCCCCTCTGTTAAGGGAAGTCGTGGCATCGTGAGTCGAAGGGAGTGGCTCCCACCCAACAACGCGCTATCTGTAGTCTACGCTTGAGAGGGCAATGCGACAGGTCTACCATTCTGCGCTCCTGTTTTTGACGTGCATGTGATTGCGCACATACCCACACACAATGCAAGTGACTTGTATCCCTCGATCTCTTCGCCCCACAGAATTCTCTGGAGAGAGAATGGTCAATTTGCTACAACAGTAACAAAACACTACTATTGCGCGTACGCCACACCATCAATCAGTTCACACTTCTGCGTTCAAATGGGACGAATATTATGGTGAACTGGACATGCTTTTCGAGGTACCCAACGCACCCCCTCTCTGCAAGCGCTCTCTAGAGTAATGCAGCGGAGCACGAAGTATCTCACTGCCCTTTGTTTGACCCCTCTTCATTGATACATCTATGACCGGAAGGAGGAAACATTGACGTCACAGTAGGCGATACACACGTCGACACCGCTTACTGCACGGCACGACGTGTTCTGTTTTCTCAAGGCGGGCGTTATTTTCTTTTGCACACTACACCAGTCATATATATATATATATATATATATATGCACATATGCACATATCTCTGTATTGACTTAACCATTTGGTCCTTGTTCTCCCCCACGAATCACACCTGGTGAACCTTCCTCCGCCCACACCGCAAAACACACTCCCCAGCAGCAACACCAGTCACACAAGGTCCAACTATTATCCACTCTGATGTGGCTCACTCAATATCTACTCTGTTTGGTTTCCTCCAGTCCTTTGGCGATCTAAAAACTCCTCGGGGTTTCATCCTTTGCTACACATCACATATCGAGTCGCGATACTCCGATAGCGTCAAGGATAGCGATGACATGCAGCAGGACGTCACGCCACCGGCCGCACCGGTGCTCCGGCTTTCTACATATTCACAGAGAACCCCTTCCCCCGTGTTGGGACAACGGTGGACGTGGGCACAGTGGGCTCGTACGCGTTAACACACTGACGCATGGATCCTTCAGACCCCTGGCCTCGGTGGCCGATGGGGTGGCGCAGCGCGGTACCGTCTGTGCGCGGCCCAATGACAAACAGTCGTAGCCACACTCAAGGGCATACTTGTCCGATCGTCCGCGGATGCTTTCTCCAATGTGCAACATCATCCCTACGAAGTTGCCCCGCTCAAGAGCTGCCACAGATCCCCGCTTCGCATGGCGGTCCCCCCTCGTCCCCCGCCGAGGCCGATAGAGGGCTCCCTCAATCTCTCGATGGTGCTTACTACATGTCTTTCTTTTCGTTTAAGCGCCATTAGTCGTCATCGTTCATGCTATCTTCTCTCTTTGCCTCTTATTTTCATTCCTCACTGCAACTTCATCTACGAAATAACATACACACACACACAAACACATACACACGCTACTTGGTGCCCTTGTTTAAATGACGAATACTCTCAGCAGCACAACATGGGGGCAGTGAGACTCGGTGTGGCGAGCCTTTGTCGATATCTTTGTGTCATTCATTCACCGGACATCCCCCTATACCTCCCCTATTTTCGGTGATTTACCACCCGTCAAATGACTACGATAGGCTCTCTTATCAGTGCTTCCTACGATCTTCCGCTACCGCACACACACACACAGAGAGAAAAATACACATCAACGTGATATCTTCCCAACAAATTCGTCCAACAAGTCCATCCCCAACTCTTTCCTTCGCATTCTTCACAACGGGAAATGTTTGCATCTCTCGGACATGAGAGCCTTCAGCGCGACGAAATGAAGCGCCGCACGGGACGCCGCCATGTTCCATGCGACATGACGTCTGAAACCGGTTCCCCGACGTACTACACCAAGGAAGCCACCGTCCAAGGAGAAACCGAAACCCAGTACCGGGATCTCCAGGAGAAGAACGCCACCAAAGGTCCTTCCTTCATGGATCGCATGTTCAGCGGGGAGAAGACTCAGATCAGCACCTCGAGCAATGGCTGCACGCCGATCGAAGGGATGCGCCACGTTCCACAGGATCAACTCAACGTCTTCTCCTGGGCCGACCGAGAGAACGTCGAGCTTCCACGGCGCGGCAACCATGTTCTGAGCGACACCCAACTGCGCTGCATTCAGGGAAGCACTGCCGAGGAGTCTCGCGGAAAGGAGGCCCGCAAGTTCGAGACCAACAACCACGGCAACTTTCTGAACTTCAGCGAGCACGAGAAGCAGCGGGCTGCCGAAATGCAGCGCCAACAGGTTCAGCAGCCCTCGGCTGGCCGCCGCAGCGGATCGGGGACGAGCGCGCCGTACGGTAGCCCGCAGCACGGGATGCTGGATAGCCTCAATCGTGGCGACGGCATCCACGGACAGAAGCTAGGCAAGCGTCCCATTGACGCCTTCGGACCCGACGCGTCCGCCCCAGCGGTTGCTGGCTTTCCGCGCATGGGCCAGCACGCCGGTAGGAAACAGGCTGGACGCCGCCTTGCCCCCGCGGAGCCGTCAAAAGTCTTCCTCCCTGTCGTCCCGAAAGACGTTTTCGACGTAGCGGAGGACCGTGGCCCCTCGCAGCGTGCCCACCCGCAGCTGCAGATTCCTATTGACCAGGTAAGGCCTGCCCTTGCCGGCACTGCCGGCCTCGTAGCACTGCCGGTTCATGACAGCGACGGTTACGATAAGACGCCGCGTCACGGTAGGCAGCCCGCGTGGCTGCAGGAATCCTCATTGCAGACGGGTGCAGGCGGGATGGGTCCGGCGGAGTGCGGTTCGAGGTACCAGGAGGTTCCGTCCCAAGGACGTCGCCACGTTTCCTACGAGGACCAGCACCGCGAGATCCAGGAGGCCAACCCACGTAACCGGATTATGCTGCAGCAGTACAACAATAACAGCTAAATCAACCAAGAGTGGACATAGAGAGAGGTACTATATAGACTAGCTCTCAACACATGACGCATGACCACCCCTGCGATATGGCGGTGTAGAAACGCAGGGCAGAGCACTGCCTTTCCCGTATTTGTTGTCGAACCTTCACGTACCGCGCCCCACTTAGGCACATAAATCGGTGCCTTCCCCCCCCTTCCACTTCCTGCCCACCTTCGTAGCGAGATGATACCTTCGTAAACAAATGTTTTTCGTTGTACTCTGACCGTACCAAGCACAGCACCCCTTTTGCTCGCAGCAGGGCAGAACTGGTGCGCTTGTGCGAGCTACTCTGGACTACCCATCGAGCCGTCGGCATTACAAAAGGATAATTTTCTGTGTGGGCCTGGGGGGGAGTTAATGATGAGTCGCGCTGAGGGCAATACGGCCGTTCTTGGTGTCATTCTTCTGTGTTTCGGCACAAGGAGAAGACGGTTCCATTGGAGGAGAAGACGGTTCCATTGGAAGGAGGGAAACCATAGTAGCGCCGTTGCTCGCGTTCAGGCGCCTTCCTCCGGCCGTACCCAATCCGTTCTCCACTAATGCGGCGGCTGCCTCCATTACGGGTATTGTTGCGTCGCGCTTCCTTTTATAACTTCAGTGTATCTCTGCTTTCATAGAATCGTAAATTACCGCCCCTTCATTGTCTCTATGTTGGCGTATCCCCCCCCACCCCCACCCACACCCCCACCCACACATACACATACTCGCACAGTACTTTCAAGTAGAGTGCGAGTCTGGAGTTGTAAGTGGGAGGTGTGCCCTTACTGAAATGAAGCATCCTCTGAGGAGACCGTTCCCGCGAAAGGCAACCACTACCCTCTTCAACCGCGCGCGGAGGCTCTCCGAAGTGCCTGCGGAGCGCGGGAGGGGGTCCTCCTGGTGTCGCTCTGAATACAGTGTATTGCCTGTACCACGAGGGGAAAGTCGTGTTCATTCAGCTCTTTCTACCCGACCGTCTCTCAAAGGTGGTCTTCCCTTTCCTTCTCGTTTGCAGGTTTTATGATCTAAGAGTCGACACGCAAGGAGAAAAATATTCCACAACGGCGCGCGTGTAACCCGGTGTGTGTGCGTATGTGTGCGTGCGGTCCGATCCCACGCCGCGCGTGACAATTTCGCTCTTGCATATGCCACTAACTGCATCCTCCGTTCACTTTTTCCCTTGTGAAGAGATCGTTGCAAAAGTACATCGTCAAATACTACACCTCACCCCGTCTCATACATTATTTACGTCGAATCTATAATGCTATCCGGTTGTTGCCACGACCTACCACGACAGTAGCCCTGTGACTTGCAGCAGATACATTCATCGCTCAGGGAAGAAAACATAAATCGTGTACCTTTAAAGGATTATTCTCGTAGAGAGGTGTCACACTGATAGACAACGACTTCTTGACTAATCCTTGCACGCCGTGTCCGAAGAGGGTGAGGTGTAATGCGGAGACATAAATTGTTCACAGCAGCTTTCGCATCCATCGCTCTCCAGTATGCTGTGCGTGCCTCTCAACACGCCGTACATGTCGGGGCTCCCGCGTCGAAGGAACAGAAGTCGACCGACGACCCTGCCTTCGCCACTTCCTCAAGTCTCGCGACTTGGAGTTCTTCGGAGGAGAAGCCTGACGTTCTGTCAATTGATCGTGTTCCTAATGGTCTTGCCGACATCCCTGCAGTAGTCGTAGTCGCTCTGACACCGCCAGTTGTAGCCAGTTCACTAGGTGCTGCGTCAAAACTTGACGAGCGCGGCGATGACTTCCAGACAGTCGAGGAAACTATGCCAGTTGTCCCGGGGAAAGACATTTCCGAGGCTCTCTTCGGCCTGACTGACTGGGGCACAGGAGCCGTGACGCTGTTGCACCCTCGGGACCGCGTGGCGAGCCATATGCCACTTCTACCGGCGTGGGCGAAGCATGAGGTCTTTGGCCGAGACGAGGACCGGTGGTTGGCGTCACTTGTGGAGCCCCGCTATGCTGCTACAGGGTGCAGTAGCGCCACTGCAGCGGTAACAGAACCCACTGCCAACCCTCTGGATCCGAGTACCACCGTAGAGGCCCCAGCCAGACCAGGAATCATGAACCACGTGAATCTGGTTGGCCGCGCCACAGTCATGCGATACATGCTGCAGCATTTCTTTCTGGACCCCAACCTGTGGTGGGACAGCCTGCATGAGCTCCTCGAGCTGCTGCCAGTCGATTCCGAGTGCTCTGAACCGCTACATCTGGATCTGTCTTCACACCTTCTGGAGCCTGTTCATCAGGTGGTGCTCTACAGCCCAGGTATGCGGGACCTTCTTATCGGTGTCCTTGCAGCAACGCCCGAATCCTTTGTCGGCCCAGCCGCACTCTGGCAGGCCTTGTCGTCGCTCATCGCCATTCCGCCGATCTTCCCTCCCCGCAGCGGAAACCGTTTAGCTACGGGGAGGAGGTACCCGTGCTCACATCCGTCGACTTTGATCGGCGGCGCTACCACGACAGCTTCATGAGGGAGGGCAACAAGGAGGCTTCCGATACCCTGGAAGAGGAGAAGCCCTCGGTAGTCGAAGGATCGCCCCATAACAGCGAATTGCTTCTCATGTCACCGGGGGATTGGGTGAAGTTGTCGGAGGCGGAGCAAAACGAGAAGCTCTTTGGGATTTCGACGTCGCGACGCTGGGCGTCGAACCGATCGTTGGACCCAGGCATATTCGAGGTTGTGCACCACGGGGAAGAACCGAGGGGTGTGTCGCATTGCCATCCTTTCACTTCGACCACAGATCCTCAACCGCCAGTAGACACCAGCGGCAGCCCCTGTGAAGCGGAGAGTGCGACCATCGATAGAGAGCGTTATGGGTATTCTGCCGAGATGCAGCAGCTGCAGTTCTACCAACTTGACGACTTCTACCTTGGAATCGTGGAGCCTCCCACCAATAGACCGCCACCGTCGTTGAAAGTCCCTGGCGCCCGGGCCGGGGACTCCAGGAAGAGCCTCCGCGCCCGCCCCAGTCTCTCACGAAAGGAGACTCCGCGAGCCCGTGACCACTGCCTCCCCGGTGGTCAGCTCCGCAGTGCAGGAAGTGATACTCTCGAAGACGTGCACCTCTCTACATCTCTGGTCACGCTTCCAAGCTGCCGATGCAGCAGATGTGTTGGATATCTTCGTGGCGGTGCGGTTCCGCCTCGCAGCCATACAGCAAACGCTACGTGGGGAGATGGTCGCACAGCTCGCCTTCTTGATGATATTTCTCAGTCGTGACGAGGTTCGCGCCATCACCGCTCCGGCTGACACGTATGAGCGGCTTTGGGCGCTACATGGGAAGCTTGTGACGCTGCTGGAGGGTAGGGCGGATCGGGGAACAGAAAGCGCTGATGCATCTATTTCCCCGCCACCTTATGTGACACTCTCAGAGGATGCTCAGGCTTCGTACACATGCTTCGGATGCTGGCACCGCGGCACCCCCAACGTCTTCCCATCGTCAAGGTTTGTTCAATCTTCTCTGTCGGATGCGCTGTCCATCGCACGGAGCAACAACCCCTTCGGTTTGTACTGCAACTACGCAGCTGGCACAAAGGCCGAGCGTGGTCCTCTCATGTGTCCAGAACGAGAGATGGCGGCGCTGCGGGTGAGGGACCTCTCCGCAGAACAGCTGAGACGATCCTATGACGCCCTCAACTACACGCAGCAGCTGGCTGTGGGCATGTGCTTCCCAAGAAACGCTGCTGAACAGGCAGAGATGAATCTCTTGCATGCTCCAGCTGAGGTACTGCACCAGGCAGAGGCGACAGACGAAGTGGCGCAGTCCATTAATTCGGAGGCCGCTCCGATGGCCTCGCAAGAGTATCGCCCTCGGATCAAGGAGACGGATGTCCTGCTACCGGTGCATGCCAACTCCACGATAGAGGAGGAGGTGACAGTTGCACAGCTGCCAACAACCAACCCCCTTCCCCCCGCTGCCGCTGTAGAGGGCGCCTTTGTCAAGGCACGTGAAGGTATTGAGACCACCCTGCGGGAGCTCCTGGACCGCTTAACGCAAAGTATATTTAACGTTGCGGAGCAGGAGCTGCACACGCGCGTACATCAAATCCTATCGGAGCTCTGGCTGGTTGTGTCTGCCACACACAAAGGGTCGGACAGCCCACACCCCAACCTGAAGTTCACAGGCGGCGCTCGCGGACAGGATTCCAAAGGGATGCCGATGCGAGGAAGGCCGCGCGGGAACACATCGACCCCGATCGGCCAATTACCCGTTTCTTGTGCTGAGGACGGTCGCCACCGTTCACTGTGCGAGGGCAGAACAGGCATGGACAAACGGCACGTATCCCCTTCGCTGGGTGGCAAGCCTAAGCGAGGCAGGCCTCGGAAGGGAGAGGTCCGCCGCTAACAGTCAGCGACTTCCTCCTTCCACAGACGACGAGGTGCAGCGCGTCGATGAAGAGGTGACAGGGTAAAGGCGGCCAACGCGTGTGGCCGACCCCCGCCATGGTCAAAGTGCGGCAGCTGGGATGAAGTTGAGTGAGCAGCAGCCCACGCCGAAGGTCAGGAAACCTCACCCGAAGCGGGCGGTTGCCGTCGCCGAAACACGCCTGGCGTCTGTGTGGCAAGGGCCCTCTGCGCAGACGCGGGGGAGACAAAGCACAATTGATCACTAGCGTCTTTCTTTTCCTACGGAGCTTCACGGTTACGTCCCACACCCTAGGAGCACATGAAGGCAAAAATGAGCTATGAAGGGGGGTGCTGGGGACGGCGTGAGGGGGCTGTGCATGGTGCGTGTTCCCCATTTATTGGACACTCCTCATAAATGAATGCCAGGATATCATGATGCCACGCATAAACCACAGCTCTTAGTGCGTGATACTTCGCTGTCTGTAGTGCAGCGCTAGGCTTCGCCCGTTCCTGAATCCTCTCCGTGTTGTTGTTGTTTTTGTTGGTTGAATATGCAATGACTTCTGTGACGCTTCCTTCCTTTCACCTTTTGCGTTCTCACGAAAACAACAACACACAAGCTCGACTAGTTGACGGTTGTGCCGCACACGCTCGTGGTTGCGTTCTTTGATTTTTAAACGCCATTTCAAGGACCTCAACAGAAGCCCACACACCTTTATCACACCCATAAGACTACGCGCCCATTTAAACGTTTTATCCAACGACCCCCCTTCCCCCCCCCCCTCCGACCACTCACTACTCATTCTCAACGGCAACTTAGAGAATTGCATCGAGACTTTGTACCACCCTCGTATATTTTTTGTATCACACACCCACAAACACACACACATACAGCGTGAAGTAGACTTCACACATCTATACACCAGCAGAAAAGAAATACACCCTCACTTCCTAGAAATACGCCCTAGAGGACCCCGCGCTGCCAATATCCTCGTGGCAGAGCATCGCGCTAACCAGATCTCGACACAACGCACTCATCGCTCAGAGATATTTGGACCTCCGAACAGAGCTACACCAATTTCACTCCCATAACCCCTTTCACGATTTACTTCGGTTCCTTCTTTCGCGAGCCACAAAATGATCCGACCGTTACCCACGTTACAGGCCACCACCGTTCTTAGACGAGCACATCAATGGGCCGCATCGTACGCGGTGGCGACGGTCGCACGGCCAACACAGTCCATGTTCACATACCCACAGACATCGAGCGTGGCGCGTGGGATCGCCTCCTATCCCACCCCTGGGCGGTCCCCAACGGTTAGGCGGACTCGGAAGAGCTATAACTACCTCACCAGCGAGCGCATGGTGCCGGTGCGGCGAGTCAAGAGCAACCGCCTGAAGGACCGCCGCCGTGACGATCGGGCTTTAGCGAAGCGAAAGAACTACCGTGAGGAAGTGCTTCGCAATGTTGAAGAGAAGGTTCTCTTCTTGTCACCGGAGATCAAATCCTTCGTCTTCTTTCCAAAGGTCAAGGGCCGCCCCGACACCATGCGCACATTTAAAGGAAACCGGGCGCTCCCCACTCGTACCTTTACGCGCATCTACGTGGACATCATCGAAAAGCTCATCCAGATGAAGAACCGACCGAAGCTGGAGGCTCTCATCCAGGAACATGGGGTGGCATTGCCGGACGAGGCCACGTGGCGGCTCTACAGCGATCCTCACACCGGCGCCATCACCACAGGCCCCATCTACTCGTCGTTGCTGACCCGCCAGTTTGCACATATCGCGAAGAATCTGCACGGGGGTCCCGAAGAGAGGCGCCACGCCAAACTCACCCCCATCCAGGCTTACATCCTGTGCAACTTGGACGACGCGAGGAAGGTGCCGTCGCTGCAGGCGTGGTCGCATGCCTTAGGCGACTTTACCGAGGCTGACATGATGACACACGGCCCTCGCACAAAGCCCACCGTGTCATTGATCCTCGCGCGCGCCCGCGCGGAAATATACCGCTACGGCGTGGACGAAGTGGCGGATGCCGTCGATGCGCTGACTGAAGAGGAAAGGAGAGAGCTCCGCGAGTACACATCGGCGCACATTGAAGAGCTTTGGCAAAAAATGTGCCGCCACTTCGAGTTTGCAGCGAAGGTAATGCTCGCCATTAACTCTATCCCAGAAGCGAAGGCAATGCAGACTGCGACGCGTCTCTACATGACCGAGGAGAGTAACCGAACGCTTATCGAGCAGAAGGGCTCTCTTTATCCCCCGTCCCAAGCGTCATTGAAGAACCTCCGCGAGCTGTCCAAGGAGGAGCGAGGAAAGTATCTTTGCTTTGGAAAGCAGTCGGAGTCGTCCGCCATGACGGCACTGCAACTCTACAGGCGGTACTGCATGCGTGACTACGGCATCTCGCGCTCCGATTCCATCAAACGCTTTGCCGAACTCGACGATCTCCAACAGGCCGCCCTGCAGTTCCCCTTCTACTACCCCGATAACACCACGGTCCAGTGGGTGGGAGGCCTTCGGAAATTCTATGTAGAAACGTGCAACCGTTACGCATTAATTCGTACCCTTCGGCGCATGGAAACAAGGTGCTCCTGGCGGCGCTGCGCAAGCGTTGGAAGTTGATGTCTCCAGCGGAGCGGGAGCGCTACTTCGAGTCCGATAAAGTGATGGCCCCCTTTCCACTGCAGCCAAGCACGAACCTCCTTGGATCGTCGTCGCCGTCTCTGTCTTCTTTGGAGGACACAGAAGCGAGGGACAACGGCAGAGGTGGATCAGGCGTAGTCGTCGACAAAGTTGTTCAACATGCTGTTGAACAGACACACGCGAAGAGACGACATAATAGTAAGAAGGCCAAACGCCTGCCTGTCTCTCTCCACTCAGAGGGGCATCATCAACTCTATTTGTCTACTCTAATCGCAGTGTAGAGCCGGGCAACGTGACACGGTCCATCGATGCCGTTGTCGTAGGACGGCCATCGGAGAAGCGGGTCCCGCTTTCCAAGGCCAGTAGCGCGGACGACGAGCAATGCGTCATCATCATCTAGTGTTGTAGAGCAGCTGGGTGCCCCTCCCCTGTTCCGCCGTTTCGACCTCCTCCGCCACCATTTTGTACGAGCCTCTCTGTCGCCAGCGACCATCTGACTGAGGGAGGATGCCAACCTCAACACACTGATTCGGGGCAACCGTTATCTCCCCACAAAAAGGAGTGCACAGATAATGAAGGAGGTTGGCTAAACGCCTCCGCCGGTGATTTCTCTTCGTATTATTAGACCTCCTTCTTTCTTGGGGTGTTATTTCAAACACTCTCGTCGGAGGCAGTTGAGCCGTGAGCCGACCGGGGAGAAGGGGGGAGAAAGCTGATGCATCCCAATGTGTGGTATACTAAATGTGAATGGCGCTCCTGTGTAAGGTGCCACTACAACACTTGTAACTTTTCTGCCCTTTGGACCACAAAGATCTCTATCTATCTCTCTCTCTCTCTCTCTCTTTATATATATATATATATATATATATGTGTGTGTGTGTGGGTGCACGCCATGCCATAAGAAGGGGGCACCAAGATGGGCTGGTTTCTCTTCCCTCGTAGCTCTCGTAGCTCTACTGAGGAGGGATCCACCAACCCTGTTCTTCGTCGCCTTCGATGAGAGTGCAGAGGCGTGCACAGAATGGACAGCTTTTAAAAGTATTGGGGAACTCTTGTTTTATATGAAACTGACAAGCGCATGGCATGTTGGAGTTAAACTTTGGGAGTGGAGCGTGTGCACGGCATCTTCTTTCATCTACTCTGAAGTACTGAGGTTTCCAACGGAAGGTGACCCAAAGAAGGCATAGCTCCACGCTAGTAGTGTCTTACTGCTGGATTGGCTAGCGTCAACTCCCCGTGACCCTCTTCAGGGACGCACGCATATACACAGATACCGCTTCTATAATTGGTAATCGCCTCTTACTATTATTCCCCTCCGCCCCGTAGTTGTGCAGTCCCGCCACTACAAAAGGCGCCCTCTTGCTACCCCCATTCCACCTTGACCTACAGAAGTTGCGAAGGCGACACCGCTTAATTTAACGATCAGTGGGGCAATGGGCACTGTGAATATGCCAGAAGGCAACGGCTTGGTGGACGTGGTCAATGTCCTGGCGTCAGACTTTGGGTGCAGCCTGGAGTGCGCTTGGCGAAGTGTCATTCGCCACTGGCCTGATACGGCAGCGGCGCGGGACGAAGTGAGCGTAAAGTGCACCCGTCCCTGCGTCCTAGCACTGAATATCTTTCGTCCCCAGGATGACTATCTCAAATCCATGGAGAAGCGCTTGTTCCCGATTGGTAAGGAGAGTGGTTTTCCCTACTTCAGCGAGGTGTACCGCGATGTCTCGTCTGGAGATTCGAAAGGAAGGACATGGGGGCAAGTGGCGAGCGAACTGAACTCACCGCACCACGCGCATGTTTATTGGCTCTTTCTCCCCTGTCCAACCGGCGTGGAATGGTCCGTAGAAACATTGGAGCAGGTGTTTCAGGCACTCGTCGTGGCCGAGGGGATGCGGGATATTGTCGGTTTCACTTCCTCCACGGATGGTGCGCTGCCTATGGTGGACTACTTCTCGGCGCGCCAAGCCGGTGTGTCGATAGATGAACTGCGGAGGCGTATGATCCTGCCCCCAGGGACTCAACTCGCGTCTTCCACCAGGGCCGATCTGTTGGAGTGGAAGGATAAAGCAGAGAAAGATAGGAATATGATGTTGAATAGCCTCGGCGTCGACCTAGCTACGGCGCAGACCTCCTCGAGGGCAGAGGGTGTTGGATACCGCGCCCCCTTACTGGGAAACACTGTTTCTCATTCGGTTACATCGCGGCAGAACAAGGGTAGCGTCCAGCGCACATTGGCGGCATGTGGGCTCAGTCACATTCGCAGCGTGACGGCAATGGACTGGGCACAGGCGGAGTCCCTGCGTATGTCGGCCGGCATCGAATACCCAGTCGTTGTGAAGCCGGTAAGCGGCGCCGGGTCCGAATTCGTCACTCTCTGCCACAACTCCGTGGACCTAGAGACGGCGTTCCGTGTGGCACAGTCACAGCAGACCATCCAGTTGACTTATGCCCAC
>JBAMAZ010000162.1:0-7500 GCA_037043665.1 Drosophila differens | reverse complement strand
AATACAGTGCGTTAATTTTTCGGAATTATATAATGGCATAATTTTCAATGATTTTTGTGTTTATTATATGCACTTGTATGATTAACAATGCGAAAGATTCAGGATACCTTCGGGACCCGTCTTGAAACACGGACCAAGGAGTCTAACATATGTGCAAGTTATTGGGATAAAAACCTAATAGCGTAATTAACTTGACTATTAATGGGATTAGTTTTTTAGCTATTTATAGTTAATTAACACAATCCCGGGGCGCTCTATATAGTTATGTATGATGATATTTATATTATTTATACCTCTAACTGGAACGTACCTTGAGCATATATGCTGTGACCCGAAAGATGGTGAACTATACTTGATCAGGTTGAAGTCAGGGGAAACCCTGATGGAAGACCGAAACAGTTCTGACGTGCAAATCGATTGTCAGAATTGAGTATAGGGGCGAAAGACCAATCGAACCATCTAGTAGCTGGTTCCTTCCGAAGTTTCCCTCAGGATAGCTGGTGCATTTAACTGTTGTATAAAATAATCTTATCTGGTAAAGCGAATGATTAGAGGCCTTAGGGTCGAAACGATCTTAACCTATTCTCAAACTTTAAATGGGTAAGAACCTTAACTTTCTTGATATGAAGTTTAAGGTTATGATATAATGTGCCCAGTGGGCCACTTTTGGTAAGCAGAACTGGCGCTGTGGGATGAACCAAACGTAATGTTACGGTGCCCAAATTAACAACTCATACAGAAACCATGAAAGGCGTTGGTTGCTTAAAACAGCAGGACGGTGATCATGGAAGTCGAAATCCGCTAAGGAGTGTGTAACAACTCACCTGCCGAAGCAACTAGCCCTTAAAATGGATGGCGCTTAAGTTGTATACCTATACATTACCGCTAAAGTAGATGATTTATGTTACTTGTAATATAAATTTTGAAACTTTAGTGAGTAGGAAGGTACAATGGTGTGCATAGAAGTGTTTGGCGTAAGCCTGCATGGAGCCGCCATTGGTACAGATCTTGGTGGTAGTAGCAAATAATCGAATGAGACCTTGGAGGACTGAAGTGGAGAAGGGTTTCGTGTGAACAGTGGTTGATCACGAGTTAGTCGGTCCTAAGTTCAAGGCGAAAGCCGAAAATTTTCAAGTATAGAAAAATCAAAATATATTTTGCATCATACCGATTTTTATACACTTGAATAATTTTGAACGAAAGGGAATACGGTTCCAATTCCGTAACCTGTTGAGTATCCGTTTGTTATTAAATATGGGCCTCGTGCTCATCCTGGCAACAGGAACGACCATAAAGAAGCCGTCGAGAGGTATCGGAAGAGTTTTCTTTTCTGTTTTATAGCCGTACTACCATGGAAGTCTTTCGCAGAGAGATATGGTAGATGGGCTAGAAGAGCATGACATATACTGTTGTGTCGATATTTTCTCCTCGGACCTTGAAAATTTATGGTGGGGATACGCAAACTTCTCAACAGGCCGTACCAATATCCGCAGCTGGTCTCCAAGGTGAAGAGTCTCTAGTCGATAGAATAATGTAGGTAAGGGAAGTCGGCAAATTAGATCCGTAACTTCGGGATAAGGATTGGCTCTGAAGATTGAGATAGTCGGGCTTGATTGGGAAACAATAACATGGTTTATGTGCTCGTTCTGGGTAAATAGAGTTTCTATCATTTATGGTAGATTCTTGTTCCCCGGATAGTTTAGTTACGTAGCCAATTGTGGAACTTTCTTGCTAAAATTTTTAAGAATACTAATTGGGCAACTGATTAGTTCTTTTAAATTATAACGATTATCAATTAACAATCAATTCAGAACTGGCACGGACTTGGGGAATCCGACTGTCTAATTAAAACAAAGCATTGTGATGGCCCTAGCGGGTGTTGACACAATGTGATTTCTGCCCAGTGCTCTGAATGTCAAAGTGAAGAAATTCAAGTAAGCGCGGGTCAACGGCGGGAGTAACTATGACTCTCTTAAGGTAGCCAAATGCCTCGTCATCTAATTAGTGACGCGCATGAATGGATTAACGAGATTCCTACTGTCCCTATCTACTATCTAGCGAAACCACAGCCAAGGGAACGGGCTTGGAATAATTAGCGGGGAAAGAAGACCCTTTTGAGCTTGACTCTAGTCTGACTAGTGAATTGACTTGGAGGGTGTAGCATATGTGGGAGTGTGCGGTTTATTCTGTACACGTCAGTGAAATACCACTACCTTCGATCGACAATTTGCTTCGATTCAGTGTATTAGGAGATGCGTCTTAACTGCCGCTTATTCTAGCTTCGTTGGGAGAGCATTTATGTTCCCCCAATTCCTAGCAATCAACAGCGTCTGGTAGGGAGTTTGGCTGGGGCGGCACATCTGTTAAACGATAACGCAGGTGTCCTAAGGGGAGCTCAGTGAGAACAGAAATCTCATGTAGAACAAAAGGGTAAAAGCTCCCTTGATTTTGATTTTCAGTACGAATACAGAACTGCGAAAGCATGGCCTATCGATCCTTTAGTGACTTGAAGAGTATTTGAAGCTAGAGGTGTCAGAAAAGTTACCACAGGGATAACTGGCTTGTGGCAGCCAAGCGTTCATAGCGACGTTGCTTTTTGATCCTTCGATGTCGGCTCTTCCTATCATTGTCGAAGCAGAATTCACCAAGCGTTGGATTGTTCACCCACTAACAGGGAACGTGAGCTGGGTTTAGACCGTCGTGAGACAGGTTAGTTTTACCCTACTGATAATGTTTATTATCATAGCACTAAGCACATCACTACAGTAATCCGATCTAGTACGAGAGGAACAATCGGTTGACATCATCGGTACAGGCGGTTGCCCGAGTGGGCAATGCCGCGAAGCTGCCATGTTTAGGGTAAGGGCTGAACGCCTCTAAGCCTGAACCCGTTCTGTAATGTTTGGTGTGTGAGGAATGTTTTATGCTACATTTAAATTATAGCTTTTGATATGTCAACACTTGTTGTCAGAGAGCGATTGATTGTTCCACGTGCTGGTATATATGATTGTTGACGTGTTAGTGGTCATATGTGTTAGTTTGCGTGGTTGTTAGGTTGATTGGTAGTATATTTTCCTTGTGTATCGCTTGTAGACGACTTGATTACTAGTTTATTTCAACCGGGTATTGTGCTTGTGTGAGTGGTCATTGTACTACGAATTCTTGAGATTTATCCCAGGTTGTATGATATTCCCTGATTATTTTGGAGATGTGTAGATAGTATAGTATACGGGGTGTTTGATGATGAGTCGAATGCTTGGTGTATGTAATATACTCGTTAGCTTTTTAGTTTTTCCGTGCGATGCAAAGATATTTGTGTGCGTGAATGGAATGACTATGGAGTAGCTTGTATGTTTATGCTGTGTATTTATTTATTGTGCATTCTGCGTCGGTGCAATTTTACTTGTGCGCGGGAATGTACCCCATATGATCGACGTGCGCCCCTCTTCTATTGTTCGTTTAGATTTATTCGCTACGCTTACTTTCCCCCCTCCCCCCAGGCAGCAGGAAGCATTCGAAGCATCGAAGCAATCGAAGCACCCCCCCCGAACCCCCTCCCCCCTTTTTCGAAGCCTTTTGTGAGGCGGCAAGCGCCTCTTTATATGGGACCCCCCCCCTATTAGGAAGCAGGTTTTTCTGACCCCCGAAAAACGAAAAAAAAACACAAGTCATTTTTTTTTCCATCGCGTGATCAGTAGGGGGTGGCACAAGTTAAATTGCACAATAACAAGATAGAGTGCACCTATTTTATTCATAAAGATAGAGAAGATATTTTGGGGAGAAAAAATAATACTTTTGGGGAGAAAGAATGTAAGTAAGAAGAGTTTGAAAAGTGTATTTGTTTGACTTTTTTGACAGGAAAGATATTTATTTGTTTTCATAATTATATATATTTGTTAAATTAGTTTTGTGTGTTTTTGTTTTTTGGATAATGTATACATAAAGTGGGTATATAAAAAATAAAGAAAGACGAATTGACTAGACACTATTTGAACATATTTTATTTAATATGAGAGTAAAATACATTTTTGTGTAGATCTTCAGTTACTGAATAACATTTGATTATTGTATGAGTAAACAATGTTTTATACTTTTTTAAGAGTAAAACATGTTTTTGTACGTATGATAATGTTTTTCTCCGATTACACAATTTGAAAATAATATTTGATCATACAATTTATTGTTACGAGTTCCTTACATGTTCCTCTACAAGTCAATATCATAATATACATGGGTTTATGATGTTGTTGTTTTTTGATATCTTGAGGGAGGAATTTGGTCACGTTTTGAGGAAATATCTACTACCACGCGAGGCAAAGATAGATATAAGGCTGATAACATATACACTAGCAGAATACTCTTCATCATTACATCTAGTTTCATAATATATATACATTATATACACAATACTGTACTGACTTTGAGCTAGATCGACATATCTGTGGGGGAGAGGCACTACATGAGGGAATGAACACTGAGGCCGAGTGGCGAGTCAAGGGAGAAAAAATATTTTATGTGGCCATGACAATGAAATATGATATTGCTTAGAATTTTGTGGTGATTCCAGAAATATATATTTTGTGGGTATGTTATTTTCAAGTGTAGGATGTGGATAGAATGAGTTCGTGGGCTGTGCATCGCTGTGTATCATAGGGTATCATAGGGTATCATACTATATCGAGGGACGTGAAGTGGAGATGAGTAGAGGACATAGGCTGAGCATACATCTATCAGAATTTACTGTTGCAGATTCAGGACGTGTGTTATACATGTTTCGCCATTATATTTGGTAAGTTAGTGCTTGTGTAGTTGTGTTTTGGAGGTACATTGGTGATCAATTATAATGGCGACGGGGCTTGTGTGCGTAAATATTGGAATACGTATGCGTATTTTAAACAGTTTTTTTGTGATGAGTGCGAGTGTAAGCATAGTACATGTGCATTCGAAAATATAATTTGGATTTTCATTTTTTAACTTGAAATGAGTCATTTAGGGTATAATTTGTTACTATCTCAGATTAAAATTAAAATACAAACTAAACATCAATATATAGTGATATATTCGTATACATCATTCAACGGTGATTCCGAATATATATACTATATGGGGGTTGAAATGGTACAATAATTTTAATATGTTCCTGTTCGTACTCCACACTCCATACCCCATACTCACCTGAAACCGTGAATGTGAAGTTGTGACATGTATTGGACCAAAATATGAACTTGTTGAGGATGTTACGGTGATGCAGGATATATGTGTTTCATGAATAGTTGGAGTCTGTAAATAATTTTAATATTGGAAAGAGTGTTTGGAAGTTGAACGAATATTGTATTTTGTTGGGTGTCGAATGGACTCATAAGAGTTCGATCTCGACGACTACTTTGAATCGAGGACTGCCGCTTTAAACTACTCTTGTTTATTCATTCCGACAATGTTTGTGTGATTGTGTGGGTATGGACATGCCTGGGTAGACATTTTTTCGCTCTTCCGAATGAGTCGTCGAACTTGAAGAATTTCGAAGTTTATTGAATTTTTCAAGTTGACTGAAGGTTGATGTAGGCTGGGTGGATGTGTATTTCTGGATGGAGAACTTGATAGCGTATGTGTGTATGGAGAGTGGTTGTTTTATCGAGTATTTACTGCGTGCATCAAGTTGTGTAATAGTTTGGGGGAGAAAAAAGCTCGATATATGTTGTGCCGACTTGAAGTTGGGTAATGAATAGTGGTCATATACTTTCAATATATCAATCGATAGAGGATAACGTGGGGTAGAACATGGTATTAGTAAGTAGTCATGCTACTATCTTGTGTCGAGCTTCAATTTGGAAAACTATGTATTTTTTTCGAAACTTCAAGTTACATCCCCTCTTCAACTAAGACGTTTAGGATGCAGGAAAAGAAACTATATGTGTTATTTTACTCATACATATTATACTTACTCTTCGTTTACAATGTTGGTCATCACATTTTGATTGTTAAATTATAGTCTCTTTTCCTACCATTTTATTAACAAGTGCAAAAAATAATTTGAGAAAAGCATTCGAATTGGAGAAACTTTCACAAGAGCAATGTTATAGAGCATGTTGAGTTATGTAAGAAACAAAAAGAATATTAAAAATTACCTGAGTGGTTGTGGAGAATGAAGAGTTGGAAGAATAGCTATAGGATGACGCCATTTGGGAGGATTCCACGGATTTGCGAAGTGGCGGGAAAAAAAACAAAAAATTCTAAAATGTCGAAAAGTAAAAAAAGCAAATCACTAGAGTTGTTTAAAATATTATTTACAGTCAGAAAATATATAACAAGTTATATTTTACTAAATTATAATATCAAACATTAAAAATAAACCATGTTTTAGTGTATTTTTGGGGTTACTTGAAAAGATTCCTCGGGGAGTGGGAGGGGGGTATAACATTAGGAAAGAAGGTGAATAGAAAATGATGAGTCTGTCTTGGTGATGAACCATTCAGCTGTTCAACATCACGAGTATACTTGTTTCCTATAGGAGTGTGTATTATTGCACATTCTGGTGCTGTATATGTATAGCTTGAGTACCTGGGTGACTTTCATATGTATTTCGATGCATATGGGATATCTTAAGTGGAAAGAGTATATGTTACAGTTTATATGTATTTATCTATTTCTGCTTTGTGTGTTGGTTGGAGTGTAGCTTTTGTTTAGTGTGTGTATAAGCATAGCTTTAAAGCGAGGTTCTGTCCAAGGCATAGCGTTGTTGTTTGTGTGTAGAGTATGTGCTTGTAAAAGAGTACATGGGCTATACATATTGCATGAGCGTGATCAGGCTTGATGTTTAGGGGGTATGTGTTCTTTCGGGAGTGCTCCTCGACTGCATGAAGGTTTTGGTCTATACGATTACTATATGTTTAGTAAGAGTATGAATTGTACGATTACGAGAATGGCAGTGATGTGTATGAGCTTGATTGAGTTCGCTTGTGCATGATCTGCATAGTTGGTTGTTGTGTGTGTGGGGATGTATGTATGTAGTTCAATTTGTTCTGTAAAGAGCTTGTTGAGTTATATATATGCGGATCTAGTTACATGCATCATCAAAGAGTGATGGTATAAGAAGGATATAATGGGTAGGTGTTGTGGCGTGTGTATTCTTTGGAGTGCGCAAATCACGATACTGTATAGTGCCTATGTGGATTCGTCTGCATGGGCAATTTTATACGTACCTCGTTATAAAATTCACCCCTAATCATGATAGTATGTATGATGATTTGGAGTGTTATTACTAAGCTAAACGATGTGGTGTAAGATTTGCGCTTATAGTGTCTATCTTCCTCCATATACATATAACCTAGTACTACACTACTATAATATATATACTCTCTAGTTACCTGGTTGATCCTGCCAGTAGTTATATGCTTGTCTCAAAGATTAAGCCATGCATGTCTAAGTACACACGAATTAACAGTGAAACCGCAAAAGGCTCATTATATCAGTTATGGTTCCTTAGATCGTTAACAGTTACTT
>JBAMAZ010000159.1:0-44492 GCA_037043665.1 Drosophila differens | reverse complement strand
AAATGGAGTATGTATGATCTCTCAAAGAAGATGTGCGTAACCAAGAAGCCGCGTGTTGAACTTTGAGGTGATTGTGCGCTCCTCTCCGTTTCTCTTCCTGCTCCTCTCTCGCTCTCTCTGCTGTGTACTACTCTTTGCCACAAAGATGAAAAGGGGTAGTGGAAACGGAGGGGAGGAGAGATGGGGAAGGCGGGTGCGCGTGTTATTGGTAAGAGCAGAAACGTAATAGACTCAGCGTGGGAGGAGGTAAAAGGAGGGGCAGATGGTAGTGGAGGCCCAGCCTTACTGCCGACGTATTCAGTACTATGAAGGAAGGCACAACAAGAAACACAGGACCAAGACGTAGGTCGAGAGATGATTATCGGGCCAGGGAACACACGTCCAAAAGAAAGAAAGCAGAAGGAAACTGTAAAGGAAAGAAAAAGAGAATTAGGGAAACCAATGAAAGAAATTCACACAGGAAACACCTACAGAGAGACACAATGGAAGGGTAGGGGTGGGGGTGGGAGCGCTACTGCACTGCCAATCGTGCTTCCCCTTCCAACCGACCAAATCAACGGTGTACGCGTAAAATAAACAGAGGGAACTTTTGCGTTGGGTTCTGTGGCCTCAGGGGCGGGGGTACAGAAAGACGAGAAACACGGTTACGGCGTGAAGGGGACGAAATAAAGAAAATGAACGTGAGGGGAGGGGGGAGTGGATGAAGATAATCGGGAAGGAAGAGGGGTGGTGGTGGTGGATCGAACTGAACAACGGTTAGTATATAAGAGACAAATGTAGATGATCGGCGTGTGTGTATGACGGTCTACTACTGGTATGAGTAGTAGGTTTCTTCTACAGGCTGACCTGCAGAGCGGTTTAAATGGAAGGCTCTGGTGTGTAGGGCAAGCGAGGGGAGGGAGACGGAGTGTGGCGTGAAGCTTGCCGCGTGTGAATGACCAGAGCTAGTGCGTAGCGTGTGGAGCAAGTCAATTCAAAAGGAACAGGTAACACTGAGAAAACGGAAAGAGTACAGATGTGTGCTTCTCCGTTCTCTTTCGATAAGCTGTCCTCCTGTATTATCTCTGTTTGTGTGCACGGGCGTTCACTGATATATATGTTTCTTCGTTTCCGGGAGGGAGGCGAAGGCGAGGGAAAGCGGCGAGACCAACCCGAAAGGAAAATTGCGAATCAACGATAAACTGACCGAAAGAAAGCACACCCAAACAAAAATAGAGAGGGGCGAGTGGCTACTGATGAACCAAAATGAGGAGAGGAGTGTGAGGCGTAGTATACAAAGAGCGGGAGAGGTCTCCACAAGGGGAATGTATTTATGTATATATATATATATATATATATATATATATATATATACTGCAGGGTATGTATAGTGATGTAAACACGGTTTATTAGCTCGGACGCTCTCTGATGGATAGGTCGGCGTAAGGAGAGGGAGGGGGGTCGAGCAGGCGAGACGGAGTGAGTCACAACGTTTTGTGAGGAGGAAGGGCTAGTGAACCTCAGGTTTGGTGCTGCCGTTCGCGTGCAAAGCTTCGGGCTCTCCGTCTTGCTCTCTGCTCTTGGGGGAGGGGGGGGGAGTTGCGGTTAGGAGTCGCAAGCAGAGTCCAATAGTAGGTGCTTCCCGCTCCTCACACGCAACCTCTACTTGGGAAGCGAGTCGACACAGACACGGACCCCCCTCAAAGGAAATGGGCGTAGCTATTCCTTCCTTTGCGCAAGAAATAGTAAACAAATAAAACACGCCACACGGGAAGAAGAATAATATAACGGTGTATAGGAACAGGTGAGGGAGAGAGGCGTATTGAGAAGAGGAGCAAATGGAGTGCGTGAATTCCCTCAACCGTTCTCGTTTCTTTTTTGGTCTAGCGAACGTGTACTGCAACTATATGTGACGTGGGGGACACACACTGCTGTGCCCGCCATGGTAGAGGTGAACGTCAGAGGCGGAGAAAAGCAACAATAAGAGTTTGCCCTTCATAGTGCGGATGTGTATGCGGTTCAACGGTTCGTAGCAGTGTTAAAGATAAGGGATGCGAATCGCCTTCAAGTGCGAATTCAAGGCATGCAAACCCGGCATGAATATTATTCACATTCCCATCGGATGAGCTTAGCGCACACAGATCTGCTCTCTCTGCTCCCAGAGAATGCCTAAACCATGGCAGAGAAAGAAATGACGCCTAACACATCGGAGGGAGGACAACGAGAGACATAAATAAACACGGGGGAAGTTGAGAGCACACGTCATCGCCACCCTCACAGGAAACGATGTAGGCACCTAACGCGCTGACGGTTCTGCAAAGAACCGCGGCCGCGGCTAGAACACCCTATAACGTGTACCCATACGAAGGAGTACAGCATGCCGCGACCTCTGATGATGAGGTAGACTTGACAGCATCACACCTTTATAGACTGTATTAGTGCGGCATCGCGGTGAGACACACACGCAGAAGTCTCATCAAGAAGCAGCGTGTGTGCCAATGAACGTAGAGGGTGAGAGGGGATTAGGGGGGCACTGCTTGTAATGGGGCAGCATCTTTCCTCGCCTGCTAGTTTCCAACAGCAGCTCAGTGACACCGCTGTGTGTGCCTATGTGGATGGATACACTATCCAGCTACAAACGTAGCGAAGGGATCTGCGTTTGCATTTCTATGATGCCAGAAGAAGACGCGCAAGTTTCTTTGAGGCGACAAGAAGGAGACGGGGGTCTGCAGGATGAGAGAATATAGGATTAATAGGGATCGTGGGCTGTGAGGAAGATGGAATTGATTGTGTGGGGCGTTCCTCTGCGCGTGCATGTCTCGCCTCAACAACCGCCATAAGGATCTGTGGAAAACATGAAAACAACTAAAAAGGAAATAGAACTGTGGGGCCCATAGAGTCCCTCTTACTGGGGTGTATGGCTGGCATGTGTGTGTGATGCGAGTGGCGATCATCTGGTAATGATTGCATCTGTGGTCGTTTGAGAGGATAGTAGCGGCAATCGTGAAACCATTGATGTATGTAGATGTATCTCCATCAACGAGGGGGAGGAGCTGACCCCATTATGTCGTGGTGCATGCGTGTCTGTGCGCCCCGTTAGGGTAGCGTCGTTATGTTCTGCCTTCGTTCATTCTCTCACACACCTTTTTGCGTGGTGCTTCGTGCGTGGGGAAAACCATCAACGAGAATGGGAGGGAGAGAGAGAGAGAGAGAGAGGACGGTGAGCATCAAAGCAATAAGACGTCAGAGGTCACACAGGAAAGAGGAACCGTCGCACCAATCGCGATATTTCCTCTCCCTTGCACACGTTTCGCATGTTTTGAAATTTTTCGATTTGTAGTGAAAGTGCCGTTCAAATCGGTTTAGGAGAACCGACTTGACACAGGTCAAGAGCGAGTCACTCCCAACTCTCTTGGCGCCGGTTTCACGGGGATAGCGTATGTATGAAACTTTCTAGGACACAACGAGAACAAGGAGAAAATCGAACAAGGCGCGAGAGAGAGAGAGGGAGTGAGACAGAAATGAAAGGAAAAGAACGTGCGATGAATTATTATGCGGTTGCGGCGAAGCCCCATAAATCGCTTCATCCTCACAGCTCCCGTCAAGGGAAAGAATGAGGATGGGTATAAAGAGCATGTGCGTGGATAGCTTGTATATGCCAAAGAAAACTAGACAAGAATTTCCTCACTTAGAAAACGAACGAGAGGAAAACCCAAGAAACGTATCGTGCGATGAAGGGGTGTGGGTTAGGGGAGAGGGGAGGGACGGAGAGAAAGGGTGGGGTCTTCCGCTTCAACCCCCCCCCCCCTCTGCGTCCGACTCCACACATGCTTCATATATGTATATATATACACACTAAGTGTGCGTGAGAGATCTAAGATAATAAAGAGACTCATCAGCTTCGACTTTTGTGTCGACACACAAAAAGGAGAAGAGATCATATGCAATAGAAAGCAGTCAATTGACGGCGGGAGCAGACAGTGGATAGGGCGCCCGTCACGGAGGAGCTAAAGGATATGGAGGGACTCGCCCCCAACATAGGTGCTACGAGTGACTTGGATGGAGACAAGGGGCGCCTCAACATTCGTGTCTCATTCATGCCACCCGTCCCGATGATGGACCCAAGGTGGTCCGAGGCCGTCTTTCGTTATCTCCCCCTCCCCGGCACCCCATTGGTATAACAAAGAGTGTTCCTTTCGAGGGAGGAGAGCAAACACAGTTTTTGGAGGGCGGGGAAGGGTAATGCAAGGGAAGACAGGAGATGCTCGCAAACGGATGGAGGGAGGGGGAGGGAACAGCAGCTCAATAAAGATAAGAGTAGACCGTTCGCAAGCATGCCGGGGGGGGAGGAATGCCGGCGTACCGCGCAGTATACTACGCGCCCTCTGCGGCAGCTGGCAGATTTCCTTCCAGCGCCGTTCGTCACGGTGTGATGCACGAGAGCGCGCGCGTGTGTGCTTCGTGTGCGGTGTGCCCTCCCCCTCCCTCCCAAAGGATGATGTGTTAATAAATGTAGCGTTGACTGCCCCCTCTCCGGATGTGGAATTAGGTGCTCGGAGTCCTCCGAAAACAGGGTCTGTGTATAGCCACGGTGTGATTTCGAACACACACACACACACATACAATTTTGTCTTGCTGTATAGTTGACCAGTATGTATAAACGAAGCAAGAGAGAGAATCCAGAAGGTGTGTGGTGTGGGGGGGGGGGAGGACCGAATGTGTGAAACAACGGAACTCCCTCCCCCACGATCCCCCAGCGACACACGCCCACACAGCATAACAGAAAACAAACAACACCCATTCGAGGATTCGTTTGTGACTTCGTAGTTTGGGGGTGTGTTTAGGTGTCCCTCTCTGGAAGAGAGGGCAAGGGGCGGAAGAGAGAGAAAGTCCCCGTCCATCCCGAGAAAACGTGTGTATACATGGAAGTGGGGCGGAGGGGATGGGCGCGGCTATCGGAGATGAGAAATGGGACGCGGGGGACGGGATAGAGAAAGAGAGCTGTAACTATTCTATTGGTGGTGCGGGTGGCCCACTGTGCACATGATGCGCCCCGTCGACTGCCCGCTGAGGCACCGTTCCAGTGATCCTGCTCATGCGACGGGAGAGGATCGACGACGTCACCGGGAAAAGGGGTGTCGGACTGTGTGTCCCGCCTGAACACCAAAGAGGCCGGAGAGCCAGGGAAAGAAAACAAACAAACAAACTCTCCATCTGATCTAATAGATAATCAGAGAGAAGTACTACGAGAGGGGACGCTCGCAGTCTACGGACAACCCTCAACGACAAAGTAATCAAAAATAACTGGGAGCGTGGGGGGTTGCTAGGAGGCATGTGCGTGCGAGGCAAGTTCGGTGACTGCCAACACGACACGTACAAAATTAAATAATAGAGATGTTGCTGTCAGCAGTGCGCCGCTAGTTCCTCCATGGAGCGCTGTGATACACTGTTTATAGTCAAATCCGGGCCGGAGATGGGGGCCCAGTGGGGGGGGGGAGGTGACGGCGGGGTTGCGGCTGTCCGCCGTACAAGCAGCGTAAAAACAAGCTATCATAATACACACCTGCAAATTTATATATAAACATAACACACACACACACACACACAATATATATATATATATATATATATATATAAATAAATATGTTATATTGCATTTGTACAACAATTAGCTCACATCCTGTACTGCTTTAGTAAAGGAGAAAGGAGAGGGTCCACACGCACACACAACCAACTCAGCAGGCAGGATCGTGGAATCGGGAAAGCGAAAGGAAGGAAGTGAAGTGCGGGACATGCGGGAGTGTAATCTGCAAAGGTGTATATGAGTGTGTGTGTGCCGCTGCTTGGTGGCGCGTGGTATGGGGTTATAGTGCCCTGCCTAGGGGCAAAGGGCGGCTAATGTTCGTGGGGCACTTTACCACTTCCGTGACATTCGGTATTGTGGCTGTGTTGAGCTGCTTGTTGTGCTTGTACATGCTAAAGGGGTCCGCCTGCAAATACTTCAGCTCCTGTGGGGTGTTGTCGTGGCAGCGACGACTTTCCTTGTTACTACCCCGCCGGTGTCGCCTGCCATGGGCGCTTCTTGGATTCTGCTGCTGTGCTGTGCCGCCCCCAGCGTGGTATGATGTGCTACTGAGGCTCGCGCTTTTAGTCGGTGTATAGCCGCTCGCGCTGTTGATGCTGGCGCCCCGGTTGACAATCTCACCCGTTGCGTGGATGGCAGGCTGCTGCTGCCCGCTGGTATAGTTGGCGCCGCCGAGGCTGGACTGGGGCAGAACCGAAGGGTACCCCCCAGCTGCCGAGCTCGCGTTGTGTTGCAGTGCCATCAGATGTTGCTGGTGGTAGAGCAGCTGCTGATGCTTCTGTTGATAGAAGTACAGTTGACAGTAAGCCATGTACTCGTGGTATTGCTGTTGCCACAGCTCGGCCTTGAAGGAATGGCTCGCGTTGGTGTTGGGGGAGACTGAGCTGCTGGGACAGTTGCGGCTGTTGCCACCGCCGTCTCTCCGCGGGTCAGAAAGGTGGCCCGACGCCGTCGCCAGGGGCTGAGGAAAGCCAGTCTGCGACAGATCTCCCATCATCTTGGCGTCATAGTCTGCACTAATCGTAGCGGTAGGTATGCCAGGTCTCGAACTGATGACCGTGTCGCGACCTGAGGGGTACTGTCGCTGCGGCGCTGCTTGTAGACGGGGAGCGTGCCTCGCCTCCACCGCTGGCTTGAAGAGAACACTGTCGTAGAGAAGAGGCTGATCAGGCATTCTAGAAACAGTTCTCACCGCGATTGTGGGATACGACGTTACAGGCTCCTGTGGTGGGATCTGTGTCGCGTTGTGCTGCTGCTGTGGCTCCATGACACCCACCACCGCGGAAGGAATGCCCAGAGATGGTTGCGGTGGGTCTCGTGGTGCTTGCGGATGCCGGGGTTCGTGTTGTTGAGGTTATTGCGATTGAGAAAGGAATCGAGCGCGCCACCATCCACAGCAACCGGGTCACCGGCCGTTGCCTTGGGTGTGACTGTATCCTCGTCGTTCCGTGGTTGCCGCCAGAGTCGCTGCTGGTTTTCCGCGTTGCTACGCTCGCCACTTCCACGGTGCTGCGGTTGTGCGCCGAAGGGGCTACCAGGCGCGGCGGAGGGAGCGGTTACCACTAGACTTCCCTGTGAGTGGCTGGTGGTGTTCTTCACGGTGGGTGGCGCGATCAGCTGATCGATTTCCTCTTTAGTGAGCAGCCGGTGCACACTGGAGTACGACCCAGCGGTACTGCGCTTCCGGTTACTGGCGGCCGTGGGGCCGTGGCTGCCGCCTTGATGGCGGCCCTGATGAGGAGTGCCGGTCAAGGATGCCGGACGCGGACCCACCACGGCTGTAGCACTCGCTCCGCAGTTTGCACAGCTCCTGGAAGGAGAGCTGCCGGTGCGGGTCGGTGGTGCCCAATGTCTTGGGGCCCCGCCGCGGGGGATGGGGGCCTTTTTTGCCGCATCGCCGTGGCGGCTGTGAGGCGGACCCCCGCAGACACGAGAAAATTACGGCGGCTCCCCGCGGTGCCGGCCGCCCCCGCGTGCCCACACGACGAGTGGCTGTGGCTGCTGCTGCTGTGGGGTCGTGGTGGCTGGACGGGTGACGCCCCGTCGCGCCCTTCCAGCTGCCTTCGAGGGCTTCGAGTTCCGGATCGTTGCAGGTGTTGAGGTCACGGGACACACTACTGGAGTCCATCTCGCCGCGGCTGCTGGGGCGACAGCCGGTGAGGGAGAGGTGCGCTAGGGAGTATGGATGGAGGACGACGGCGGTGTTGTCTGCCAAGAGCGGCGAGGAAAGCTTCACATGAGAATCGCAGTGCTTGTTTGGAGGCATCCCCTCGTGTGTGAGCCGCCTGCTCTCGGCAATGCTGATTCCACTGTTGCGAGTCCGTTCAAGCGTCGTTGCATGCATATATGTGTGTGTGTGTATTTGTGTGATGCAGCGAAGGCAGTCTTTATCTTGTCCTCCTCCCTTCTTTTTGTGCTTCACTCACCAACCGAAGAGGAAGGCACTGCGAAGACCCGCGGTCACGGAACGGGAATGACCCGGGGGGAGGATATGTGTGTATCACTAGCGATGGAGAAGTAGCTTGGCTGTGCGGTTTTGCTGTCGCCGTGCATGTAGCGTGTGCCCTTGAGGTCTCCTCAGAGTGTACGGAGGAAGAAAAACTAGCAAACGGATCGCAAGTGAAGCATAGAAGAGATGTACATCTACCGAGCGGGGGGGGGGTTCAAGAGAGTGGTGGTCTCCGACCCGTTGCGTCCTCAGCGAGTAACTCTACTCGGATAAGGTTAGAAACAGTTATGAATAAGAGGACGAAAGAAGGACTCAAGAGGAGAAGGCGAAGGAAGAATGGACGTAGGGCCGGGGGAAGAATACCAACTACAATCACATCGAACACCAGACCGCGGGTATCCAAAGGCACGCACCTTTGTAGACCTCATTTGGCTTGTGCCCCTCTGTCAGAGTCACATCCCACGGGCAGATGTAATCTCCACTTCATCGTCATTGACCGGAAATAATAATAATAATATAATGAACGATGTGCCGCGGTACCGACGACGGAGTGCCATACCGAACACTCCCACCGTGCGCTCATCGCATTGGCCTTCTCTCGTGGAAGGAGTGCACACGGTGGAGAGCCGTAGAGTTCAGTAGCCTCAACAAACGCCGAGGAGAATCCCCCGTTTGGTGGTGTGACGCGTGATGACTACATCGCGCGCGCCTGTGGTGTGAGGGAAACGTCAGGCTGCCTATGCGTTCCTTTCCTAAATGGGGTGCAGGGGAAGCACCATTGGCGTGTGCACTTCCGAAGGGATGCGAGCGTGTGGGGTGGGGTGCATTTGTCACGCCCCCGCGGCAACGCCCAAAGTGACACACAGTGTGTGGATGCCCGCGAAGAGAGGAGAAGGGAAGCCACAAAAGGAAGACCGACTACGAGTCTGCTGCGCCGCGCATCTACACGGAGTTTTTCACCCGCCTGGGGATAGAAGGGGTGATGATGATATGATGTGTGCACATATTAGTATAATGGGGTTTCTGC
Organism: Drosophila differens; assembly: GCA_037043665.1. Lineage (NCBI taxonomy): Eukaryota > Metazoa > Arthropoda > Insecta > Diptera > Drosophilidae > Drosophila > Drosophila differens. The sequence goes on along the minus strand of JBAMAZ010000159.1, from coordinate 35,453 downwards.
CTGTGATAGAAAGAAAGAACGGCCTTGTTGGCTCCGGACGAGGGCGAAGCATCCCTCAGGGCGGTACTGATACACCCAGATAGAGATGCATGTAGGATGAAGTAGATGAACGATTTGGAGACTAGAGGAGAGTATCCAGGCACAGCAGGGCATTGCTGGTGGGTGAGTGGGCCGGACGCCAAGACTTCATCAACAGTGAAAGGGGGCTTCATGATGCCGTGTCAAAGAAAGAAAGACTGTGAAAGTTGGCCATGTGCGGGCCTTAGCCACATCCACATTGGGCCACCAATGACGGAGCTTGCCTCCTCCTGCTACATTGGTTTCGGACCTTTGCCCCGCCGCGTCACCCAAATGCGCACACTTACACTCATCAGGGGAAAACGAAAGGGGGACGGGACGAGGTGGGGAGTCAAGCGACTAATTGAGGTAACGGACGTGAATGGGCGCGATAGACCGTACAACAGCGCCGCCGATTCGGCTTGAAAGGAAGGAAAGCTATAACGAGGACTATAGGCAAAGGCTAGAGTCGCCTTTATATAGAGGCACAAGGAACCGCGCGCCAAAAGAATCCGCTGCAAGAATGGGCAATACTCCTCGGCCCACCACATGCAACAACGCGCACATCAGGTGATGCGAGGCAACTATACGTTGAAATCAGGATATATCATGCGTAAGAACTGAAGTTCCCTTTTGCGCTTAGGGAATATCGACATGCATGCATGTCAAACAGAGGGCCGCACCTCAGACTTCAGCCATTAGTGCTTCAAGAGATAAGAAGCGAGGGCATTGATGTGGCTCTAGCGAATGCAACTCCTTCTTCATACGTCCATTTCCTGCGTGCGTGAGTGTACGTCCCTCGTATGCTATGTATAGGGAAGGAATTCCTTTGGTTGTGCCCCCTCCCACCTGCTGCCGCTAAGTTGACGTGGTGAAGGACTCCCCCACGGTTATGGGCGGTCGGACCGACATGAGCTGCAGCGCGCCGCCGTTTTTTCTCTAATCCGGGTGTTCTTGACCGCTACGGTTCTTCTCGCTGCTGTTACAGTTGAGGACTTCCTGCTGAGACTGAGACTACCGTAGCTTGTTTTGATTTTGTAATATGGTATTGAAGTAATTACCTTCGCGTGGTTTCCGCACCGGCCGAAGGTATGGCTGCTCAAGCTGCGACCCCTCGTCGGGGGTGGCGGTACTGCTGGTACTGACGTGGGAATCGCACTGAGAGAAGGGTACAATAGTGGACTGCGGGAGATTGATGGAGATGAAGCCATTCTCGCTGGAAAGGAGGTTGCTCGACACGGTCCTTAGCGTCTGCTGTTGGGCAGGCGTCTCCACGACGCCATTATGTTGCTGCTGCTGATAGTCGCATAGGCTATCTGTGCTGCGGTCAAGAACCTGGGAGAAGTTCATCCATTCAAATGAGAGGCTTCCATGATGGGGTGTCGGCAGATTTTCACTCGTGGCGCTCATCGCGTCGCTCCCAAGGTCGACCTCTTCCAGCAGATTCGAGTCGCTGCTTCGCGCAGCCATCGGAGGACAGGAATTGGGTCCCACGCTCCCCTCGTGGCAGTACTTCCCATTTTTGCCGCGGTAAGGGGTGCTCCAACTGGCGATGCGGGTGGGCGGCTCCATTGTCGGCTGCTTCATTATCTCGCTCGCCTCCTCTGCGGAAGAATGCCAGCCACTGGGGTTGAGCCAATCATCGTCATCCTTGACGCTGCCCCGAACGTATGGGACTTGGTAAAGGTCCTGCGCAATGCCGTGCTGGCGGCACTTCCGTTCCTCGGGACTCCGACTGGCGGCGTGGTCCGTGAGCGTTGAGCGGCCCGAGGCGCGGAAGTCGGGCGATTGCGTTGGCATATTTAAAAGCGCGGCGTTGATCCGTCGAAGCCATGACGGCACCGACGGCCGCAGACCACCGGAACTGCCACCATGGCCGACGTGCGTGTGCCGACTCCATTGGTTTCCTGGGACGGTGCGCCGGCTGCCACCGGCACACGAGTTGGACTGTCGGGGAAGACAGGGGAGTGCTGGCTGCCCGGAACGTGCGCGGGCAGCCAAGAGTTCCATGTTCGAAGACTTCGGCCGCTGAACACCGCTAGTATGGTGAGCGAGCGGCCTCGTGCAGTTGGGTGAGCTCTGGTAGTTGCTGGCGTTGCAAATGCTTCGTTCCCTGAGAGGGAAGCGCGGCAGGGCCGTGGCCTGGTCCGTCACAACGCCGTCGTTATCACTGACAGTGGAAGAGTCGCTGGAGCGGGAGATCGAGCACCGCTCTGCCGTGGTTTCTTCGGCGCCAGGCCGGCTGCGATGGTTGCCGCCGGAGCGTAGGGGTGGACGTCTTGGCTCGGGGTCGCTGTGAGGCAGTGGGTGGCATGATCGGCTGGTGTGGTGGCAGCGGCGATGGGAACTGCACCCGAGGCCTTCCCTCATGGGGAGGCCGAATATCTTCCTGCGGTGGTGACTGCTGCTGCGGTCCCAAAGTCTCATTGGGGTCGCTCGTGAAAGTCTTGTGGAATGTGGTGGGTGTCGCGGTGGACGAGAGGAGCGACGACCGTCTCTGCTGCACAGCGATGATGGGACGGGTGAATGCGGAGTGATCGGCGGTAGTGCCGACATAGTTTTACTTTCAGAGGACCTCCAGACCGTCGGAGGAGACGAGGGGGGTGAGGCGATCGCCAGGCGGTTCCGGTCGCACCACAGGTTCAGGCGCCACGACGGGCCCTGTGGTCCATTGGTCTGCTGCGGGTGAGCCACGCCTTGGCGGCATTGCGGGGAAATCGCCGAGGAAGCATGAGGGCAGCTCCACGGGCGAGAGCGTTGTGCAGGGGAGGGAGTCCAGCATCTCTTCTGTTCTACGTGGTGCTTGTGCTGTGTGGCGTTCCTGGTAGGAGATTTATGACTGCCTCCGCGTACCCGGAGGGGAAGCGACGCGCGTTGTCCTGAAACAAAGCGCGAGATGTGAGTGGGAGAGAGGTGGAGCCCCACCTGGGGGCGAAGGCAAAGTGTGGGTTGATCAACCTATATATATATATATATAACCCGGAATATGGAGGAGTTCTGGTGTAGATGAATGAGGGGTAGTCAGCAAACGATGAGGAGGAGAAAACGTAGGGCAAGACACCCACACCCACACACTGAGAAAATGAGAAGTACTAAATGAGGTGGACTTCTGTCACTGATCAGAGGGATGATAATCCCGACGCTACCTAAGAGGGAAACGTTTTCCCAATACTAACGGGATGTGGAACTTCTACAGGGGTGAAGTCAAAGGGACTCGCCCTTCCCGTGAGGTGTGTGTGTGGATGGGGGGAGGGAGTTCCTGAGAGAGGTATCGCGCCACTCAATACACAAAGGACAAGGAGAAAACGTAGAGGAGTATCTTGACACGTTTTAATAACTTACTATGATTATTTGTGGGGGGGGGGGTTGAGGGTGAGATGAGAAGAGGCAGCGCGGTGAAGTGCTGAAGAGAGAACAGAAAGGTAAAGAATATATCGCGAATGCGGGGTATTATGGGGCAGGGGAGAGTGCACACAGACGAGACACACAGATACACAGACACACACACACACAAATAGTTGGTTGTGGGCAAAACACACACAACAACCACAACAGCTGGGGAGGGTTAGGTTCTATTGCTCACACTGCCACAACAGAGGGGAAGGGGGAGGGGTGTCCCCGTTTATTAATCGACTTGGCGTCCAGGCGATCAATGGATAGCACCGTTGACCACACAGATAAATTTTTGCTGTGTTGAGTACACAATTATTGGAACTGTGGAGTGAAGTAATGAGAAAGATACCTATTTCTACAAATAGGTAAATCATATATATGATATATGTTTATGGAGGTGCGTGTGTGAATATGAACTAGAAGTGGTAAATGGTGCACGAGTAATGGGTACGAAATCTGAGGGTGTGAGGTTCTATGCCTGTGCTTGCTAGTGTGAGGTAAGAGCAAGAAGAGGGCAGACAGTACAGCAAAATATAGCCATGGACTCGGTTGTTACACGGCGCGCATCGGGCGAGGGGAGCCACAGTTTCACCTACGGTATCAGTTGTCCTACACATACAGCGGAGGAACCACCAACATCCATAGATCATTAGGTCGACTGAGAGATTACTCCTCTCCTCAAATGAAAGCTGAGCGCCGATCCGCCTTTTCCCGTTCGGACTTCACTTTCTACCCTCGGAACGCTTACTTGATGTTTCGCAGGGCCATCAGTGCGGTTTCTGCTGCGGCCGCCTCCGCGTCCTGCTTCGTGGGACGCCACTGGACCGCATAAAAACTCGCCATACCGCCCTTCTTGTTCAGGAGGGGAAGCTCCACCTTGCCCTTGTAGTGCGTCGGCCCCTTCCGTTGTTTGTTGGCCATGTTCCGGGACCCAAGAATACCGAGCGCATGCAGGACGTCCTCCGGCAGCTCGGATTCCGCCTTTGCTTCCGTGGAGAAGATGCAGCTCTTGTGCGGTGGCGTGTGTGGCCAGCGCTTCACGCACTCGTCTTCCAGTTCCTTTCGCAAGAAGCGCTTCTGGATCATTTCCATTTTCTCAGCAACGACCGTGGTGGAGGTCCCTGTAATGACGTTGCCGCGGGTGCCTTGACCGAGTCGGACGTTGCCTCCTCCGCGGCCCGCCACCGGCGTGGCCCCACGCGCGGTCGCATGGCTTCCCCTCGCGTCACTGCAGCACCCGCCATGTGTACTACTCGAGGATGTGGTGGCAGGCTGTAAGTGGAAGGGGGAGTCCTTGTTGTTCATCCGCACGTCGCGTCGTGCCAAGCCCGTGAGAGTGCCGTCGTTGACGTTAAAGCATTTCCCGTCCGCGACGAGGTCCCGCAGGGCGACCCACACAAAGCGCAGCATGTCGAGCTGCACGTAGTTGAAATACCGAAGACGGTCCGTCTCTTCGTAGTGTATGAGGAAGTGGTTGTGACCGGGGAGGAGCGAGAAGGTAGCCGTCGTGTTGGTTACGGTAGCATCCTTGAAGGCCGTGGTGGCGTGGACGGGGCCGGTAAACTTGGCCCGCGCATCACCCGCCACGCGGCTTCGTGTAATGCACTTCGGACCGCGCGACGACGGAAAGTGGAAGGTCGTGATCGTGTAGTACGGCATGTCATGCTGTGGGATCAGCTGCTGCTCTTCTTTGAAGAACGGGGTAAAAGACCGGTAGGAGACGCAGCGCACTGCGCACATCCTCGTAAGGTATACTTGTGAGCGTCGCATCTTCTTCATTCGTGTCCACGTTGTTGGCGTGGGCCTCTCCCCCACGGTTCACCGGAAACGCCTTCGGTGACGGGGAGATCCAACCCGCCAGCTCAAAGATGGGCAGCAACCACTGCATCGCATTGAAAAGTGTCCCCGTTCTGCTGGTCATTTCGGCGTCGTGAGTGCGGCCGTCGTCGACGTGGGAGGTGCAGAGGACGATGGGGTACACCAGGGGGTTCTCTGGGGCGGGCGGTGGGGAGGTGACAGCCATTGTGCTAATACACTCCGTCCAGGGATGCAGGGGAAGTATGCGTAGGACTTAATAGGATGCCGCGGTGTACGGCTAAGAAGAGATTAAACAATCAGTGTTGATGCTCATAAATGGTACGGAGTGTGTGTGTGTGTGAACGGAAACCGTCACCGTGTTCGCTGTAGAGAGGCGAATCATAAAACCACGCGCATGAAACCAAATACAGAGTCAAATATTTTCCTTTCTGTGGTGAGTGTCGGCGCCACCTTACCCGGGGGAGGGGTCTTCTCTCTCATGACATGCCATCCTCGCTTGCGATCACTCTTACCAATGGGAACCCCAACCACAAACGATGAGGCAGAGGCGTGTGTGTGCATGTGCATGTGTGTGGATGGCGTGCGGACACACGTCTTTATTTCTTTGCATTGTAAAGATATCCCCTCCACATCTAAGCGCGAAATCGTTACGCCCTCATATTCTTTCCCGGGCTGCAAAGAGGGTATGAGGGAAAGTAACGGTTCACTCACACAATGCCCCATGCCTGGGGGGGGAAGATCTTTAACAGACCATTCGCGAATGACGCCCCCAGGGGTACCAGACCCGTAGGACGTGGGCCGCGGCACGGTGGATCCGTGCAAAATTCATGTTCGGAGGACACGGTGCACTTTGTATGTGGGTTCTTCAGTGCCCGTGTTCTGCTAATTCCCGCCTAGGAGAAACTCCTTCTGGGCCACGAACGCTGTCCACTCTGCCTCCCCAACAGGCATGCCCTGTTTCGAATGGTTGAAGACGAAGGCATCCTCCAAGAGTTCTGGCACTACCTTGGCCTTGGACATCTGCACAGCTAGTTCGTAGCAGGGGTTATCGGAGAGACACTTCGGCATGCGACCACCATAACGAGTGGGGCATCCACGACCTGCTGTGCGCCACCATACCACGAAGGGATGTAGCGCTCATCCATATATGCAAGAAGTTCATGATGGAGGGCGAGGTCCTTGGCTTTCACCACCGAACTCGCGACTGCGGTGCTGTCATTGGAGGTTTCGCTGGGAGTATCGTTCGTGCCACTCGGGGTATGCGGAGACATCATTGTCCAGCTATTGGTTGCCGCCACCTTCAGGGCGGCCATTGTTTCCACCGACTGTTTGTTCGTAGCCGAGAGGATCACAATTTTCTTCTGTGTCACCGGGTCCAGCCAGCCCTTCACCATCTTGAAGAGCATGCTGAACACCAAGCCGGCATTGACGACGATCATGGTGTTCATGTTGTCCGGGTAGTAGCACTGGCCAAGAAGTGAGAGCAGGCGAAAGAGTTTGAAGCCCTCCTTGCAGTTGGAGCTCGTGAGTTGTGTGATCTTCACGCATCCAACGTCTACCAGGCAAGTGATGCCACCTCCATTGTCAGTGAAGGCGCTTGGGTCAGCGTGGCGAGCCGTCGTCGGTACCCCAAACACCTCGCGCAGGATCTGCTGCTTGTTGTAGTTCAGCAGGCGCGACAGGCGGCGACCCTTCTCAATGTTCCGAAGGTAGAGCCGCACGAGCAAGTTGCTGTATGGCGCGGTAACTGACAAGAAGTTGGGGTCGCGCCGGTCGTAGGCACCGTTGATATACCGATAGCGATGTTCCAACTGCGCGAGTTCCTTCGCGTTGGGCCGCTGATAGAAGATTACGTGACCAGTCTTGTCGATGCCATTGTTCCAAGCAGCCCAGCCTGCCTGGAGAGGGAGTCGCGGCACAACCTTGGTGTTCTTCCTAATCACCTGCTGCGGACCACCCTTGTTCGCGATGTTGTCCATGACCTCGTGGAGCAGATCCTCGCCGTCCAGGCCGTTGAACATGGTCTCAATCTCGCGGTCCCACATAATATTGTTTAAGTCGTACTTCTCCCGAAATGCGATGTAGTGCAGCACACTCTCGATGGCCTGTTTGATGTCGAAGCTCTTCGCCATCAAGTAGCGATAGATCGTGTCGCAGTCGGATACTTGGTGAATATCGGGGATGGGAAGGACCTGTTTGAGCTCCCGATAGTGGTTCACAAGCACGTGATCGGGGTAAGGCCCTTCCTTAGATGGGCTGCCTGACGAGGCGGTGTAGGGGAGGGACCCCTTCTGGGTGATATTTAGTTGCATCTGACAGAGTGCCTCGAACACTTCCCGGTTGCAGCGGCGGTGCTCCGCGGTGATGAGGGCAATGGCGCCGCAGGAGTCCTGGCTCGCGACGTCCATTTCATATCGCGCCCGACAGGCGTCGAGAGCTTCACGGCTGGCCATTGCTGCGGGAACACCTCTTGGAGTTCGAGTGGGAGGGGGGAGGATCTCAGACGCTGTGAAAAGAGGTCTATAAATGCGCATACACACACAAATATCGAATACAACTATGAATATCTCTTTGGGGGGGGGGGGGTTGTACCAGCGAAGAATCGATTGACAATGTTAGCGCGCGTGCGTGTGCTTCTCACCCTTTAGAGTGAAGGGGGTATCGGCAGAGTCGAAGTCGACACGAGGGGAAGAGGTCAACACCTAAAAAGGTTGTCGTGTGAAAGACTCTGGTGTCTGGGGGGGGCACGTGTTGGTCCTAGGGGAATCGATGTGGCAAGGACGCTCTCTCGCATGCGGCGTGGTGAAAGCTGAGGCACTGCGCTGCTACCCCTACCCCAGTAAGAGAAGGAGCAACGACGTCAACAGAGGGAGATGCACATGTACACCGACACAAGAGATGATTACGATCTTCATGAGGAGGAATGGCACGCGGCGGTGCCGCCGCCCGTTGAACTCCGTTTTTTGTGTCACCGAGTGGTTGACTGAATGGCAACCGCAGCGCGTTGCTGTCCTCCCGGTTGCTCTATACCACAGGTACCACCCACCACCTCCCGTCAAGAGCGGTACCCTCCCGTACGTTAGCAAGTGGGTGCAGTCGACCGTCTCTGCCTCTTCCTCCTCCCCCTTCCTCACTGCGTCGTCTGGTTGCACGGCTATTTATACATGACGGAGAGTTTTCACCGGACGCTTAGATCCCTTCGTGCCCGTAGAAGGAGTCCACCACACCAACGTCGCCACCACCGCCTCCCGTCATCACAATGTCGACAAGCATGTACACACTAGCCATGAGGACGAGAGGCACCACCACTGTCTGCAGCAGGCGAACGTTGTCCGGCGAAAATATGAAACTCTGCAGAAAGGTGAGGACCGCGCTAGTAGCCCCCGGCATGTGGCGCCGTGCTTCCACACAGAATCGCCTGAGTGAAGGGGGCCGTGGCCTCCACCACGGAGCGCACGTGCTGCAGCAGCATCAGGGCACAGACACCGATAAGCCCGCTGTTCGCCGCTGAGGTGTGACGCAGCGCGCGGGTCCGGACGCGGTCTACGTTGGGGGCGCTGGCACTGAGACGGTTCGTCACACCGTGCGACCTGGACGCCGGCGGCACCCTTGCGCGTGGCCGGAGAGCACATCGTGCTTTCGGGGCAGCTGTCCACGAAGCAGCCATCTTCGCCTGCGTAGAGGGATGTCGAATAGCTAAGGAGGTGGTTGATCTTGGCGATGGAGGTGCTTATCATACTGTCATTATTGGGATCTTCAGAGGGTGCCGCTGCCGCCGTCGGTCGGGCGGATCCCACAGGAGCACCAACGCCGGCGTCGTCGAACGTCAAACGGAGTCGCTCCCTCGCTCCGTTCAAATTCGCTTCATGTCCACGGGAGGGCAGCCCGCTCGCCACAACGCCGTCCCGGTTGTTTGTGAGGGATGCGAGGACGATGTCCTCATCTGCTAACTCAATGGGCTCTGTCAGGGAGGTCGAGCCGCGGGCCATTTCGCGGCGCTGCCGGGCTTCCGGGGACGGGCTGACGGGGGGGCATGTCCTCTTGTAGAGTTTCGCGACACTCAGGGGATCGAGGGTAGCCGTGCGTGCCGGCGCGAACCAAGGCTCCTTCGCACTTCCTGCGCTGTCGTCGCTGATGTTCGTCCCAGCAGGCACGGCTTTGAGCTGTGCATTGGGCGCCACGGAGGCGCTTGCGGGACGGTGACCGTTCGTCAGGGTCGAGGTGTAGCCGTCGCGCGGGACCGATATCCATCTCTCCTCAAACGACTTCGTGCCCGACTCCTCCTGCAGAGCCGGGCCGCAGCCCGACCAGATGCTGTTCGACATGGTCGGCTGCGGGAGGTTCCTTGCAGAGCTCGGGTGTCCAACGTTCGGGGTGCTCGATGGCGTTGGAAAAACGGGGCCACGGGCACTGCAGGGAGGGCGCTGCCGACGGACGTGCGATTCGGCAAGCTGGTGTGCGGGAGACGCTTCCGATGTAGAGGGAGCACGACCGTTCCACCGCCAAAGCGATCACCAGAGAAGAAGCGTTCATCGCCCTTACTGAGGGGCTGCTTATGCGACATGGCGAATGGCTTCGGCTCCCGCGGTGTCACCGATGGGTGTCCGGGAAGTGACGAGGTCAGCTGCGAGGAGTCTACGACCCCGCAGTAGTAATACCAGAAGGCGTTGCTGCTATGAGACTGTGCGCCACCAGAGGTAAATGCGGCCACCTCCCCTTCGCTCCGCCAGCGCACCATCTCGCCGAGAGCTGGCGGCATGATGCGCTTGGGGAGCTTTCTAAGCGATCGCGCCGCATCCATGATGGCGGCGTCGCTCATGATTTCCCCAACACTGATGTCTGCGGGCCTGTGCGGGACGGCGGTCATGGGGAGACCCTGCCGTCGACACTCTAACTTCACAATCGCGCGTTCGTACGCCAGCTGCCACGCATGGTACTTCACTTTCTCCTTGTTTACCCACTGCCGCGCCTTCTGCACACACGTGTTCTCGTTGCCAAGGAGGCGGTAGAACACGTAAAGCGTCGGTATGCTACGGCGGCGGCGTCCACTAACGGCGGAGCCGTCGTCTTCGTTACAAGAGGGAGCATAATTACGGCCATCGCTGCTGGGTTCACTGCATCCGGTGGTGGAGGCGCGCCGTGCCTGATCAGCAGGATGGTCCGTACCACAGGGTTTGTGGGATGCACCGCCTTTGTCGTCGCACAAGGGACGGTGGTGCGCGGGAGGCTCATCATCGTGTGAGATGCTTAGAGGAGTTACATTCACGCTGTCCCCACCGTCCGTCGTGGCCTGGGGGACGCCCGCCGCGATGGAGCTCGCGGAGTCGTTCATGCCAGAATTTTTCGAAGGGGATTGGAAGATCAGTGTCTTCTCTTGCTTCAATCCAACACGCCGATCTCTGTCGATGGCCGCACAAAAGGAGGAGACGCTATGTCCGCTGTGCCCCATAGGTGGCGTCGTACTGTGGTGTTTTCCTGTGAGGAGGAGAGGCGGTCTGTCAGAAGCGACGCCACCACCGACTGCGTGGTATTTTTGCGGCGCACCGCTAGGGGCCGGGGCCATCTGCCGTAGGAAGCTCATGATGTCGTCCACATCGTGGCAGTCGAGAACGTATGAACGACTTTCCCCAGGGAGTAATACATCATCGGGGAGTACCTCATTCACCAGCAGGGGCTGCTCCTCCATGGTCGCGTGTAACTTGCTGTGGGGGATGATGCTGTCTCCGGATCTGTGCGTGTGTGGGGTGGGCATCCCCAAAGACAGCCAGATAGCAGCCGAGGAAAGCGCAAGCTGCAGCGTCGTGCCGTAGCATACCTCTTCCTTTCCAGGGCTGCTTGTGGGGGTTCTGACAGTGGTGGCGTTCTGAATGGGCAATGCCACTTCTGCGATACTACGCGGGCTGCGGTCATCATTGACGGGGCTCGTCGAGAGTGGCCATGTACCTGTGAACCGTTGATCGGTGCCACCATGCGATCGCTGCGGTTGCTGTGGCCCATCATCCGAGGCGTGCCGGTCGAGGGGGAAGTTCGCTGTGGGATCGTTGGCCAGTCGACAGAAGAAGAGGTGTGGATGCGAGGACCGCAGCGAGCAGACGATGGAGCAAGGGCCGCTATCGTCCTCGCGTTCACGGCCGGCGGTGGTGGCCGTGAGTGTGCGGCCCTCAGCAGTGCCAGAGACGTTCTTGATGTGCACGTGGACGCGACCGTCCTCGGTTAGGTACTGTGTGGCGCGGAGGAAAGACATGCACTTGCCGTCCGTTTTTATGACGAGGTGAATGTGGTGTTCGAGCCACGGGCACTGTCGTCGCGGCGACGATAGGTGTATGTATATGGGATCAAGTGATCGTCAGCAAGGCGTACATGTATGTGTGTGTGTGTGCTTGACACGGGCGGCAGGGGGGTCGAGGGAAGAACGGTGGCGCGGCGACACAACCGAAGAATGCCTCGCTCGTCGACCTGGTCTTCCTCTGAGGGGGAGGAGGGGGTAATTGTTTTCCCAATAGGTTAGCCTCACGTGTTTAGAGGTTAGTGCTCGAACGTTACGGGAATATAATGGTGGTGGGGTATTTACAAGCGTCCCACTGCCGTGCTTGTCCTGTTGTCTCTTTGGTGTATAACGGTGCCGCTAACGCTTGAACACGCATAGCCTTCTGGTCGCCTCTTTCTCGCGTAGAGGGTGACAGCAAATATGTAGGGGGAGGGGGTGATGGTGGGATGTATAGGTCTTGCCTTGATGGCCCTTTGACTGGCGGGTATGGATGGATATAAATACGGGCGTGTCTTCCCCGGTACCACCGTGTAACTAGTGAATATAAATGTGCTACTAGGGTAGCAGGGGTTAGTGGTGTGACGTTTTGGTGAAACTCTTCCTTTCCCCTTCCCAATTATGACCGGCGGAGGGACTCTTACGATATGGTGGAAGTTGGTACCAGAAGACCCTCCAAGAGAGGGGTAGCAAACGCCGTGAAAGGAGACGCATATGGGGGTGGGGGCAACGCAGGGGCATTGCTGAATTGGTGTGAGAGCGGATGTTTCCTGCGCTTCTGCATGCAGCTAGTCTCTAGTATTTCTTCCCGCGAGTGTTCGTGTCTGGCGTGGCATGGGGGGGGGCCACTGGACTGTGTTGCATCGTGGTGATCGGGCTAACCTTTTGTCCCCGATGCCGCCACGGAGTGTGAGTTGGAGCCGGACGGTCGGGGGAGGGGGGGGAGGGGATCCCATGTCAGCGGTACGCCGTTTGCCAATACACACACCGCCATCCGCCAACAAGATAAAATTTACTGACGATATATATATATATATATATATATATATATATATATATATATGTGACCTGTGTGTGGGGAGAGGGGGGGGTGGGATGCGGTCAATCTGTTGACCGCCGGCGACGATTTCAGCGAGCCGGTGACAGCTCCGCGATATCATGCACCACACTGCCCTCGTCGTGTGCCGAACGGGACGTCCCTGGGTGCCCGTCCTCCTTCCAGCACGCGCGGGCCACCAAGTACTCCCTCTCCGCCTGAAGGCGCCTGCAGCTGCTCTCGTTTCCACCGCGCAGCACCGCATCGAGGGTGAGCTGCAGCCGCAATTGCGCCCCAGTCTGGAGATCGAGTGAGGTCCCACTGCCGTCCCCGTCGGCACGGGGTAGGCCCGCTGTAGAAGCAACTTGCCATAGCGTTCATCAACGGTCAGGCACCCATCCAATGGCAGTGGCCGTGGGTCTCCCTCCCGATGCCACCGTGTGGGATGCGTAAGGAGGAGCAGAGCAATACCTTTCGTTTCACTCCTGCTGTCTTTGTGGAGGGGTCGCCGCCCCAGCCGGGCGGCTCCCCTGCCCCGGGGGCCTGCTGGAGATGAGCCGTTGTCTAGTTCGTTCAGGTACTCTGCCACACCTTGAAGCACTCCATGGTGCAGGGTATCGGGTCCCAGCGTGCCTTGTGAGCGAGGGCACGAATGTTGTCTGTCATTTCTATTTCACGATGCCGGTGAGGACGCCGACGTGGGGACACCGACATGGGATGCCGGCTCCGCCCCGCACTCGGCGCGTCGCGAAGTGGGTGGGCCCCCGCCGCAGTTCGCTTCAGCGCGTCGTTGACATCCCGCAGCCGTTCTATCTCCTCGCGCTGCCGACGGATAGTGTCCATTAGGTTGACCTTCTCCCGCCGCCCGCGGCTGCCGCCCTCTTTGCCCTCCCCTGCCTCGACCCCATGAGAGGATGACGAAGCGTGCACACTGCGCATCCTCTCGTTCCGTCGTCTCGTGGGGTGGATCACGGTGCCCTCGGCCGACGCTGCCTGCTGGGCTGCAGCGTTGCGGAGCTCTGCGTGCTGCATGGTGAGGGCGGCCTCTTCCGCTTGACACGCCACCCGTCGATGCTTCACGAGGGCCTCCAGCGCAACGACGCGACTGTCGTCGGCATCCTCTCGGGTGATGGTATCGCGGGTACCCGACTTTCGACATGGGTGCCTTGATAGAACCCGCTGGCCGCCTCCGCCGACTTGGATGCAAGGGTGCAGCTCTAGCGGTTTGCGTGGCGCATTCCAAGGTTCGCCGTGGAGCAGCTGGGGGCGGCGCCCTGTGAGCGATGCTACGGTCCGGTTCGTGCAGGTGAAGAACGGGAATTAAGCAGTTGCTGTCGTCGCTTAACCAGCGGGGAGATATTTTGCACGGTCCTTCCTCCTCTTCCTGTGGTGACTGTCGCCTCCACAAGCTGGTCGTCTACGTGGCCGTACTCACTAACCCTCTGGCGTTTGCACGGTGGAAGGCTTGTTCAGCAAGAGGAAAGATACGCTGGTACAGCTCCGGGCTACAGGTCTGCGCGATGGCACACCACTCCGCATGGGTGGCTGCCGAGGCTGCACGGAACACCCAGAGGGAGGGTCCTCCTCGCGTTGCTTCTGTTTATCATTGCGTGCGTGAGGAGGGTGTGGTATGAAGCAAAAGTAGCGTGGTGCGCCACTCCCTGCCGTGATGGCAGAGCTATCCCCAGCGACGCATCGGTGAAGGATCCGCTGGACTAAGACATCACAGTAGGAGGAAGGTGTCTGGTGCTCAGGGGGTGGCGTTGCAGCAGGTGGCGGTGTTGCACTCGTGGCACCCTTGGAGCCCCAAAGCGATGAGAGTCGCTGGCCGAGGCTACGAGAGGACTTGCAGTGGGCTCCTGCATGCGTGAGTGGTTCAACGGGCGGTGGGGCACACGCAACGAGGTCTGGTAAGAAGAAGGCCACAGAGACAAACGGAATGTAAAGGTACACACTTCGTGTGACGTTCGCATCGGCTGACGACTCCTGGGCATCGGAGACCACGAGGCCCTCACCGCCCAGTTGGACACGTACGCTAAAGAAGGCGCCACCGCTACTGCGAAGGTTCCTGTCCTTTCCCCCGAGAGGTCGCGGTTTCATTCCGTTGTTCTCATAGATGGGTAGCCATGCGGAGAGGATGCCCTCACACCAGGGACGCTGTGGCGCGCGTATAGGGTAGCGGGGAAATGGCATGTTCGGCAGCCCATGTACAGTGCTGTGCGAGGAGACACCGTGAAGGATCTTGGGTGGGTGGTCGTGCAACATCTCCGAGAGGCGAAGCAGGGAGGGATTGTGGTGGGGCTGCGTGGGGTACAAATGTGGAAGCCGATGGGCGTGGAGCTGTTTCTGGGCGGCTCGCACCGCGTGGGCGAGGTGAGTTCTAAGGCAGCGTATGGATAGGGCAGAGCAGACACCGCCGGCGAGCGTTTTTCGCCTGAGAGAGTGGCGCCGTGCACGGCGTGCATGTGGCCCAGATGGGCGTAGGCGGCGAGGAGACTGCAGCGCAGGGCCAGTACATCGTGTGGTACGGTTCCCACGAGGTGGTCGTCTAACGGTACGGTGGTAGCGACATCCTCGCCAGCACGGTGGCGACGGGGTGAGGAGGTGTGAACAGCACCTGCCGAGGGTTTGCTGCTGTCGCCGCGGTCACCATCCCGACGGTAGAGGTTCACGAGGTACTGCTCCATGATGATCTCCGCCTCGGCGTGGGTCATGGGCCAATCTTGCGGACGTTGACTGTCGTCCATGCGTGATACCCTCCAGGAGGGGTCCCGGGAACTCGAGGAGAGGGGGAGGGTAGCGGCTGCTGAATAGCCTTGAGGCACAGTCCATCCGCTCCACTGACGGAAGTGCTCTTCTTCACTCCGCGCTCCGCGTCACTACTCTTCGAGTCGGCGGTGGCGCGGCACTGCGGGAACCAGGCGGTCCGCCGCGTGGGGTAGACGCAAGGCTTACTTCGGGATAGAGCTTGATGTGTCCTCCATCCCTCAGATCTGCTCCCTGCTTGGAACCTACTACAGCCGCGGTGCTACTACTACACATAGGCGGTGCGTCATCTTTTGTAATCGAGAGCTTCGGGTCTGTGGCGAGCGGTGCAGCGGACTGGGTCGGAAGGACTACCTTCCCGGATGACGGCCAGAGGCGCAGGGCAGCGGCCGGCGGTGGCACCGTCGGACTCCGTGCCTCTGCGTTTCTCGTAGGGCAGCTCCACTCGTCTCTGATAACACTCCTCGACGTGCACCGCCTCCAGGAGGGCACCTGGACCGCATCGTCGTAGGAGGGGGGCCGCTAGTGCCGTTGCCTTTGCTTCCCACGTATGCAGCCTGAGGAGGTGCCGCAGATACCGCAGCAGTAGGTGCGGTAGTAGTGTTAGGCCCGGCTCCTCTTGGTGCCACAGGGTTCACTATGCTGCTCTCCACCTGTGAGGAGCTGTTGCGGTGTTCGGTGTCATTAGGGGAGAGGTGTGGCGCCGACGAGGTTCCACAGACCACTTTTTGGCGGGGAGAGGCGCTGAACCGATGGGAGTTCTCTGCCATCCGTAGATGGCGTCGGCGGTTCGATCGTGGGCCGTACCATACAACGTCCCAGGAAGGCCACCACTCGTTGGTAGCTGCCGCTTGTCAGAGGGTGGGCGTGGAAAACACCTCTTGATGGACTGTGAGCTCCTCTTGTGAGGAGACACACTCAGTGGAGGAAGACTAGATATAGTGGTACAAGAACACTACATGTGCACACACATGTAATCGATGTGAGAGAATTAACGAATTGAAATATCCCCTTTACGAGTGTGTGTGTGCAGAGGGAGGGGGGGGGTGGTGATGGGCTCTAGAGTGAGAGGCCTGTATGCACAATGACGGTAATGATGGAGGTCTAGCGGAGGATACAAAGCCCTCTCCCTGTGTGTGTGCTAATCTAAAAATGCTTATCCGGCGGGGGTGGGGTGGAAGGGCTGCGCGCGCGCGATTCACATCCTTGTGGGATGCGTGTGCATCCGCCGGCCTGTTGTTTGTTCACATCTCTGCGCTTTGTTCTGCTGAGGAAGCATAAAACGAGTCGTGGGTGGGCTGTGTGTGTGTGCGTGCGTGCGGGGGGGGGGTGAAGGAGCCTCCCATTTGATATACATACATCGGTGAAGGGATGTTCGCTTCATCGTGGATAGTGTTAATGTACGCCTCCACGCGGATGGTTACACCCAAACGAACTCTCTACATGGGACCCAGCTTGTAATTCAACAATAACGCATGGTCATAGTCCTCAGGCTTATGATACGCACCAATAGGCGCCTGCGGGCGGGCAGTGGTCGTGCTCCCCCGCATCAAACCGCCTAAGATGGGCTGCAACTTCCAACCCACGACCTGCGAGGACGTCACCGGCCCATTGGGGTATCGCTCCGCAGGGCAGGCGGCATCTGCCCGTGTCAACAAGTAGCGGCGGGAGGGAGTGAGGTGCTCGACTCGCTTCCACTGTGAGGCCGCCACGGCCTCCGCTGCCGCTTCCTGCTCTAGCTCGACCACTGACTTTGGGAATGCAGTGTCGCGCATTATCGAGGGCATCTGCGATGCTGCTAACACACTACGGTTGCTGTTATGCGAAGTGAGGGCGGACTGGAGGCCGCCCTGCTGAATGAGGGCACCGCCCGGTAAGGGCCGTTGCCTCTGACGAGTGTGTGGTGCGGGAGCAGCATGTAAGTGTTGTACTCTCTATTTAGCGTCGGGCTGGTGTGCACCGCCTTGAGTTTCTGTTCCCGCTGCAGCGTCCGCTCCAGGGCGGCGAGTTGCTGCCGGTCGTCCTCTCCACTGGGGTCATAGCGTGAGCGCCAGGAATCGGCAATTTTGTTCTCACGTTCCACCTGCGTCGCCCAGCAGTGGGTGCTGGCGTATGAACCTTTTAAGCCCATCGCGATGGTGGAGGAGGGCTTGTGGCTCTTCTCATAGAGCTCTGGATTGGCCGAGAAAATGTTCTTCCTCTTGGGAGGCATCTTCGGCGGGGACAGTGTTTGTGTGTGTAGGTGGGGACGAAGGGGGGTGGGGAGGAGGGGTGAAGGAGTTGTCCTGCTACCCTACTGGTGCGAAGCTTGCTGCACGCGTGCACGGAAACGACAATCGTCAAGGGGGGGGGGAGAGCTGCAAGAAACTCAATGGTTGGTAGCCGAAAGAAGTGGCGATTATGGATCACGTGAATCGAGGACGACACAAAAGGATACGTGGTGTCTTGCGTTTTAGGTTTATATATTGTCACACCGTTTTACCAAACGTGGGGCACATCGCAATTACTTCCATGCAAACAACGAGTTATGTGAAGGGGGTAACGGCACCGTGTTACCTTCGTTCCTGTCACTGTTCGCACTCTTTCTTCAGCAGACGACGTCAGGTCCGTTCGCCACACGAAAGAGCAAGGCGTCTGTCCATACAAGGGGGTTACAGCTATTTCCTACGCTACTTATTTTGGTTCCAACGCCCTCCCCACGAAAAAATATATTCGTCGATGCCTGAGGGGACGCGTCTTCTCTGTGTGTGAGGGAAGGGGGGGGGGGGAGGAGACGCCCACTCCGCTCCATCATTGTGCGTCCTCCGCCCCTGCATCACCCACCGAATGAACATTTGGATGCGTCTCGTCGGGGGCGACGCTAATTTGCCCACCAACAACATCCTCTCGCAGCGGCGCGTAGCCGTGTAGCTCATCACCTGGTAGCGTACCACGATGTCCAGCGGTACCAGATGGAGCGTCCCCGGGTACATGTCCTCCAAGATGTACTTGAAGGATTGGTTGAAAGTTACGGACTTGCGTATAGATCCAGCGTCACCCTGGGCGCTCAGTGGGCGGACCTGGTGGAACTGCTGCGCAGCGTAATGACGCGCGTCCTGCTGCGCTTCGCTGTCGCCCAGCTTGGTCTCGGCAGCACCGTGGGCGTACGGGCTCCTTGCCCATGTTCTGTTTCTTGGCTAAGGCGAGGATCTCCGCGCTCGGGCGCACGTCGCGCAGTCATCGCATCGACGATAGCGACCTCGTTGATGTTGCATACGCGAGGTCTCGCGGCGACATGCCAAGACCACGGTATAGATCAGCAGCTTGGTATTCCAATCCCAGCACGAGGCGAAGTCGATGCTCCCTGAGACGAGTATCCGACGGGTGTCGAAGGTACGTCGCATCATCTCAATGTTTGGAGCCCACATCAACGGGCGGGCACGCCGCAGAAGTTCCGGGGCAGGAAGCACGTTGTCCTCCAGTTCACCATTCACAATCCAAGGGTCACGCGCGTTCACGTCGGTGTTGACCAGTACTCCTCTTTCTACAGTCTTGATGTCCTGCAGGGACACCTGAAGTCCGTATGCGTGGGGTCGGGGGTTGAGGATGGCGTTGCGAATGAGCGTGGAGGCGGCTGTCATGGCGGCCAGCGCAAGGAAGGCCACCACAGCGGATGAGAAAATTTCTCCAAGTCGCTCGCGGATGGTCGACATATTGACGCCGTGCAGTTTTCTTGGTGGCCTTGCGAACTCTGATGGATACGCGCAGACCAAAAAACAAAGAAAGGTCGTCGACGCGCGTCTGATGTCAATGTTATATTCTAGCGCGTTGCTGAAGGAATCACGACAGGTGTAGCCCTGAGCGCACCCGTACTACACACACTCACCTGTGTCCGCGGTGGGGATCGAATAGAGAAAGGAATGAGGCAGGTATGGAAAGGGTCCCCATGAAGGCCTTACTCGGTGAATGTCTAAATGAATGCGTAGTACTTGCAAGACATGTCAAAAGCCGTTTAGCTAAGTAGACGTGTGTGTGTGGGTGTGCGTGTGTCGCTACATTGTGCTTTGATGCAGGTGAATATACAGAGTATGTGGCACGACGTCCCTTTCCTCGATTGTTAGGTGTGTGCGTGTAATACCACAAACGGGACTCTCGGGGGGTTGGTTGGTTGGACAGAGCTCCGATGAGAAGCCTGCAGTAGCGACATCTGCTTACCTACGGATCTCAGTCAAGAGTGGCGTCCCTCGAGAGAACGGACCTTGTCTCACGGGAGGTGCCAAAGCCAGCCGAGTTGCTGCTGGTTGAAGGCCTTTGACGGTGTCAGATTTAGTGATGATGAGTCTTTCCCGCTGCTCCGCTGCGTGCCGTGGAGGTGACCAGGGCCGCCGAGTCCTTTCGGATGAGCTCCGTCAGGGATTGGATTCGCGCCTTGAGGTGCCGCACCTCCTGTAAGAGCTGCGGTGAAAGCGGGGGAAGTGCGGCAAGGTCGCGGTGAGCTCTCCACTAACTGAGGGACTGCGGCCAGGGAACTCGCCGGGGCGCCTGCCGTCGCCACCTTTTCGGCGGAGAAGGCGAGTCGATTGTTGAGGAGTTGCTGCACCGCTCGACCCACCGCTGATACTGTAAGAAGGCGGCCTCGTTGTGAAGGGGGACGTGCTGTTGTTCAACGAGAAGGACGTGCGCGTGGGCGGCCCGCAAGACGTGTCCCAGGAGGGGTTGAAGATGGACATTCTCCGTCGGGTCTTGTGACTGCCTTACGGTGCCTTGATGGCAGTCAGTGGAGGCGGCTGCGACAGCGCTCATCACCCACTCCAACAGCTGATGCAACAAGGAAATGTCCTGGGTATCTTTCGCGTCATCGTGGGAACCAACCACAGCTTCGTCATCGCCTCCATCCAACGCAAAATACTGAGCTACAAGCCGTTCCAGTATCTGCAACCGCGCAGCCATCGTTGACTTCTCCGATTCGCAGTCCTCCACAACCTGACGGGCCTCGGCGAGTGCCTCCCTCAGTTCGAGAGGTTGCACGCCTCCCCCGGAGGCTGGGGATCCGTCTGCTCGAGGCCCTGGTGGCACGGCACGCGGTGCGAACCGATGATTCCTTTTGCTCTTGTGAGGGGTCCCTCCGGTGTTACCCTGTGTCGGCGCCACTTCCTCTTCAGGGCCTCCCCACACTTCCACCCGCAGATCCTCCAGCTCTAGTTTCATTTCCTGCATAGATCGTTGCGTCTCTAGGAGTTCCTCCCTTGTAGGCTGCCACGAGGGCGTCATCGTTGCAGCTCTTGTTCAACATGACCGACATCTGAGACTTGAGCTGCGTGTTCTCGCGCTGGATGCAAAGGAAGCGGGCGTGCAACGCCGTATGCTTCGAGGTTTCTTCTTGGAGGGCGGTCTGTGTGTGCTTCAACTCCTCAGTAGCCTCTCGTTGGGCCTGTTGGCGCTTGCTCATGATCTCCTGCACCCGGTCTCTGGCCTCGTCGTCCACCGACTTCTTGCCTTTATTGTGGGACTGATGTGCCGCGGTGGTACAACCGGACGACGGTTGGCGCGGCGAGGCGGATCGGGGACTCCTGGCGCCCTTTGCGAGAGCCATGAGTGACCTGCAGATCATCGCCGCCGCCGTGGCGGGTGAAGTCGTCATTCCGTGTCGCATTGGGGTTACCTGTCGTCGCTGGGATGCCCCCTCCGGCCCCCGTCTGGGAGGACGGCCCTTCCGGCAAGGGCCCGCTCCAGGTCCGTTATTTTCCCTTGAAGCAGCACAATCTGTTCGGCACGACCCTTCCAACCCTTTTGCTTGCCAAGGGCAGAAGCCGCTCCCCCCCGTGAGGCTGTCACGTGCTTCACCCACGCCTCTAACTCTTCTCCGGGTCGGCCTGTTTCCCAGGACAGGACCGCCTTCATGGCAACGACTTCCCGACGAAGGTCCGCTAGCTGCAGATCCTTCTCGCGTATGAGTGCGTAGCACCGCCGCTCCGGCCTGTCCTTCGTGCCGTCAACGTTCCCCTCACCCGTCTCCAGATCGTTCTCTTTGCTGTGATCACTATTCTGCCGATGTTGATGCACTGAAGCGTCTCCGGTAGAAGGCGAAGCATCCCACCAACGCCGGCGGAGTGCCTCTCCCTCTCTGACGAGATCCGTTTCTGGAGATTCTGCGCTTCTGACTCGAGTGCCGTGGCTTTCGCGGTCGCGGCCACCAGCTGCTCGCCCAGCGTCTTGGACTTGAGTTTCTCGGAGGATAATTCCACGGTGAGGTTCTTCGCCTTTCTGATCTGTGCCAAGTACCTTCCTTCTAGCACGTCGCTACAAGCGCCGCTACCACCTGAGTCACGCAGCACGCGGAGGGCGTCGGTGAGCTTCATGTTCTCCTCTTTATAGGCCGCAATGATGGCAGTGCTGTGGTCTCCAGCGGCAGCGCTAAGGTGGGCATCCTCGAGAGTTTGGAGGATGGTAGGCGGGGCGGGGGCCGCCTGACCTCCGCTCACCCGCGCTGATTCGTAGTCGTACATCACTGCGGTGATCTCTCCTGCTTCCCGTCCAAGGGAATGCGGGAGAGATAATTATGTGCGCGCTCTATCCTTGCCCACGCTTAGGTACAACTGAGGAGAGGTGAGAGGGATGGGGTGAATGGACGGCGATCAGTCGATGACATCAGAAGGAGAACCATGCGTGTGTGTCGGATGGAATGGGGGGGGGGAGGGGGGAACGGTATGTGGACGTCTTGCTAGACGAAGAACTTCTCCCTCGTAATGTCGCGACCCTTCAGGTTCATCGGCTCCAGGGCAGCAGCCGGTGTACCGGCTCGCGTGATCCACCACTGCCGTGTCCAGTATCGCAGCATGTGGTGGGCCCACCAGTGTTGCTGCCGGGGCTGCAGCCCTTCCTTTGAAGACGGCACTGCAGTGCTATAGTAGTACGGACTCCCAGCGTCAGTGCGGCAGTCGTGACCCGGAGGAGACTCTTTCCTCCCGGTGGAGATGGCCGGCGCTGAGTTTTCGAGAATATACGCGAGCGCGTGCGGGCGGCGGCACGGGGCAGCCGGCAGCAAACCCACCAAGCTGCCACTGCCAGCGAAGAGTTGGATGCGGAGCTCTCGCCGGCTCGGCACCGCCTTCCCGTTGGGAGGTGTTCGATACGCGCCACTCCTTTGAGACTCCTCTCTCTTGCTTGAGCCCGTCAAAAGACGCCAGTAGTCGCCGGGTCCAACGCGAGCGGTGAAGGCCGCCGGCAGAGTGGAAGGGGCGTCACTCGCCAGGAGGGCGTGAGAGAGATGTGATACTGCCTCAACCGATTCCAAAGCTTCCGTCCACCACCCCAGTCCCACCAGCGTACTCCACGTAGTGTTGACAGCACTCAAATGTTGAGGTGGCGCGGTGCTTCTGTTGTTTGACGCTGCCGTCGTCGCACCGACGCTCCTGCTGCCTCCTTTGCGATCGGCGTTTATACAATGTGAGGCCAAAGAGCTCTGAGAGGAGAAGGGCGGAGGAGGTGCTGCCGCTGCCGTGGTGGTATCATCGCTGGTAGCAACCGCGACACCCGGCGATGACAGGGGGCAAGACAGCACGGCGAGGACTGCGCAGAGTACCGAGGCACCCCCGCCGCGTAGTCGTGTAGCACCACTGCGATGGCCACGGATACCCAGTGCAGGAGCCGTCCCAAGATCTCCAACACGGTTGGGTGGGCGATGATGAAGTTGGTGGAGGTAGCACTGCTGATGTCTAAGGCAGGCACCTCGGTGTTGCCTTGACTGGGTGAATCGTACGCACAAGAGCGACGAAGAAGGACCCTAGGGCCTGCTGTGCCTCCGAACTGTACGTGTAGCCCTCCTCATGGGTAGCCACGGCTTTCACGAGCAGATAAATGAGGCATTCAAGGATGCACAGCTCGGCTAGAAGCTCAGACAGACGCGGGACGTGTGGTCCCACACCAGTTGTGAGGGTGGCCGCTTCATCGGTGGTCATATGTAAACTTTGGGAGGCCGTGGATGGATGGGTTGACGCGGTCGTCTGGCACCACAAGAAGGACTGCACTTCCTGCTGAAGAACATCCTCCGCAGCAGTGCAGGTGAGATACACTAAGGCATCCGTCAGGCGCACGTCATCCATGGCGGCGATGGCGTCGGCTGCACTCGTTCCGCGTTGGGGTGGGAGGGCACGGCAGTAGCCGACGCCGGCCTGGCCCCTGCTACTGCGCAAGGCTAGGAGCGTGGTGCCGTTTATCGTGGCTGACCGCAGTAGTCCTGTGTGGATGGACAGTAGCTGCGAAGTGGCTACGCAAGGAGAAAGGAACTTGATACACCGCGTAGAGGCAGATGAGATGGGAGCCGGTAGGGGTCCCCCCCTCCCACAGCAGCGGGCATGCCCGCACTCGTTGCTCTCCCCACCGATGCAGTCGTCTTGGCGGCCGACAGTGTCCTATCTTCCCTCCCTTCGCTACACTGCATCACGAGTGCCTGCACATACCATTGACAGAGCGTCAGCACCGTCTTGCTCGAGGGGCGGGGGGTCCGCGGTAGGGATAGTGTCACCGCGCAGAGAATGGTGAGGTGTGACGTAGTAAGTTGCGTGGGAACACTCTCTGGGAGGCACCATAGCAGCGGCTTCGGGTGTTCCTCCGGGAGGCCCCCGCTGTTGGAGGCACTACTACTGCTGTACCTCGTGCAGACGGGCGACTCGTGGGCCGCCGGGGGTTTTGACGACGGTGGTGTCTGTGCGGCGATTTGTACCGCATCGGACATCAGCAGCGGCACTGACGTGCGGCAACCATCAGCGGAGGCCGATGAGGGAATGCTGTAGGGCGTGAACTGTGCTGGTCCTCGAGGATGGGAGGCAGACTACCCTTCCGATAATCGAACCCGTAATGATGAGGAACGTCGTCCTGAAGCGCATCGCCCTTGCAGCTCCTGTGGATGAGGCGGTGGGCAGTCAAGTAGCAAAATATAGCGGCGATGGGCGGTGCCCAAGCCTCTGGGATGGCGATGATGACATGAAGGTGGTGCTCCCAGTGGGCCACGAGGGAGGTCTGCTCCTCTTGCAGCTCGTGTAACCGGCGAATGGCACGGTCCCACATAAGCGCATCGCCGTTTTCCGTGGGATACTCGGAGTTGGCGGTGCCCTGCGGATGGGGGGTCGCCGGGGGGCCCACAAGGGTGCATAGAACGCGGGCTGCTACACTGTTCGAAGAGGAACCAAAGTGGATCTCCTCGCTCCCTCGGTCTCGTCGATCGTTATCCTCGAGCACCTCGCTCAGGCGCTCCAGGAGGAGACTAAGCAGGTCTTCGGCTTCTGCGTGGACCGGTGCATCTCGGAACAAGGATAGCATGGTGTGGGGGCTCTCCCGGGGTGGTGTCCGCTCACGCGATGGAAGGACTCCAGGGTCATCTGTGGTGCCTCGACCTTCATCGGAGCACGCGGTCCCCGGCACAAAGAACAGGTCGGTGCCGTCGCTCGGTACACCACCGAGGGAAAGAAGATGCGATAGGAGCGCGACGCCACCTAATGTCAGCGCCGCCACGGAATCCCCCAGATGGGCCGTTATCCTTGGCACCGCGCGCCTCAGTTGCTGTAGGGCGGCCATCGCCCTCCTCCACCGACAGCCTTCCCGATGGAGCGAACGAATGGCGGCCCAGTCTCCGGTGGAGGGCCTTATGACGGCCTCCTGCTTCAGGGCGTCACACAACTGCTCGAATAGCCGGCGCCACGTATGGCGATGCGAGGCTAACGTCGGTGCGTACCGTTCCAGTAAATATGCAAAGTTCTGACGGGCCCCGACTGACAGCACCATCGACACGTCACAAGCGGATCCTGTGGCCGTGGCCGCCCGCCAATCGGTTGTGCCTCCTACGGCCGATGCGGTATTCCCCTGCCCCGCCACGGTGGGAGTCGCCACCACGGGCGGGGCCGTGCCATGAAATCGAACGCGGGTTCCAGGAGGTAGACCTTCGAGCAGGAATGCAAAGAGCACGCGAGGCATAAAGGAGGGGCAGAGCTGCGCGACTCGCTGCACCCCCGAAGTCGTCTGCAGCACCGATGGCAGCAGCCGCCAGTGGGCCTGATGGAGCAGTCGCAGCGCATCCGGCGGAGTACGGAGGGCGGTCCCACGGATAGACTGGTAGTACAGCAAGCGGCTCCAATCGGCGCTTCCGGAGGCCGCGGTAGCGGTGCCGAACCCAGCCGAACGGCTGGCGGCTGCTAAGGAGGGGGCGGCCCTCGGCGGTGGCTTCACGAGGTAGCTGTTGGCGCCACGGCTCCGTAGAATCGCCTCAAGGCTAACATCGCCCATGCCGGAGGTGCTAGCCGCGGTGGCGCTGACGGCAGACAACGCCGGTTCGGCCGTGCGGCGATACTGCTCCAACGCCTCGAAGAGAGGTTCCGCTAACTCGGCCAGGCACTGTAAGTAGAGGGGAGGGAGCGTGTTGCCACGCCCTTCGTGCACGCTCTCGCGAGACACGTGCCGATCGGCGAGGGGTGTTGCCGGCTCCGCATCCTGGGAAGGTTTCCGCGCGTCGGGTGACGTGGGGGAGGAGGAGTGGCGCTGCAAAGTGGCGAGCAGCGTGAACCGTTCCGGAGAGGTGCAATTACTCTGTGGTCGGCGTTCCTGCCCTGCTTCGTCCCTAGAAGGGGCAGCCACGGCAGGTGTAGACGCCGCCTTCGGAGGCCGCCCCGAGTACAGGGTATTGCGGGGTGTGACGTCGGCGGCGGTCCTCACTTGGGTCGAGGAGAAGGGAAAGACCAAAGCCTGCACGATCAGCTCCATGAGTGCATCCGCATCATACGTATTGCCATTGCTGCTCATCGTCCCCGTGCCGTTCGATTTGCTGCTGTTCACCTGCTGCAGGGCGAGATACCACCGCCGCAGCCGCATCGGCGACAGTCCCAGAAGGCTGCCCAAGGCGAGCACCGCGATAACGGTTCCGTCGGTGTGAGAGGCGCCGTCCAGAGACCCCCTGATGGTGCTGCAGCCGTTGGGAGGGTCAGCGTGCGCGCAGACGGAAGCCATGCGTCAGACACAACAAGGGATAGTTTACTTCGAGGACAAATATGGGGGGGGGGGCACATACCGTGAAACGGACTGACGGCAGAGGGGGTGGGGTCGCAAGAATCGGTCTACCCAGAGCTGAGTGTGCCTGAGAGGCTGTCCTCCGCGTGCGACAAAACGGAGGAGATACCCCGGGGACAACAGGAGAAGGGGAGTGAAGCTGCAACGCAGAAGGGAAGGCGAAAAATTTCTTCCCCCTCCTCCCTCTCTGACCGGCTATTGCAGTGCCAGCGTCCAATCTATAAAGTTCCAGTGACTAAGCCGATAGTGAGGAAAATTAGAGGGGCACGCACGAAAGAAGTCCTGTCTAGGGTGTTGTGTGCATGGGGGGAGCATAGTGTGGCAGTGTGCCCATGCGTTATGATTTTCGATTTGTGTTGAAGTTTTATATAGAGCAAAGATAGCACCACATCGTTCTCTCTCAGATCTCTCCTCTCCACCAACCCCCTCCCTCCATACACACATTCTCACACACGTTCCGAACTGAACAGTCGCATGCCCCTCTCAAGTGAAGAAGAAACCCCCCATCGACGAAGCTGTCACCTGTGGGTGTCATTTTCAATGGGGATCGCAGTTTATACAGATGCATCGGTTCTATTCATTCTTCTGTGCAGTGTGTGTGGGGAGGGGTATGTGCGACTGAGCAAGTGGGAGAGAGAGAGAGAGAGAGACGGAACAGAAATACATGGGGCGCCGGGATGTCTTCTAGACAACAAAGACATCTTACAGCCACACTACACGCCGTAAAGAAATCGACCACCACCCACCACCACCACAGCTAGCAGGATACGCCTGCCCACGCCGCGCTTCAACTCCGTGATGATGGTGCCCGCCGAAGGAGAGAATGGTAACAGCACACCCAGGAAAGGAGGGGGGGGAGGGGGCTTCCTTCAGTAGCCAACCCAACAAACTCACGCTAGTTACACACCGCTCCTCAACTCCGTCTCCGCACGCCCCCCTCTGCGTTCATTCTTATACACCCCACACCCAACGAACACTTCTCAAGGATATCGTGGGTGGTTGTGCGCTATGGTTTCCCACTCCCTCAACGTGAAGTCGCCACACACTCGCGTATGCATTGGGAATCTTGGGAATCTCGGCAACAGAGGTTTGGTATGTCACAACATCGATACTTCGACGAAAGTTAATTCAACATTAGAATGCTAAAGAATTTCTCTACATGCCCACATCAGAACGGTTCCCCTCCCCCCTCCTCCAAAGAGCGAACAGCAACACTACCGACACAACCGCCTCCTCTCGTGAAAATGGACTCACTTCCTCAGAGCTTGCACACGCTCATACACACATACATACATATATGTGTATCTAACCAACACGCAGCAAGCATCACAACATCCTAGACAAGGGAGACGGATATATATATATATATATATAAATATGTATATGTCACAAGGCAGACGAAGTAACGAAGAATAGGGGCAAACTCAAATTATATTCGACGTACCACACAAAGATAATAAGAATGAAAGGAAGTGAAAACGCCTTCGCCCCCCTCCCCTCAGCAATCCATCACGCTATACATATCGGATTGAGGAGAACCACGCATTGAAAGGTAGAGTGCGGGGTTCGGTTTCGTTACTTCGTTTATTGAGGTGTTTCCTTCTCCACGCGCAATGATGACTTTGGCGTGAGTGTCACGTACCACACCAACATTCTGCTACGTGCCTCGTCGAAGCGTTGTTTCAAAGAGGAGCCTCCACACCATCATACAAACGTTAATATACATGTTCTATCGTGGACATGGTAGACGTTCAAAAGGAAAGGGGGGGAGGAGGCAGTAGATAGTTTTGTCCGTTGCCCGTTGTACATCTGTTTTACTTTACTTTCGGCAAGTCCTTTGTCCATCCTCGGTTCTTCTCGGGGTTCGCCGTCCTCCCCTTCCTGGAGACAGTCGATCGCACGACTGACAGAGGAGGGGCGCGCACGCGTCTCATGTCACTCTCGACTAACCCTCGCCAAACCCAACTCCAGCACCACCCATTATACTCACCACCAGCCGAAGCAGAGGTGAGAGCCGTGGAACCCCCCATCTTCGATTCATGTGGGGTTCCTCCTGAAGACGTGAAAGGGGGAAATGGCGGCGG
This sequence comes from Drosophila differens, assembly GCA_037043665.1. Lineage (NCBI taxonomy): Eukaryota > Metazoa > Arthropoda > Insecta > Diptera > Drosophilidae > Drosophila > Drosophila differens. The sequence continues at coordinate 7,000 of JBAMAZ010000159.1, read as the reverse complement.
TGGTGTTTACTGTCAGCACGTTTTCTCCGTTACTCTTCGTTTGCTCGTGGTTGATTGGTAGTCCTACCAATCCAATACGTCGATACATCTTGCCCCCCCCTCCCCCCCGATCCCTCAAACTCAATCGCCACTTCCCTCTTCCCTCCGCCGACCCACTTTGGATTAGTTGTGCTTATGGATGAACATATCAACATTGCGCTAAGTAGGCACACGCTCTCTCTCTCTCTATATTGAAGTATACATATTGTGCCACATACACGTCGTGCGTTTCCCCAAGTGACAGCAATGGGGACCGAATCGATTACATGGGCTCCTCCTTCCGGCGTTGCATGAGCATCTTCTTGGCCTTCTTCTCCTCTCGCTCCACGGTTGCCATCGCTAAGTGCTTGAGCTCTTCGCGGTCGTGAATTTCATTGTCAGGGAAGTCATCGAGCATCTGTGGGAGGAGTTCGTCATGTTCATTCCATGTTTGGTTAATTTAGCCGCGGCACGCGTCGCGGCGACAGATGCATCAGGTTCCTCGCTGTCCTCCAGCACCAGTTGTGACGGGGCTGCTGCGGCTGTCAGCTTCGGGAGGCGTACGTTGGTCTGCGGATTGATGGCACTCGTGCTGTTGTGGTGCTCCAGGGCGGACGCTGCAAGGACGACGGCCTCCAGAGAGAGTTCTTCAAGCATGTGTTGCAGCTTCGCATCGCAACTGCGGAGAAGCTCAGCGGTGACAGCGCTGGACACCGAGGCGTAGCTTTGGACCTCCTCCGGTGCCATGTTGTCGTGCGTATCAGCGGTCTGGCTCTTGGAAGTGGGTTGGTTCTGCAGCTGTTTCGAATTGTGACCGAGGGCTCCTATTGGTCCTGCGTCCACGCGCAAGACCGAGAGCTTCTCCGCCATATTCTGCACGCCAGTCTCCACCTCGAGTAGTAGCTGCGAGAGCTTCTCGTGGCGGCTCTGCGCCTCGCTGAGTTCGTCATTGCGCTGCTTGAGATGTTCCTCAAACTCCGTCACAATGTTGCGGTTGGCGTGCGTGCGGTCGCCTAGCAGGCGGTAATCGGCGTTATCCTCGGCCTCGGCACCCGAATCCTCGACCCCTGCGCCACTAGTCTTCTGAATCCAGTTGTTCCGCGCGCTGCGGGTGACCTTGGCGTGAACGAGGCGCCACCAGCTCGGTGGTTCACCTCGTTCCAGGTGGTTTGGAGCTCCGACTTCGTGGCGGTGCGCTCCTCCATCGTCGAGATCAGACGTGCGACATCGGCCTCGAGCTGTTGGTTGCTCTCGAGGCGCTCAACAATCTTGCGGATCACCTCTGACACGTTGTGTGAGTGCGTGGCCTCCCGGAGATGGAGGTAGCATGCCTTCTGCTGCTGCAGACGCTCCACCTCTTCCGGGCGAAGGGACACGAACGAGTTGTTGCTACGTGCCGTGCGCTTCTTATTGGTGTTATGACTGGAAACACCGAGGAGAAGCTTCTGGTGGCGCTCTGCCTGCTGGGCTATGCGCTGGTTTAGTGCGCGGTGTTTCTTCTCGAGAAGATCGCGCTTATCTTCCACGAACTTGCGGCGCTGCTCCATCTCGCTGCGCTGCGCCCGACGCTCCTCACCGAGGACGCCCTTCAGATGGATGACTTCCGCCCTGGAGGCGTCACGGTCCACCGCGGCCTGTTCCCCAACGTCCGTGAGGTCGTCAAGAACTTTCTGTGTGCCCAGCAGCTCCTTCTCCGTCGCGTTCAGCTGAATGTCAAAGCCAGACTGCTCGAGTTGCAGACGCTCCAAGAGCGTCTCGTAGGTCTTGCGGATCGCGCTGACCTCGTTGTGCTTTATCAGGCACTTGTCTAGGCGGTTCTCTAAGGCACGAATCTTCTGCGCGAGCATCGACCCCTCATCCACGGCGCCACCGCTCTCCTGCAGAACAAAGGCGTTGAGCTCCTTCGTCTTCTCGATCTCCGCGGCCAGCTCCGCATTCTTGCCCCGGATGGCGTTGATGCTACGCTTGAGGACGCACGTTTTGTTGTGTATCACTCCCTCCTGCCTGTTGTAGTGCTCCGCCGTGTTGGTGCTCCGTTGGCCGCGGACGGTCTGCTGCAAGACCACGCGGAGTTCCTTGTTCTCGCGGCGGAGGCCGGTGATGGTTTCATTGTTGCGACGAACTTCTCCCTGGAGGGAATCAAATTGATTCTTTTGGCCAACGTCCGCGACGCTGCGCCTATGCTTCACCACTTCCTCGTCCGCCATGTCCTGGTGTGGTTAACAGGATATGCCCTTCTTCTTTGAGCAATACCGATTCAATAGGACGGAGCAGCGCACGGAGTACGGCGGACCGTGGACTGCGCCAAAGGATCAATAGCTCTTTGAAGCCACGTGACGTCTGTGTCTATGCGTGTGGGTCCTGTAGTCACGTGGTGCTTGTTAGATCTAACACACCAGATGATTTAGACGCTTTAGAGGACGGTGCGCCGTAGCGACTAGGTTTGTGTCGGGGAGTTACGTGATGATGCTCTGGCCCACCTCAAGAGTTAGAAACCTTATGTTTGTACAACATTACACAGAGAAGAAGAAGGAGAGAGACGCGAGGAAGTACACCCAAAGTAGAGTGAAGATACACACAACACAGCCCCCGTACGCCGCATGGCTTAGGGTTCAGAGGCCTCACATCGACCGTTCCACGGTTAGTTTCCCCATTCAGGAGAGCAGAGCAGGGTAGCATCAGGAAGACCCACGGCGGCGTCCCCCCCCCCCCGCCGCTGCTCACCTGATTTCCCCCAGGGTATCACAGAGAGAAGCTGCTTCTCTTAATAACAAGCGGAATATAGATGCTGACAGAGAAGCAGGAAATACACAGGCTGTTCACCGCCCCATTGCAGCCTGTGTTGAGAGAGAGAGAGAGAGAGTCAAAGAGAGGGGGAAGGGTCGGAGGGCATGCCGCCTCCTTCCCCTCCTTCCCTCCCATAGGACACCACTGCGTCTCACCGCACCAGACCCATTGAATAATCGGCCCTTCCGGCCGTGCCGACGGCACTGTTAGAGACCACATGGCCTGCCACCACAACGGGCGTGTTACCCGGTATGGAATCCCTGCCTGCGTTTCAGCACACCCCTTTGTCTACACTGTGTCACGAAGATGACCGCACATCGTAGAGTTCCACATGTCTAGGGACTCCCCAACGGTTAAGGGCAAACCGCTTGTCTTCGTTCAGTGTCTTGATACCGTGTTGTCCTTTCCGCTCTGAGAGTCACTCCTCGACGTGCCACTTGCGACTGAGATACGTCTGCGGCACCGGAGGTCCTCGTAGCCCCCCCCCCTTCGAGTGTGAGGCGGGGGCGCTGCTCACCGCCTGAACGCGTGGTTTAGTAAGTGGACAAACCACTCTCAGGGAAACGCAGGCCGGCACTCCCACTTCCGAAGAGTAGAGATCACCCCTATTCACCTGTTGCGCACCGGCAAGCTTCCGCTGTCATCGTGTGATGTCGCCCATTTCCCCGTCCGCTTGATAGCAGACAAACCTGTGGGGGGGCCGCAATGCGTGACACCAAAGCCCACTTACACCGAAGTAGGAATCACATAAACGCAGAAGCATTGCGTGCCGCCGCACCTGCGCCTTCCCGAGCTCGTCAGCGGTCTAACCCGCTAGGTAGAACCCCTCTAGAGATCGTTGCGGCTCTGATTACCAGCGGTCGGCGTGAGCAGGGCCTCCCAGCTCTCTCCGGCTAGATGGCGCTGCAGGGCCTCCGAGGCCGCCAGTAGCATCGCCGGTGACACGACCATCAGTAACCAGTAGAGGTAGACGAGTACCGAGGTGTAGGTGACAAGCATGCCCCATCCCGGCAGCACAGCATACTCCAACAATATCCGCGTGTTGACCGCGACACAGCTTCGCACCAGTCCCACGAGTTCCACGCCCCACTGCAGCCGTGGCGCGCACCAACGCCGGATGCTGGCTTCCTCCGCGAGGCGGAAAGACCGACGTGTAACACCGAGTCCCACCACGCCTTCGCGAGGTTCTTGATGGGAGCCGCCACCGTCCCCCAGAACTCTTGGTACGCATTCCACCACCGCAGCGTGAGCGAAGCTCCCTCGGCGGCTGCCGGCACCACATTGCTGACTTGTGCCATCGCGGCGAGGTTCGTCACCAGTAGGAAGGGCCCAATGAGGAGCACGCGGATCGTCATAATGATGAGCTGGATGAAGGAGCCGACTATCGAAGTGGCCGTCCACAGGGTGTTGAACGCCACGCGAAAGGGAAGTTGCATAGCGGCAAAGATCAGCTTGAACAGTGGCAGCGTGAATATCTGCACAAAGTAAAATTGCCCCAAGAAGCTTGTCAGGCTGGAGAAGATGGTCAGCAGGACTGAGAGGAGGTACGTGGCGAGCACGGAAACGCGCAAGGTCACGCGCTGATCCACCCACGCCGCCAGCGGCTCGAGGGTGCGTGCCGTGAACCGCTTGAGCTGCGGGAGGTGCTTGTACAAATCGTAGAGACCGACCGCCAAGGATATCAGCGGCCAGATGTTCACGGCACCCACGTAGAGCAACCGGAAGAGGCGGCGGTAGGGAAGGCCGGTTGACGCGAGAAAGATAGCCCACGCGGGCATCGCCGTCTCATACAGGGCCAGCATTCGGCGTTGCTCCTCTAGGCTCACTGTGTAGGGATGTGTACCAGGGTCCGGCATCAACAACTCGCGCAGCACGGCGTTGAAGTTCGGGTCAGCGGTATAGAGGGACACGATGGTGTTGACATGTGTGGAGCGGAGTCGCGGGGTCGCCCCAGGGGGCCGCAGCGGAAAGGATGCCGCTGTCTCAGGTCCTGGCGTCTGTGGTGCCGCATTGTTGTGTGACAGCCAAGGAGGGAGTGAACGATTCGCCACCCCGAATGGTGTTGAGATGCTGGTCGCCCACGGCGAGAGTCGAGGCCGTCCATCGCACAGATGGTGATACGGCTTCGAAAAGGTGTCGGTGGGGCTCGTGGCCGCCAGAGCGCCGCCCACCTGCTGCCGCAAGGCGTCGGCCATCGCATTGGCTCCTTGGACCCGCCCTTGCGGCGATGGGAAAATACCACCGGAGGAACTGACCGCAACTGATGGAGTGCCCACCAGTGATGGTGGTCGAGCGCTACGGCTGTGGCGAGGCCAACCAGGGGTGTTGCCGGTCGCGCCTCCCAATGAGTCCATGTAGGAAGGTGGGGACGACCCCCGGGAGCCCTCAGAGGGGAGGGCGACAGCGACTGCCTTACTCTGGGCGTCCCATCGCGTACCGCTGGAGGATGATCGGCGACCATCCCACTCGTGAGGGTCCTTGGCCCCGTCTTCTCCGCCAGCATCCTCATCCGCTGCTGCGAGCTTGGGCTTGTGCACATGTGGGACTCGAATGGACGGACCGGCGTAGAACTGCGCCTGCATGAGTTCCAACGTTTCGGGGCAGCCGTAGTAGTTCACGGCATCCGCGACCGAGGGGAAGGTGTAGGTGTACACGACCTTGGCCTCGATGGCAAAGCGACTGGAGGTGAGCCGCGGAGCGTAGTCCAGAGCGGTAATGTCTTCGTGGCGGACCTCAATGACCTCGACGCCGTGCTTTCGCAGCGCGGGACGATACTGAGAGTTATGTTGCGGGGACTGAGTCTTTCGGCGCCCTCTTGCTGAGCGGGGGCTCCTCAAGAAGGATGGTTCTGGGGAGAGCTGCAGCAGCTTTGGTGGTGTGCCGGGTCTCACAGGCACGAGCGACGGTATCCATTCTGTCATTGGACGCCCTTGCCGTTTACCGGGCCCACCCTGTGTGGCGGGCCCTTGGTGACGAAGCGCATGGCGCGGAGCCTCATCCCATTCCTCCCGTTCGGTACCCGGCGGGTCGACGGGGACGGTGCCGCCCCACTGCGGTTGGGGCAGCGACACGGGCACACACCCCAGTGACGTTTGTGTACGGAAGCAGTCTGAGTCGAGTGAATCGGACGGGGCGGAGGTGTCCGGCGGCCGGAGCGGAGAGGACCACGAAATGGCTCCCACCACCGCCCTTCCGCTTTGCCGGAGATCGCCGCGGCTGATCGGTGAGTTGCATGGGTGGTACCAGAACGTTCGTCGTGTCTCGTCCCTGGGAGACTGGAGTGCCGCCACCGAAGGAACAGTCAAGCTGCTGGTCCCAGGTGGTGCACTGGGAGTCGGAGAGGGGCGAGCTGGTGACCAGCTTGGGCGTGGACTCGTGTGGTAGTGGTGGGGGATCATGCAGCAATGTATCCTCCGCATACCGCGCCGCATTGCCGTCCGGCTGGTGCGCAAGGATGCCCTTCCGGTATGCGAACGCCGGCGGGGACCCGAAGAGCCGCCTTCGCTGCCGCTGCCACCGTTGTCGGAGGTGCCACCCGTTCCACAACCCCGACGTGCCTCGACGACCGCTACGAGGAGGGCGGTGGCTGTCGTGGAGAGGTGAATCGCTACGGTGACTCGACGGGGACGAACGGAAATCTTCCGGCGCGCCATCTTCTAGGTAGTCATTCCCGTCGAGAGGGGGAGCAGCTCCACTGGGGTGATCATCACGATGAGTCGATCCCGCGGTTTGGCATGGTGCAGCCATAGCACCGTGTGCCCCACTGCCTCCTGCTGTGCACACCGCCGGTGGGCAAAGTAGTCTGACCCCGGGGCAACGGTCCGCCAGGCGCCGAGCTGCGCGTAGTGCAGCAGCACCGGTGGTTGGGTGTCGACTCCGCGCGGATAGAAGAGACAGTTGTGCAGAGAGGGGGCCGCCGGCTGCCGTGGCGACGGGTCCCCAGCCGGGCGGCGTGGGTCCCCGGGGTCCTCTACGTGAGCCGCCGGCAAGGCCGGGGTGGTGTGCAGTGCCGGCAGCCCGACCGACTCCTGATGAAGCCAACGGAGCTCACTGGGGGGCGTCTCTTGACGATTGCCATTGGATGGGACCGCCACGGCGCTGCACTCGCCGTGGCCGTACAAACCACGACAATCGGTCGGCGTCGCGGTCTTCAGTTTCGGCGCTCCTCCGGTTAGCATCGCCGATGACGGATGCG
>JBAMAZ010000158.1:0-17669 GCA_037043665.1 Drosophila differens | reverse complement strand
AAATTTAATTTTAATTTTAATTTTAATTTTAATTTTAATTTTAATTTTAATTTTAATTTTAATTTTAATTTTAATTTTAATTTTAATTTTAATTTTAATTTTAATTTTAATTTTAATTTTAATTTTAATTTTAATTTTAATTTTAATTTTAATTTTAATTTTAATTTTAATTTTAATTTTAATTTTAATTTTAATTTTTATTTTAATTTTAATTTTAATTTTATTTCTAATTTTAATTTTAATTTTAATTTTACTTTAATTTTAATTTTAATTTTAATTTTAATTTTAATTTCAATTTTTTAATTTTAATTTTTAATTTTAATTTTGATTTCAATTTCTTTAATTTTTAATTTCTAATTTTTAATTTTAATTTAATTTTAATTTTGGTCCAGTAATTTTTTAATTTTAATTTTTAATTTTAATTTTAATTTTAATTTTAATTTTAATTTTAATTTTAATTTTAATTTTAATTTTAATTTTTAATTTTAATTTTAATTTTAATTTTAATTTTAATTTTAATTTTAATTTTAATTTTAATTTTAATTTTAATTTTAATTTTAATTTTAATTTTAATTTTAATTTTAATTTTAATTTTAATTTTAATTTTAATTTTAATTTTAATTTTAATTTTAATTTTAATTTTAATTTTAATTTTAATTTTAATTTTAATTTTAATTTTAATTTTAATTTTTAATTTTAATTTTAATTTTTAATTTTAATTTTTAATTTTAATTTTAATTTTAATTTTAATTTTAATTTTAATTTTAATTTTAATTTTAATTTTAATTTTTAATTTTAATTTTAATTTTAATTTTAATTTTAATTTTAATTTTAATTTTAATTTTAATTTTAATTTTAATTTTAATTTTAATTTTAATTTTAATTTTAATTTTAATTTTAATTTTAATTTTAATTTTAATTTTTAATTTTAATTTTAATTTTAATTTTAATTTTAATTTTAATTTTAATTTTAATTTTAATTTTAATTTTAATTTTAATTTTAATTTTAATTTTAATTTTAATTTTAATTTTAATTTTAATTTTAATTTTAATTTTAATTTTAATTTTAATTTTAATTTTAATTTTAATTTTAATTTTAATTTTAATTTTAATTTTAATTTTAATTTTAATTTTAATTTTAATTTTAATTTTAATTTTAATTTTAATTTTAATTTTAATTTTAATTTTAATTTTAATTTTAATTTTAATTTTAATTTTAATTTTAATTTTAATTTTAATTTTAATTTTAATTTTAATTTTAATTTTAATTTTAATTTTAATTTTAATTTTAATTTTAATTTTAATTTTAATTTTAATTTTAATTTTAATTTTAATTTTAATTTTAATTTTAATTTTAATTTTAATTTTAATTTTAATTTTAATTTTAATTTTAATTTTAATTTTAATTTTAATTTTAATTTTAATTTTAATTTTAATTTTAATTTTAATTTTAATTTTAATTTTAATTTTAATTTTAATTTTAATTTTAATTTTAATTTTAATTTTAATTTTAATTTTAATTTTAATTTTAATTTTAATTTTAATTTTAATTTTAATTTTAATTTTAATTTTAATTTTAATTTTAATTTTAATTCTTAATTTTAATTTTAATTTTTAATTTTAATTTTAATTTTAATTTTAATTTTAATTTTAATTTTAATTTTTAATTTTAATTTTTAATTTTAATTTTAATTTTAATTTTAATTTTAATTTTAATTTTTAATTTTAATTTTAATTTTAATTTTAATTTTAATTTTAATTTTAATTTTAATTTTAATTTTAATTTTAATTTTAATTTTTAATTTTAATTTTAATTTTAATTTTAATTTTAATTTTAATTTTAATTTTAATTTTTAATTTTAATTTTAATTTTAATTTTAAATTTTGAATCCTTTAAATTTTAATTTTAAATTTAATTCTAATTTGACTTGACTTGACTTCAATTTGACTTTAAATTTTAAATTTTAAATTTTAATTCTGACTTCTAAATTTTAAATTTCTACCTACCCTAAACCCTAAATTTTATTCTACCAGATCCTAACCTTTAACTTCAATCGGACCCCACCCTAACGCCACCCTAACTCTAAATCCTAAACCTGACCTAACCACCTTAAATTTCAAATTCCGTAATCTTTATAATTCTAATTCTGACTTACCCTGATCTTCAATTTCTAATCACCAATTCTAATCTCCAACGGACCGCCACCTTTAAATCTCTAAAGTAACTTTAACTTCCAATTCCGACCTCACCAATCTGGACCCAAATCTTAACCCTAACCCAATGAACTTGAATGCCACCGCACGGAACCGAATCTTATAATCACCAAAGCCGATCAAATGCCAATCGAATTCCAAATTCCAAATCACCAAACGGACCTTTTAATTTTAAATCCAGTTCAAACCTTTTTAAATCTCTACTCTAATCCAATCTTTTTTTACTGGCATGGATTTTTGTGAATAGTATGGTTTGTGGGTATGTTTATCACGTATGTATTGAGTAAATTGTGTCTATGAAGTGTAATTTACGTCATCGGTTTCTTGTGTCACCTTGGGTTATGTTAAGTCTATCTTCGTGTTTTTACTGTTATTTAGGCGCTGGAATCATACGTTTTAGAAGAAAAACATTAATCGTAAGGATACGATACTGTAATGATGTCATTTCGTTTATTATTATTAAAGTTACGACTTGTTAAGTGAGCAATGTAAGATGGCAAGTTGTAGATTTACTTTTTACCCTCTTCAGGAGTTTTCGGGCCCATGTTGGCTGCAAAAATTTCTCTTATGCTTTTGCTCTTTGTTTTTTTGCTTCAGGTTACTATCTCTAGAGACAATCTACCGTGACGGGGGGGGTGGTCAGTATTTCTATCTTTCGCTGTTACAGCTTTGAACTTCTATTGTGCTATTATTTTGTTACCCGTTTTTTCGAAAAAATAGGTGTTGGAAACAGAGCCCTTCGACAAGCCATCGCCACCGATGCTTAACCTGTAGTTTGTTTCGTGCTGACTTGTGGCTGATACCTTATACTTCATTTCTTGCGTAGTTTTTATACAGTAGAAAATAGTCCTCATTTAACATGCACTTATCACTTCTTTGGTTTGTATGTAAAATTAATGTTTAGGGACGGGTTGACATGAAAATTGTTTCATTAGATGTTTGAGAGACAGAAGGTTACAGTGGAACATAGATAATGGAAGTGAAAAGTAGCACATATGACGATATTGAGTCACTTGCTTAGAACTATGCACAAACTATCTTTATATGCCACACTTGTATTTCGGAGACCCCACGAGGGAGGCGTCGCCACATTTCGAATCAAATTAGAATAGCAAAAGAATGGTGATGATTAACAGAAAATATTCAATAGGAAGCCCACAGCCTTGCGCCGGCCATTTGACATTTATTTAGAAGAACAACTAACTGATACATAAAGGATGAATTCAAAGGTTAGTGGTTTATTTGCGCTTTTCCCCCCCTCCTGGAGGACGCGATAAATTAACCAATCGCCGCCATTCTGGGCACCCTCCGTCAGAAGGACCCAGCGGCGCACGACGCGGCCAGAGATAGGGAGCCCCGCAACCCCCAGCCGCATGCGTTTAACGTCGATTCCAGGCCCGGGAGACGACAAGGATGGGCTGCCACCATTGGCCGTGGCGTTGTTAGGCGGGATCCGGCCTTCGAGCACTGCATTTGGTTTCCACGAAATGGTGCAGCAGGCTGCCTGGTGCGGCCCTAAGGTCCACCCGGAGGGCCAAGCCGATGGGTCCAAACCGCCCACCCCCCAAGCGGCACGCAGCCCAAAAAGCCAGCCGCATTTCTTCAAATTGTCTTCCCGACGTTGACCCGAAAACGCCAGTTACATAATACAACATTTTGTAGGGGTGGATGTTGCGTTGAAAACGCACCATTAAAATGGAAATAGGCCTGCGGTGGCGCGCGTCTTAGCAGTATTCCATCCGTCGCCGCCAACCGTTCTACACTTTGCCCGCCCCAGCCCCCCCGCTGGCACCAAGGCCGCACGCACCTCTCGAAATCCCGGATATAAATCCGCATACAAACGGAAAAGCAATTTGAGCACACATAAGTAGCACAAACATTCTTCAGAACATCTGGCATAACAATTTTCAGTAATGGGCGCCTCCCGTTTTCTAAACAACGGCGTGCGTTCCCGGCGCCCCAAGAGCCGCACCGCAGCATTCAGGAAATAATGCGTAGGGGTCGTCATACCGTCCGGTCGGATGTATAATTAAATGAACCATCATGCGCTGCTTGTTGTGCGCCGGCGCGGTGCGTGCGCCGCAGAGTGCCTGCCACGGCGGGCCGTCTCCCGCCCCAGAGTAAGCCCGGCGGGACACAGAGGGAGTCCCAGGGCTGTGCTTGCGGCGGTGCGGCGACGCGGGCCGCGTGGGTCGAGGATCTGGGCAGCCCTTCAAGCCAGCACGCGCACGTTGTCAGTCGCGCCCGGGGAGGAAGGCGGCCGTGCGTGCGGAGACCGGCGCAAGCGGCAACAACCCACAGAAACAGGACGGGGGGACAGTGCTCACGGTGTCGTGTGCGCGCGCGTGCTCTCTCAGTCCCGTGCTTTAAAAGGTAGCTGCACGGAGGTTGAATCACGGGTGCGGGTCATACAAATGCCTCGGTTTTGACATCATGCACACGCGCACGCAACACACCAGTCGACGCCGCCGCGCCATCCCTCCAGCGATGTATTCTCGCGAACCCGATTGAGACAGCACGGCAGCAATGTATTGTCCGGTGCCTCACCCACGGAGCTCGCTTGACGACACAGCAGGCCTTGCTCACCACTGGCCGCGCACGGACGCCCCACGTCCCACGACCGAATCGAGCCACTCTCGGACAGCACAGGTGCAGGAGGAGTGATGAAGAGGTAGTGCACTCAGCCTGTGTTTTCGCTGGCCTTCGGCGTCGCAAGCGCTACACGCCGCAGTCGTCCCTTGCCTCATTGGGTATCCTGTGAAACGGCATAGAGTGTATATTGCCGCCAAGGGACCTTGTGTATGGGGCTGGCAGCAGGTGCCTCACTCACCGCCAGCGGGGCGCGCACGGCGGGCGAAGGGGTGCGGAGCCGCAGCAGCAACGGAGGAACGAAGCAAAGGGGGGGAGGGGGGAACGGAGGGGAGCGACGCAGCGGCGCGGGGCGAAGCTTCAGAGTGGTGCATGATAGTCTCTCAGTCAGGGCTCCTGGTGGGTGAGTCCACCCGAATCTTTTTGTGCATCATGCGCTTCGCCGCGGTACGCCGCCGCCTGCAGAACGGAGGGGGAGGGATGGGGGGGGCGACTCTCGTGCCGTTTGAACCTGTGGCGGCGATTGATCGCGCCCGCCACAATACCTGACGACACTACCTTCTGCAAGCCGCGTGCGCTCGCCCGTGCAACACGGCGGGCCGCCAGCCGTGAGCCGCCGGGGAATGGGTGAGGGGGAGGGACGTAGCAGCTGCACGGTGGTCGGACAATCGCAGCGCAGCGCCGCCGCACCAACTGGGTCCCAGCAGTGCGCGCGGACAGCGCTCCTGATACTCCAGGCGTCACGGTCGGAGTCAGATTTTACCCTACGAAGTTTGGTTGTCTCGTCATCCCACACGCGCGCGCCGCTCCACACTAGCACGCACACCCACCCGCACACACACACACATACACACACACACACAGACACAACGAGATCTCGCCACGACACTGGCGGACGCAGCTGGCACGTAATAACACCAATGCGCGTCCGTGTTTATCGTGCTGGTGCAGGACGACGGGATGAAAGGGGAGAAGGGTAGGGGAGGGGGGGCACTCACCGTGCCGAGCTCGGTGGCCGTGGCAGCGGCGCATCAGTGCTTTTGGCTTCGTTGAAGTATGCGTCTCATTCACTGATGAGTCAGAAAGAACGCAGTAGCAAACTACGCATCATCATGCGCACCACAGCACCGCCACCCGAGCCGCCGGGGGTGGTGGGCAGCACCCCCACCTCACACCCCGCACGCAAGCCGGTTGCACCATCCCCCACAGCAAGGCTAGGGGGCATCTAGATCCGTTGTTCATCAGACGGGCTCACAGCCACAGGAGCCGGCTGAGCGAAACGGAGCAGACACGAACAACCACACACACACACACACACAGCCCCCCACGTGCACCGCCCGTCAGCACCGTCCCCCGCTCAGATGCAACTCCCGGCAGGGAGCCATCGCAGCCGTTGTCTTGTCGTCGCCCCGGGGGCTCATTAAAGGTACACTCATCGTGCGACATCATCACAGCGAGGACAGCGCCGCAGCAGCACCTCTGCCGGCTTGCAGCCGACCTCATCGCGCACCGCGCAAACTACCGCGCCGCAAACGTCCAAGAAGAGGGGGGAGGGGGGGCAGCACCGGGCTGCGCTGCGTGCGCGTCAGAGAAACGACAGTTCAAGAACGGTATATGTGCTTCATGTCGATCAGTGGCAGCGAAAAACAGTTGTCATCATGTGCGCACGCTCGCGCGCCGGTGGCATCTGGCAACCCTTTGACACACACACCCGGCACTTGAGACACCAGGGCGGTAACACGGGTTGCGTGGGTGGGGCCAATCCCCCCCCCCGCAAGGCACCAGCAGCGGTCCGACAGCCCAGAAGGCCCGGCCCTGACGTGGGTGGGCAGCGGGGGCCACGTCCAGCCGCGCCATACATATTTGCGTTTCACGACCGCATGCCCGCCTCCGCTCGAATGGGCGGAGAGACGAAGGGGCGAGCGCCACGACGCAGTCGCAGCCCTGCGCGTCGCCTTCACACACAACTCTTCCAGAAGCAAGTCCGCCGATGGTGCAATCGATGTGCCCCGCAACGGTGCTACCCCTGGTGGTGCGCCACGCCGCTCGCGCGCCAGTCGACACACAACAGCCCCGCACAGCTAGCCCCCGGCGCGTTCCACGCACCGCACCGCACCGCACCGCAGCCATTCAGGAAATAATGCGTAGGGGTCGTCATACCGTCCGGTCGGATGTATAATTAAATGAACCATCATGCGCTGCTTGTTGTGCGCCGGCGCGGTGCGTGCGCCGCAGAGTGCCTGCCACGGCGGGCCGTCTCCCGCCCCAGAGTAAGCCCGGCGGGACACAGAGGGAGTCCCAGGGCTGTGCTTGCGGCGGTGCGGCGACGCGGGCCGCGTGGGTCGAGGATCTGGGCAGCCCTTCAAGCCAGCACGCGCACGTTGTCAGTCGCGCCCGGGGAGGAAGGCGGCCGTGCGTGCGGAGACCGGCGCAAGCGGCAACAACCCACAGAAACAGGACGGGGGGACAGTGCTCACGGTGTCGTGTGCGCGCGCGTGCTCTCTCAGTCCCGTGCTTTAAAAGGTAGCTGCACGGAGGTTGAATCACGGGTGCGGGTCATACAAATGCCTCGGTTTTGACATCATGCACACGCGCACGCAACACACCAGTCGACGCCGCCGCGCCATCCCTCCAGCGATGTATTCTCGCGAACCCGATTGAGACAGCACGGCAGCAATGTATTGTCCGGTGCCTCACCCACGGAGCTCGCTTGACGACACAGCAGGCCTTGCTCACCACTGGCCGCGCACGGACGCCCCACGTCCCACGACCGAATCGAGCCACTCTCGGACAGCACAGGTGCAGGAGGAGTGATGAAGAGGTAGTGCACTCAGCCTGTGTTTTCGCTGGCCTTCGGCGTCGCAAGCGCTACACGCCGCAGTCGTCTCTTGCCTCATTGGGTATCCTGTGAAACGGCATAGAGTGTATATTGCCGCCAAGGGACCTTGTGTATGGGGCTGGCAGCAGGTGCCTCACTCACCGCCAGCGGGGCGCGCACGGCGGGCGAAGGGGTGCGGAGCCGCAGCAGCAACGGAGGAACGAAGCAAAGGGGGGGAGGGGGGAACGGAGGGGAGCGACGCAGCGGCGCGGGGCGAAGCTTCAGAGTGGTGCATGATAGTCTCTCAGTCAGGGCTCCTGGTGGGTGAGTCCACCCGAATCTTTTTGTGCATCATGCGCTTCGCCGCGGTACGCCGCCGCCTGCAGAACGGAGGGGGAGGGATGGGGGGGGCGACTCTCGTGCCGTTTGAACCTGTGGCGGCGATTGATCGCGCCCGCCACAATACCTGACGACACTACCTTCTGCAAGCCGCGTGCGCTCGCCCGTGCAACACGGCGGGCCGCCAGCCGTGAGCCGCCGGGGAATGGGTGAGGGGGAGGGACGTAGCAGCTGCACGGTGGTCGGACAATCGCAGCGCAGCGCCGCCGCACCAACTGGGTCCCAGCAGTGCGCGCGGACAGCGCTCCTGATACTCCAGGCGTCACGGTCGGAGTCAGATTTTACCCTACGAAGTTTGGTTGTCTCGTCATCCCACACGCGCGCGCCGCTCCACACTAGCACGCACACCCACCCGCACACACACACACATACACACACACAAACAGACACAACGAGATCTCGCCACGACACTGGCGGACGCAGCTGGCACGTAATAACACCAATGCGCGTCCGTGTTTATCGTGCTGGTGCAGGACGACGGGATGAAAGGGGAGAAGGGTAGGGGAGGGGGGGCACTCACCGTGCCGAGCTCGGTGGCCGTGGCAGCGGCGCATCAGTGCTTTTGGCTTCGTTGAAGTATGCGTCTCATTCACTGATGAGTCAGAAAGAACGCAGTAGCAAACTACGCATCATCATGCGCACCACAGCACCGCCACCCGAGCCGCCGGGGGTGGTGGGCAGCACCCCCACCTCACACCCCGCACGCAAGCCGGTTGCACCATCCCCCACAGCAAGGCTAGGGGGCATCTAGATCCGTTGTTCATCAGACGGGCTCACAGCCACAGGAGCCGGCTGAGCGAAACGGAGCAGACACGAACAACCACACACACACACACACACAGCCCCCCACGTGCACCGCCCGTCAGCACCGTCCCCCGCTCAGATGCAACTCCCGGCAGGGAGCCATCGCAGCCGTTGTCTTGTCGTCGCCCCGGGGGCTCATTAAAGGTACACTCATCGTGCGACATCATCACAGCGAGGACAGCGCCGCAGCAGCACCTCTGCCGGCTTGCAGCCGACCTCATCGCGCACCGCGCAAACTACCGCGCCGCAAACGTCCAAGAAGAGGGGGGAGGGGGGGCAGCACCGGGCTGCGCTGCGTGCGCGTCAGAGAAACGACAGTTCAAGAACGGTATATGTGCTTCATGTCGATCAGTGGCAGCGAAAAACAGTTGTCATCATGTGCGCACGCTCGCGCGCCGGTGGCATCTGGCAACCCTTTGACACACACACCCGGCACTTGAGACACCAGGGCGGTAACACGGGTTGCGTGGGTGGGGCCAATCCCCCCCCCCGCAAGGCACCAGCAGCGGTCCGACAGCCCAGAAGGCCCGGCCCTGACGTGGGTGGGCAGCGGGGGCCACGCCCAGCCGCGCCATACATATTTGCGTTTCACGACCGCATGCCCGCCTCCGCTCGAATGGGCGGAGAGACGAAGGGGCGAGCGCCACGACGCAGTCGCAGCCCTGCGCGTCGCCTTCACACACAACTCTTCCAGAAGCAAGTCCGCCGATGGTGCAATCGATGTGCCCCGCAACGGTGCTACCCCTGGTGGTGCGCCACGCCGCTCGCGCGCCAGTCGACACACAACAGCCCCGCACAGCTAGCCCCCGGCGCGTTCCACGCACCGCACCGCACCGCACCGCAGCATTCAGGAAATAATGCGTAGGGGTCGTCATACCGTCCGGTCGGATGTATAATTAAATGAACCATCATGCGCTGCTTGTTGTGCGCCGGCGCGGTGCGTGCGCCGCAGAGTGCCTGCCACGGCGGGCCGTCTCCCGCCCCAGAGTAAGCCCGGCGGGACACAGAGGGAGTCCCAGGGCTGTGCTTGCGGCGGTGCGGCGACGCGGGCCGCGTGGGTCGAGGATCTGGGCAGCCCTTCAAGCCAGCACGCGCACGTTGTCAGTCGCGCCCGGGAGGAAGGCGGCCGTGCGTGCGGAGACCGGCGCAAGCGGCAACAACCCACAGAAACAGGACGGGGGGACAGTGCTCACGGTGTCGTGTGCGCGCGCGTGCTCTCTCAGTCCCGTGCTTTAAAAGGTAGCTGCACGGAGGTTGAATCACGGGTGCGGGTCATACAAATGCCTCGGTTTTGACATCATGCACACGCGCACGCAACACACCAGTCGACGCCGCCGCGCCATCCCTCCAGCGATGTATTCTCGCGAACCCGATTGAGACAGCACGGCAGCAATGTATTGTCCGGTGCCTCACCCACGGAGCTCGCTTGACGACACAGCAGGCCTTGCTCACCACTGGCCGCGCACGGACGCCCCACGTCCCACGACCGAATCGAGCCACTCTCGGACAGCACAGGTGCAGGAGGAGTGATGAAGAGGTAGTGCACTCAGCCTGTGTTTTCGCTGGCCTTCGGCGTCGCAAGCGCTACACGCCGCAGTCGTCTCTTGCCTCATTGGGTATCCTGTGAAACGGCATAGAGTGTATATTGCCGCCAAGGGACCTTGTGTATGGGGCTGGCAGCAGGTGCCTCACTCACCGCCAGCGGGGCGCGCACGGCGGGCGAAGGGGTGCGGAGCCGCAGCAGCAACGGAGGAACGAAGCAAAGGGGGGGAGGGGGGAACGGAGGGGAGCGACGCAGCGGCGCGGGGCGAAGCTTCAGAGTGGTGCATGATAGTCTCTCAGTCAGGGCTCCTGGTGGGTGAGTCCACCCGAATCTTTTTGTGCATCATGCGCTTCGCCGCGGTACGCCGCCGCCTGCAGAACGGAGGGGGAGGGATGGGGGGGGCGACTCTCGTGCCGTTTGAACCTGTGGCGGCGATTGATCGCGCCCGCCACAATACCTGACGACACTACCTTCTGCAAGCCGCGTGCGCTCGCCCGTGCAACACGGCGGGCCGCCAGCCGTGAGCCGCCGGGGAATGGGTGAGGGGGAGGGACGTAGCAGCTGCACGGTGGTCGGACAATCGCAGCGCAGCGCCGCCGCACCAACTGGGTCCCAGCAGTGCGCGCGGACAGCGCTCCTGATACTCCAGGCGTCACGGTCGGAGTCAGATTTTACCCTACGAAGTTTGGTTGTCTCGTCATCCCACACGCGCGCGCCGCTCCACACTAGCACGCACACCCACCCGCACACACACACACATACACACACACAAACAGACACAACGAGATCTCGCCACGACACTGGCGGACGCAGCTGGCACGTAATAACACCAATGCGCGTCCGTGTTTATCGTGCTGGTGCAGGACGACGGGATGAAAGGGGAGAAGGGTAGGGGAGGGGGGGCACTCACCGTGCCGAGCTCGGTGGCCGTGGCAGCGGCGCATCAGTGCTTTTGGCTTCGTTGAAGTATGCGTCTCATTCACTGATGAGTCAGAAAGAACGCAGTAGCAAACTACGCATCATCATGCGCACCACAGCACCGCCACCCGAGCCGCCGGGGGTGGTGGGCAGCACCCCCACCTCACACCCCGCACGCAAGCCGGTTGCACCATCCCCCACAGCAAGGCTAGGGGGCATCTAGATCCGTTGTTCATCAGACGGGCTCACAGCCACAGGAGCCGGCTGAGCGAAACGGAGCAGACACGAACAACCACACACACACACACACACAGCCCCCCACGTGCACCGCCCGTCAGCACCGTCCCCCGCTCAGATGCAACTCCCGGCAGGGAGCCATCGCAGCCGTTGTCTTGTCGTCGCCCCGGGGGCTCATTAAAGGTACACTCATCGTGCGACATCATCACAGCGAGGACAGCGCCGCAGCAGCACCTCTGCCGGCTTGCAGCCGACCTCATCGCGCACCGCGCAAACTACCGCGCCGCAAACGTCCAAGAAGAGGGGGGAGGGGGGGCAGCACCGGGCTGCGCTGCGTGCGCGTCAGAGAAACGACAGTTCAAGAACGGTATATGTGCTTCATGTCGATCAGTGGCAGCGAAAAACAGTTGTCATCATGTGCGCACGCTCGCGCGCCGGTGGCATCTGGCAACCCTTTGACACACACACCCGGCACTTGAGACACCAGGGCGGTAACACGGGTTGCGTGGGTGGGGCCAATCCCCCCCCCCGCAAGGCACCAGCAGCGGTCCGACAGCCCAGAAGGCCCGGCCCTGACGTGGGTGGGCAGCGGGGGCCACGCCCAGCCGCGCCATACATATTTGCGTTTCACGACCGCATGCCCGCCTCCGCTCGAATGGGCGGAGAGACGAAGGGGCGAGCGCCACGACGCAGTCGCAGCCCTGCGCGTCGCCTTCACACACAACTCTTCCAGAAGCAAGTCCGCCGATGGTGCAATCGATGTGCCCCGCAACGGTGCTACCCCTGGTGGTGCGCCACGCCGCTCGCGCGCCAGTCGACACACAACAGCCCCGCACAGCTAGCCCCCGGCGCGTTCCACGCACCGCACCGCACCGCACCGCAGCATTCAGGAAATAATGCGTAGGGGTCGTCATACCGTCCGGTCGGATGTATAATTAAATGAACCATCATGCGCTGCTTGTTGTGCGCCGGCGCGGTGCGTGCGCCGCAGAGTGCCTGCCACGGCGGGCCGTCTCCCGCCCCAGAGTAAGCCCGGCGGGACACAGAGGGAGTCCCAGGGCTGTGCTTGCGGCGGTGCGGCGACGCGGGCCGCGTGGGTCGAGGATCTGGGCAGCCCTTCAAGCCAGCACGCGCACGTTGTCAGTCGCGCCCGGGAGGAAGGCGGCCGTGCGTGCGGAGACCGGCGCAAGCGGCAACAACCCACAGAAACAGGACGGGGGGACAGTGCTCACGGTGTCGTGTGCGCGCGCGTGCTCTCTCAGTCCCGTGCTTTAAAAGGTAGCTGCACGGAGGTTGAATCACGGGTGCGGGTCATACAAATGCCTCGGTTTTGACATCATGCACACGCGCACGCAACACACCAGTCGACGCCGCCGCGCCATCCCTCCAGCGATGTATTCTCGCGAACCCGATTGAGACAGCACGGCAGCAATGTATTGTCCGGTGCCTCACCCACGGAGCTCGCTTGACGACACAGCAGGCCTTGCTCACCACTGGCCGCGCACGGACGCCCCACGTCCCACGACCGAATCGAGCCACTCTCGGACAGCACAGGTGCAGGAGGAGTGATGAAGAGGTAGTGCACTCAGCCTGTGTTTTCGCTGGCCTTCGGCGTCGCAAGCGCTACACGCCGCAGTCGTCTCTTGCCTCATTGGGTATCCTGTGAAACGGCATAGAGTGTATATTGCCGCCAAGGGACCTTTTGTATGGGGCTGGCAGCAGGTGCCTCACTCACCGCCAGCGGGGCGCGCACGGCGGGCGAAGGGGTGCGGAGCCGCAGCAGCAACGGAGGAACGAAGCAAAGGGGGGGAGGGGGGAACGGAGGGGAGCGACGCAGCGGCGCGGGGCGAAGCTTCAGAGTGGTGCATGATAGTCTCTCAGTCAGGGCTCCTGGTGGGTGAGTCCACCCGAATCTTTTTGTGCATCATGCGCTTCGCCGCGGTACACCGCCGCCTGCAGAACGGAGGGGGAGGGATGGGGGGGGCGACTCTCGTGCCGTTTGAACCTGTGGCGGCGATTGATCGCGCCCGCCACAATACCTGACGACACTACCTTCTGCAAGCCGCGTGCGCTCGCCCGTGCAACACGGCGGGCCGCCAGCCGTGAGCCGCCGGGGAATGGGTGAGGGGGAGGGACGTAGCAGCTGCACGGTGGTCGGACAATCGCAGCGCAGCGCCGCCGCACCAACTGGGTCCCAGCAGTGCGCGCGGACAGCGCTCCTGATACTCCAGGCGTCACGGTCGAGAGTCAGATTTTACCCTACGAAGTTTGGTTGTCTCGTCATCCCACACGCGCGCGCCGCTCCACACTAGCACGCACACCCACCCGCACACATACACACCGACACAACGAGATCTCGCCACGACACTGGCGGACGCAGCTGGCACGCAACAACACCAATGCGCGTCCGTGTTTATCGTGCTGGTGCAGGACGACGGGATGAAAGGGGAGAAGGGTAGGGGAGGGGGGCACTCACCGTGCCGAGCTCGGTGGCCGCGGGCAGCGGCGCATCAGTGCTTTTTGGCTTCGTTGAAGTATGCGTCTCATTCACTGATGAGTCAGAAAGAACGCAGTAGCAAACTACGCATCATCATGCGCACCACAGCACCGCCACCCGAGCCGCCGGGGGTGGTGGGCAGCACCCCCACCCCACACCCCGCACGCAAGCCGGTTGCACCATCCCCCACAGCAAGGCTAGGGGGCATCTAGATCCGTTGTTCATCAGACGGGCTCACAGCCACAGGAGCCGGCTGAGCGAAACGGAGCAGACACGAACAACCACACACACACACACACACAGCCCTCCACGTGCACCGCCCGTCAGCACCGTCCCCCGCTCAGATGCAACTCCCGGCAGGGAGCCATCGCAGCCGTTGTCTTGTCGTCGCCCCGGGGGCTCATTAAAGGTACACTCATCGTGCGACATCATCACAGCGAGGACAGCGCCGCAGCAGCACCTCTGCCGGCTTGCAGCCGACCTCATCGCGCACCGCGCAAACTACCGCGCCGCAAACGTCCAAGAAGAGAGGGGAGGGGGGGAGGGGGGGCAGCACCGGGCTGCGCTGCGTGCGCGTCAGAGAAACGACAGTTCAAGAACGGTATATGTGCTTCATGTCGATCAGTGGCAGCGAAAAACAGTTGTCATCATGTGCGCACGCTCGCGCGCCGGTGGCATCTGGCAACCCTTTGACACACACACCCGGCACTTGAGACACCAGGGCGGTAACACGGGTTGCGTGGGTGGGGCCAATCCCCCCCCCCGCCAGGCACCGAGCAGCGGTCCTGACAGCCCAGAACGCCCGGCTCCTGACGTGGGTGGGCAGCGGGGGCCACGCCCAGCCGCGCCATACATATTTGCGTTTCACGACCGCATGCCCGCCTCCGCTCGAATGGGCGGAGAGACGAAGGGGCGAGCGCCACGACGCAGTCGCAGCCCTGCGCGTCGCCTTCACACACAACTCTTCCAGAAGCAAGTCCGCCGATGGTGCAATCGATGTGCCCCGCAACGGTGCTACCCCTGGTGGTGCGCCACGCCGCTCGCGCGCCAGTCGACACACAACAGCCCCGCACAGCTAGCCCCCGGCGCGTTCCACGCACCGCAACCGCACCGCAGCATTCAGGAAATAATGCGTAGGGGTCGTCATACCGTCCGGTCGGATGTATAATTAAATGAACCATCATGCGCTGCTTGTTGTGCGCCGGCGCGGTGCGTGCGCCGCAGAGTGCCTGCCACGGCGGGCCGTCTCCCGCCCCAGAGTAAGCCCGGCGGGACACAGAGGGAGTCCCAGGGCTGTGCTTGCGGCGGTGCGGCGACGCGGGCCGCGTGGGTCGAGGATCTGGGCAGCCCTTCAAGCCAGCACGCGCACGTTGTCAGTCGCGCCCGGGAGGAAGGCGGCCGTGCGTGCGGAGACCGGCGCAAGCGGCAACAACCCACAGAAACAGGACGGGGGGACAGTGCTCACGGTGTCGTGTGCGCGCGCGTGCTCTCTCAGTCCCGTGCTTTAAAAGGTAGCTGCACGGAGGTTGAATCACGGGTGCGGGTCATACAAATGCCTCGGTTTTGACATCATGCACACGCGCACGCAACACACCAGTCGACGCCGCCGCGCCATCCCTCCAGCGATGTATTCTCGCGAACCCGATTGAGACAGCACGGCAGCAATGTATTGTCCGGTGCCTCACCCACGGAGCTCGCTTGACGACACAGCAGGCCTTGCTCACCACTGGCCGCGCACGGACGCCCCACGTCCCACGACCGAATCGAGCCACTCTCGGACAGCACAGGTGCAGGAGGAGTGATGAAGAGGTAGTGCACTCAGCCTGTGTTTCGCTGTCCTCGGCGCTCGTGTGTGTGTGGGGGGGGGGGGTGTGTGTGTGTGTGTGTGTGTGTGTGTGTGTGTGTGTGTGTGTGTGCGCGCTACGGTCCCCGCAGTCGTCTCTTGCCTCATTGGGTATCCTGTGAAACGGCATAGAGTGTATATTGCCGCCAAGGGACCTTGTGTATGGGGCTGGCAGCAGGTGCCTCACTCACCGCCAGCGGGGCGCGCACGGCGGGCGAAGGGGTGCGGAGCCGCAGCAGCAACGGAGGAACGAAGCAAAGGGGGGGAGGGGGGAACGGAGGGGAGCGACGCAGCGGCGCGGGGCGAAGCTTCAGAGTGGTGCATGATAGTCTCTCAGTCAGGGCTCCTGGTGGGTGAGTCCACCCGAATCTTTTTGTGCATCATGCGCTTCGCCGCGGTACGCCGCCGCCTGCAGAACGGAGGGGGAGGGATGGGGGGGGCGACTCTCGTGCCGTTTGAACCTGTGGCGGCGATTGATCGCGCCCGCCACAATACCTGACGACACTACCTTCTGCAAGCCGCGTGCGCTCGCCCGTGCAACACGGCGGGCCGCCAGCCGTGAGCCGCCGGGGAATGGGTGAGGGGGAGGGACGTAGCAGCTGCACGGTGGTCGGACAATCGCAGCGCAGCGCCGCCGCACCAACTGGGTCCCAGCAGTGCGCGCGGACAGCGCTCCTGATACTCCAGGCGTCACGGTCGGAGTCAGATTTTACCCTACGAAGTTTGGTTGTCTCGTCATCCCACACGCGCGCGCCGCTCCACACTAGCACGCACACCCACCCGCACACACACACACATACACACACACAAACAGACACAACGAGATCTCGCCACGACACTGGCGGACGCAGCTGGCACGTAATAACACCAATGCGCGTCCGTGTTTATCGTGCTGGTGCAGGACGACGGGATGAAAGGGGAGAAGGGTAGGGGAGGGGGGGCACTCACCGTGCCGAGCTCGGTGGCCGTGGCAGCGGCGCATCAGTGCTTTTGGCTTCGTTGAAGTATGCGTCTCATTCACTGATGAGTCAGAAAGAACGCAGTAGCAAACTACGCATCATCATGCGCACCACAGCACCGCCACCCGAGCCGCCGGGGGTGGTGGGCAGCACCCCCACCTCACACCCCGCACGCAAGCCGGTTGCACCATCCCCCACAGCAAGGCTAGGGGGCATCTAGATCCGTTGTTCATCAGACGGGCTCACAGCCACAGGAGCCGGCTGAGCGAAACGGAGCAGACACGAACAACCACACACACACACACACACACCCCTCCACGTGCACCGCCCGTCAGCACCGTCCCCCGCTCAGATGCAACTCCCGGCAGGGAGCCATCGCAGCCGGTGTCGTGTCGTCGCCCCGGGGGCTCATTAAAGGTACACTCATCGTGCGACATCATCACAGCGAGGACAGCGCCGCAGCAGCACCTCGGCCGGCTTGCAGCCGACCTCATCGCGCACCGCGCAAACTACCGCGCCGCAAACGTCCAAGAAGAGGGGGGAGGGGGGGCAGCACCGGGCTGCGCTGCGTGCGCGTCAGAGAAACGACAGTTCAAGAACGGTATATGTGCTTCATGTCGATCAGTGGCAGCGAAAAACAGTTGTCATCATGTGCGCACGCTCGCGCGCCGGTGGCATCTGGCAACCCTCTTGACACACACACCCGGCACTTGAGACACCAGAAAAAAAAAAAAAAAAAAAAAAAAAACTCCCCCCCCCCGCAAGGCACCAGCAGCGGTCCGAGAGCCCAGAACGCCCGGCCCTGACGTGGGTGGGCAGCGGGGGCCACGCCCAGCCGCGCCATACAT
>JBAMAZ010000156.1:0-95062 GCA_037043665.1 Drosophila differens | reverse complement strand
CGTATTGCTACCCTCGTTGAGACCATCAAGCGTCTCGAGCAGGAGGCCGCAGATGCACTGCAGCGTGAGAAGACCCTCCGTGTCCAGCTGCTCCTCCCAGGCCTTGCGCATGCCAACCACAACGATTGTGACCGCGCCGTCGTCGTCGAGAGTCATGCGTGAGGAGACCGAGGTGGAAGACGGCAACCTACCGGTGCACCGGCGCTTCGCACGGGCGCATCAGGAAGCCTTGAAGGCTGTGCGAGCCCAGCGGCGAACGTGCGCGTAGGCCACGCAACGACTCCTCAAATGGTACGGATGTACCCCTTTCCCGGTTGAGTGCCTGTGACACCGTTGTTGGGTGTCGATCGATGTTCTCTCGTCCTTCCGTCGGGTCCCCCAGGACCTTGACTCGCCCGTGCCTCTCGGCTGTTCTCTTTCGTAGATGTTGTGTTTCTGAGGTCCGACTGCAGCGGGTCGGACAGCTCCGCTCAGCGTTGACGCTGTGTAGCGTATCTTGGAACGGAGTACAGTGTTAGGTTGGCGCGGCGTCACCTTTTCATTTCGCAGAAGTTCAATGGATGTTACATCTGTGTTACACCTGTTCTTCACCACTTCACTTTAGGGAGGGGGGAGGGTGTTTTCCGCCTGGACTCAGATTTCTCGAGTGTTTACTGGTCTTTCCACCGGATCTCATCCCCGAGAATACTGTTGTTTTCATCGCGTTGGCACGAGCCCAAGGGCAATTTCTTGCTTTGCCGTGTTACGATGAACTATTAGCGCGGGCCCTGATTGTGTGTGGTAGAAAACACGTACCGAATGATAAAGGTCTGCCAGCGGTGAGGCCATGTGGGACTCTGCCAAGAAAGTATTTAAGGTGTAAATCGTTCACATGAAAATGTTGCGCACCGCTTCCCTTTCGTTGTCATCTTGACCTCGGCAAAGCTGTAACGCGCACACACCGGCGTGACATGGAGGGTTCCCGGGCACACCGGGGCTGATCACTCTCACAGGAGCGGAGCTACGTGTCGTTTACTCTCACATCATTCAGTTTTCCGTTTAGTTTTTCTAAAGGACACCTAAGCTTTCGTGAGAGACAGAAGCATCGCACGGGGCGACAAATACCCCCACGCCGAAGCTCACTCCAAGTTAGCGAGCCGTTCGTCAACGGTGTCATGTCTCCTGCCAGCAAAGAGAAGGTGAGAATACCCGCCGCACCCACCACACGCGGAAACAATAGCAGCGACTCGCCAACACGTAGTCCGTGCTACTTCCCTCAACTGGTGCGTATTCATGAGGTGGAACCATGGTTGCGGTTCAACCGCTTCATCAGGCGGGGCTACCGTCCCTGCGGTATGTCGAAGCGTGAGGCGCTGGCGTCTCTTGTGCTCTATGTCCACAATGAAACCTTCAACGTTCTCTCGCACTGGCTGCCATGCGCCATCTTTGCCTACTGGGCATTGTGCCCACCGGTGCCGCCGATTCTCTGGTCGTCCTTCGTCACAGCTGGCGACTATGCGGCGGGCGCTGTCGAGCCGCCGGCGGAGCACTTTTTCAGGGGTTGGACCTCGACGCCGACGCGACACCCCGCGGATCCGATAGACCCCGCGGCACACGTGGCGACCCCCATGCGCCGTCGCGCGTTGCTCATGGGGGATCCACACATCCCGGCGTCGATGCTCTCGGCCCTGTGTATGTCCTTCTGTATCACCTTCTTTTTATCCGGTGTGTACCATCTGTTCATGCCGTGCTGCCGCAGCGGCCAAGGCTACCAGAACTTGCTGCAATGCGATATTTTGGGCGTGCTGATGTCCATCTCTGGTAGCGCGTACACGTACGTTGTCCGTGGGAATCCCTGCGTGTCTAGGGCATTGGTTTCCTTTTGTTCGGTGTTGATGGTCATCTCGTCAGTTCTCATGCTCTACGTCCTCTTCATCGCACCCCGACAGCAACTGGTGGGACGTTGGGTGCTTCGCACGGGTCGGACACTCGGGACTCTTTTCGGTGCGGGGATCGCATCCCTGTACCACTCCACTACCCAGCACCCCCTGACGGCGCCGCCCTCCGGATCACAAAATTTCCTCTGGGAGATGGTGTGGGAAGGCCACTGCCGCTTTCGCCGGTGGCAAGCGGGAACGAGTGTCCACACCGACAGGATTATTGACACGAGGGTAACCAGTGCCGAGTGCGCGGCTTGTGGTGCCATCACCGCGGCTCAGCGTGTGATTATTGTAGGCTTTCACTGCCTCCTGCATTTCCTCAGCTTCGTTTTGATTGTGCTCCCTAAGGCCAGCTCTCCGCATGGCTATACCCAAGGCGTATACTATCACGCCGCAGCTTACGTCTGGCTGCTGGTGGGTGGTGTGATCAACGCGACGCGGGTTCCCGAGCGGTGGCTCATCCCTATCGCCAAGCGTGCGAAGTCCGTAGAGCGGCAACGGCTGGAGCACCAAAGCGGGGAAAATATGGCAACCACCAAATTGGTTGCTGAGGATCAGATCGTTAACAGCCGCGGTTGCAGGGCCTCGCAGTGGGAAGCCCAAAAACGTATGCGGTGCGAAGGCTGACAGCAGAAGGACGCGCTGTGCGGATGCAGTTTGCTGGGGCCTGACTAATTACATCATGGGCAGCCGTGACGTGGATATTGTGGGTAATAGCCATAACTTGTGGCACGTGGTGACTGTCATGAGTACGCTCTGCACGCTGATGGGGGCCTACTATGACTGCATTGAGTACGAGCTGATGCGCTGCTGAGCAGAGGCATAGATGGCCCTTGCATTCTAATCAACACACACACACACACACATATATATAAATACAGAGTCCATCGTCGTCATCCTTGCACGGTGTGGTCTTCATAAACAATTGGATGGGCTTAATGAATCCCCGACGACTGCCGATGCGCAGCGCACCATTGCTAGCGCCTTTCGTTTCTCTCGTCCTCTCTCTTCTGTTTGCTGAAGCGTTGCAGAGTTGAACCAGTAGTGGGATAGAGTCACACATACCACCCCCTTTCACAGTTGTCGAGAGGAGGTCTCTCTCATAGAGCCGTTGCCATCGTTCATTTTTATTGTAGAATAGAATATCATAGAGTGTGCGATTGTGCAAACCTTTGCACCCGCGCGCGTGTTGCAACCCGCTTGCTCACACATACAGACAGACAGACAGACACACACACACACACACAGGCACACAGAGTTAGACTCCTTTCTCCGTATTTATGATCAACGAGGATCCACTTCGTACAGCGAAGCGCAACTTTGCATTTGCTTCGCCGAATCACGGTTCACCACTAGCACGTAGATCCCTACCCGAGCCCGAGGATGCAGCACCTGACGCTGAGCATAGCAGTCTGATGTCTGGCTCAAAGACGAGCAACGCAGACCTTTACCCGCCACCGCTCGCGTTGTCGACCCCGCGTGACGGCAGCGCTGAACGCACGACGCTGCTGCGGCAGCGCCTTGGGGCCCACTACCGGGGCTGCCCCCGGTGTGCACGTCGAACTCTGAGCTTGCCTCTGCCACAGACAACCTCAG
Organism: Drosophila differens; assembly: GCA_037043665.1. NCBI lineage: Eukaryota > Metazoa > Arthropoda > Insecta > Diptera > Drosophilidae > Drosophila > Drosophila differens. Next base: position 91,547 of record JBAMAZ010000156.1, on the reverse strand, counting down.
CCACCTTGCCGTGTTGGCGTCAACACCTTATCGACCACCGCAACTACAGCCGTCGTCATACTTGACACACACACGTCGGGCGTTAGCGGTGACCACGCAGACACCCAACTCCTCTCGAATTGTAGATGGGATTTCGAGCATCGTGGCGACCCCATCGATGCACAGTCCGAACCGGTCGGGTGTGGTACTGTCACCGGATATGCTGAGGATAGGCGAGGAATGGCAGGACAACACGCTAGGACCGCAACTACGCGAGGAATGTAGTAGGGCACAGTTTCAAAACGTTGCTTCCGGTTCGACCTATGAGCACAGTGAAACGGTACCTGTAGATGTGCACGTCTCCATGCATAGGGAGCAGCCTCCGGTTTTGATCCTGCAGCATCAGTCAGCGGTATCAACAGCGCCGGAAACTACCGAAGGGGCACCGCCATCGATGGCGGATCAGCATGAATCGGCACACCTCAAGTCTTCTAAGTGCATACTTAATGCAGTAGCAGCGACAGCAGTGAACACAGCAGTATGTGCCGCCCCGACGGCGCGCCACCAGAGCACAAACCCCATCCGAGGAAGCAGCGGGCATAGCCCTCGCCTTGGCGATGGGGATGTTGACAGGTATAGCGTTGGCAACTCTCATGGTGTAGGAGTCGTGCCCCGCGGTCTCGGTCTCTCAGCGATTACGCCGACCTATGCACGACTCTCTTTCACTTGTAATCGCCTCCGAGAGATGCGACCGGACATCTCACCCGAGTTGAGGGTGTCGGATGATACCGCGGGTCGTCCTTCGGGAAAGAAGTCGCAGCCTTTACTGACCGGCGCCAACCACATCGTCACCTCGCCGCTTAACCACGCTAGTGTGGCGAGAATGGCCACGGATGCAGAGGCATTGCAGCAAGCGCAGTCGAAGTGGCGGTCTGACTGTTGCCTGTCGCAGAGCTCCCCGAACGCGACACTGAGTCCTTATGAAGAGACATCACTGCAAGCCTTCCACCTATTGGATGCCTGTCGTTTGCATTTCGAGAGGACGTTATCCCCATCGATGGCGGTAGAGCACAAGGAGGATGGCACCGCCGGTACGGATCGCGCCAAGTGGCGCGAAATGACGACGAACCACCAGTCTGTGTTACAAACCGCGAGTGATGAAGCACGATATGCTGCAGTGAAAGCAAAGGCCAGCCGCTTGCTGTACTTCCAGCAGCCTTGCCCATCGCGCGCACCTGTCGCAGGATCTAGCCCTGAAGCGGGCCGTCTATGTGGCCCTGTTGAAGGCAGGCACGACCGCCGAGACACTGACGGCCAAAACGATTCCAAAGCGACAGCCATCCGTAACTGTCGCTGGCGGTGGCGTCCCCACCGCACTGGCGGCTCACTCCGACTCGGAGCACTCCATTTTCGGGGCCTCACCGCTCTTACACGCTCACACGGCTCACTTCGAGGAGGACGACACCGTTTTGCCACCCGAGGGCAACGAAGCGGCGCATTCCACCCTTGGGAAAGTGAAAGATGGCGATCGTCGACGGGCTGGTGGTTCGTCGGGTACAAGTGCACCTCAACATGTCTACGGTAGTGCTGTCTTTCTGCAGGCGGTCGGCAACGCAAACTCTTCCATACCAGCAGCTGTCGCGGCACCGCGTGGGGGAAGTGCTTCCAACGTCCGTCAACCCATTGGAGACGCGGATGTGCAAGAGCCCCGTGCCTTCACCTCGGAGGATTCCGAGGCTGCCAGAGCCCTTGCGTTGTTGTCAGCCGTTCGGGTCTTGCGTCGGCAAACCGAAGACCTCACCATCCAGCTCCTCCACGCCTGTGGGGAGTGGGGCAGCTGGGAGGACGACATGAGCCGACCCCACGCTACTCTGGACGCGGTGTGGTCTTCAGAGGCCTCCTCCGTGTCGCAGGGCCGTGCCGCGAACGCGTCCTTTACGAGAGATTTGTTTCTCTACCGAAGTGGAAACGGTGGCGGCGTCCCGATGGCGGTTTCTCTTTCTTCGATCCCTCGAAGCACAGACCATTCCGCTGCGCAGATGACGCGCCGCCAGAGGAACGCGGCCTTCGTCGATGCGCCGGACCGGAGGCTCCAATCTGAATGCCATGCTTCGTCTGCAGCTGCGACAGCTGCTTTTCTCGACCTGTACAGCACGCCATACTGCTCGCGCATCCCTCCCGCCCCGCCGGTGTCGTGGCAACTGGCGCTGTATGCGTGCTACCAAGCAGCAGTGGGCGAGGCGGCCATGCTCTCAGACATGACAGATGCCGTGCACCAAGACGACGAAATTCGGGAGGGAGAAAGGCTGCCACAAAAACTCCGGAAACTGCGCCGTTTCCGTCGCGCACGGTGGCGCCTACTTTCCGAGGTGGGCCAGGTGCCCCGCGGTGCGATGCACGACTACCCCCCCGTGACGGAGGCGGACACAGTGGCGGCAGCAACAAATACCGCGGAGTGTGATCTCTCGGTGAGTCCCAAGAAGACACGGCTGCACGGGCTGGCAACAACCCCTTGTCTCTCACCATTTTCAGTGATTCCACTGGACGCCGAAACCCAAAGCCATGCTCTTCGCCACGACGACACTCATGTTACATCCCCACGACAGCTCGCAAAGCCGACACACCTGACTTTGCTAGAGCGCATCCGGTCTGACAACGAAGAGAAGGCACAGCCACTTCTTGTGGTCGACGAAATGAACTCCCCGGACAGTCCTGAGTGGCGGCCGGTGAGCACCACCCCGGGATCGGTGGTTGTCCAATACGCACCGAATACGGCGGTGCTCGATACGACGGCAGGGACCATCCAGTCTAACGATTGCCGCCCGCCGGCGCGCTCCGTGACGTCGCCTACGAAGAGAAACAAAGGGAACCCATCCCCACTGGGCACTGACGAATGCACCAGCAGCACGCCAGAGGACGCACGCAACGATGCGGCTGTGGTCCCCAAGTCCGTTTCGAGGGAGATGCCAGAGGCCTCTGCAGCGGTGGCGGCGGCGGCGCGTAGCCACGACTCGATACCGGTTGAACATCACTGCCCTTCAAGCAGCACGCACAACCGCGACAGCGACAGCACGGCCGAGAGTTCTCTGCCCGCTTTGGACGCCAGCTGTAGCAGCAGCGACGGGAGTACTGTCATCAACCCCAACGCCTGTACACACTCATGGCGGCAAGTTCTCCGTGAAGCGCTTGGGGGTTCCCCTTCATCGGACTTTCTGGCTGCTTCGTTTTCGCGGCGTCCTCCGCATCAGCAGCTGGGTGAGGGGGTGCTCCCCTCTCCTTCATCGCCCCTGTTCGTGCGCCTCCCGCAGTCCCTCCTGGATAATCCGGAGGCGTGTGCGAGGGCTGCGTCCTACGTGCGAAGACTGATCGTAAAGGCAGAAAAACTTCAGCACCGCAGCACGACGCGTGGGGAACCCAATGCGCCGAAGCGACTCGCCTCACCCGATCGGAGAGGTGCGACTGCGGAGAGGCTAGAGATGCTGAACGGCTTAGTCGATTGCCTTCAACAACACGCCCAATACCATAACCAGCATCAACCCTCCGTAACACCTCATCAGAAGGCTTTTCCTCCGCAGCCGCTGCCAACACCCCCCGAGGAGGGGTCGAGCTGTCGCAGACCTCGGAGGACGCCATCCCCAGTGAGGGACCCATCCACCAGCCAATGCGGCAGCGGACATCTGCGGCACTGGATGTCTTGCAGTCCAAGAAGAAAAATGCGGACTGTGGCGTAGGCTTCTCTGCTGCGTGTGAGAGCACACTCCCACTCACGCGTTGCGCTACATTTCCTTCGTCTTTTCGGAGCACTGATTGGGAAGAGCGTGCGGTTGCTGTCGTTGGGTCCGGTCGGGGTGTGTATACATATAGGCGCTCCCCCTAGCCCCCTCCTCCCTCCTCTGTTATCCCACATCCGATTCTTCATGTACCCCCCCCCCCCCCCCCCCCGTCCAACCGAGGCCCACCTCGAGGCCGCAACTCTCCACGGACGAATCTGTTGGCCCGGCAATGGGCGGCTATGCTCCTATGGAAGTGCGCCCCATGACGTCCATTTTCTTCCGTCGCTGGCGCCTACACACAGTTTCCCTGCCCGGTAAAGAGGGGACGGCATAGGCATTTTTTCTCGCGTAGGAAAGGGACCGCCCCCCCCCCACACACACGTGGTGGCAGGAAGTCAAGTTCTCTCTCACAGAAGACCGAGTATAGGCTCCCTATTCTGTAGCTTTACCGTGGAGGCGGAGCCCCTGTTGGATTGGAGACCGGGGCATTTGGTGGTGTCCTCGTGCTGTGCTCTCCGTACGAGATATCCCCCCCACCCCCAAAATCCGTGTTTTGTCTGGCCAAGAAAAGAAGGACTCGAAGGGATCGCACACACCAACACCACCACCACGACCAAATTTTACAACAAATGAGTCCATTTGCAGGCAGAGACTGGTGGTGGATCCCGGCAGTGAGCGGTGCCGTGCTCTTCCTCGGGCTCCTTGCCATCGTGATGGCCATCTTTCTGGGCAAGGCCCACAAACACCACCTCAAGGAACTCTACATGATGAGGCTCCTGGCATCAGGAACTGACAGCGATGTCGATATGCTTGAATACAGTAATGTGGAAGATTTCGTCCCAGTGGACCCACTTTTGATGGAGGAAGTTGATGTATCGAGGCCGGAAACGCCGCTTCAGGATTCCAACGATATCCTGAACCTAGACCGTATGGGGGTCTCCATGTGGGAGGACGCCGCCGACGCACGAACCAACGCATGGACCAGGGCCCAGATGCGCACGCGCTACGCGTTCCTTGTTGATAACCCCATCAACCAGTCCTCGCGGGGCGCGACGCCGCTACTTCCTCTGGTGTCTTCCGGCCCAAGCCACCCGTGCTACATAGCGTTCCGAAGGCGATACCTAACGGCGGATGGGAGGGAGCTGCCGTATGGCGAGCAGCCCCTGTTTGGGCAGGAGTTCGAGCCACCGTCCTGTCATCCGCTACTGAACGCCATGGAGACGGTGCCGCCGGCCCCGGTCTTGAATGCGCGTGCCGGCACGATACCCGACGCCTGATGGACCAGTTCGGTGCACGCAACAGATTTCGTTCCGCACGGGTTCGACACACCTATAAGAGCGGTCGAACGTGACCATGATCCCGCTACACCACCAGTGCCTTGGAGATTCGGCGCTCGGCGCCGTACTGGCACCGCAGCCGCGAGACCTTTGCCTTTCGGCTTTTGAGAATCCGTGCGACGAGGGGTCGTCGATGCTGAGAAATGGCTACTCAGCGGTCGAGACGAGCTCGGCTGTCAATACGAACGCGGCCAACTCCCCGCAGCGTGGTGTGCCACCCCTGCTTGAACAGCCCGCACAGCAACTACCTCTCGAGCCTGATGACAGCACTGCTACAATGATCTCTCACCTGCTGCCGCTGTTGCCTCAGGGGTCAACAGTGATCGTCATGCAACCCTCGAATCTGAACTCGCCGGTCAGCACGCGCTCGGCATCTCTTCCCGGTAACTCCATCAATTTCGTGGTAGAACAAGCGGCTATGCCGCCCCGCGAGGAACCCGTGCTCATGCCAGAGTACGCGGTGCAGGTCTTCCCCTCCCCTGAATCCGCGCCACTGAGTTGGACGGATCCGGAAAGTTCAGGTTTCTTCCTTCGGGAGTCGGCACCGCAGCCCACACAGGCGAACCTGGTCAAGTCCCAGCCGGAACCCATCGACCTCAGACCCACAAACCTCCATGTCATTTGCGGTGGCCAGTCAGTCCACTCCAACGGCCTAATGCATTTTTGGGGTGCGCAGGTACACTACCCAGACTACCTTATCTCCCCCGTAAAACGTGCACCGCCGAAGGTACCCGCTACTCATATCCCGCGCCAGTCGTCGTTCAACACCGGTAAGCGCCGGTTGCAGCCGCAGAACATCGATCTAGGGGTGAACTCCCCACAGTCTTCTTCTCCAGTTGAGAGGCCAACACAAGACTCGAATGTCGAGCCTCGGTGGATCGCACCGGAAACGGAGAGGTCGACGCGCCTGCCGCCTGCTCCATCGGGGTCATTAGTTCCCTCGCCTGAAGAGCAGCTTCGCGCTATTTGGGCGGCACAGGAGGCGTCCAAGGATCAGTCTCTATTCCATCCTCAGCGGTCGTACCATTTCCCCGTTGAGACAGCGCACTCCTGTCAGCCCACGGATTCAAGATTATCGCCGAATCTTTCGAAAGGCGACCCGTTACTCTTCTCGCGCAATCTGGCGTCCTCAGCCGTCGCGCCGTCGTCCTACTGCACTGTACCGATCATCTCTATGATGGAGGACTCTTCATGGCAGCCGTCAGTTGTGCAACCGCCCCCCTCGCACCGATCCCAATCGCCACAACAGCACTACCAACCCTTGACCGGCTTTCAGTTGCCGGAGCCCATGCTCTCGTTCACTTCCGAAAGAGTCCCCAATCCGGTGCCGACCAAAGTAGTCCGCGCCCCGCCGGAGCCCCATCAGGTCTTACCGTCGCACCACCTGTCCGTGGGCGCCATGCACCAGCACGGCCCAGCCAACCGCAGCGTCTCCCCTTCTAGCATTGCACATCAAAGTCATACGAAGGATTCGTCGGAAGTGACTACGACATTCCTGTCGGCACCAAAAAACGTACCGATGATGTGCGGCGGCCAGCGCATTTCCAACAATGGCACGAAGGTGTCATGGGGCATCCAGGCTGCCTATCCGCTCCAACTACAGTCTCTGGATACGCCAGGCTCTCTTGTCGCACCAATTCCCTCCGCCATCGTCCACATGCAGGATACACGGAGTGTGGAGGAACCCGTTAACTTCACGGATGCCCCGTCCAACCGCATCATCCCGCGGCCGCCGCCCAGCAGCAAATCGCTTGATCGCTCGGCCCAGCTGCTGCGACTGCAAGAGGAGCACAAGGCTGCGTATGAACTTCAGCTACAGGAACAGCTAGATCTCTTCAGTCAGCAGCTGATGGAACAGGAATCTCTGATTCGCCGGGAAATGCAGCAGCAAGGCGACTACAACAGGCACCAGGCGCAGCTGCAGAAGGAGCAGGAAGAGGCAATCCGTGCCATGGCGTGGGAGCAGGACCAAGCCCTTACGGGGATCCAACAGCAGCTTCAGAGACTGTTAGGAATGCAACAGACAGCTCAGTCCAGAGCCGCATTAGCTGAGGACAGCGCCACGTGCACTGCCCAAGCACTCGCCGCGAAGGGGCAGAGAGCCATGGAGCAGGATGCCAGGGCCCGCCGCGAGGCGGAAGCTGCCACCAAGCGGTCGCGTGCTGAGAGTGCAGAGGAAGCTACTCGTGCCGAGACCCGGGCGGATGGGGTGGCCGCACAGAAGCACTCATTCCTTCTTTCCGAAAGGAGGGACTCGGAGTTGCGCAGCACAGCCAAACTCGCTGCACTGAAGGATAAGGTTGTTCGCGCCGGGTCCTTCATGGCGCAGTCCCAGACTAGCCGTGCGGCCGTCCAAGCTGAGGTCGAAGCCTTGATGGAGCAGCTGGCCGCCGTCCAGGAACAGAAGGAGAGGCTCGAGTCGCAGGCACTTCAGCACGAGCGTGATCGGCAAGAACTGCTTGAGCGTCACGCGGTGGAACTGACGGCGGTGGAGCGCTTGGCCGTATTAAAGACGGAACGGGGCATTATGCTGCAGAAGGCGCATGATCGCGAGGAGCAGAGACACCAAAAACTCCTTGCGCAGCAGGCAGAGGACAGGCAGGCCGCACACGATCGCGCGGAAGCCATCAAGGCGGAGACGGCGCGCACGAAGCGGCAGGCCGACGCACTCGAAGCGGAGCAGCAGCGCCAGGGACGGAAGCTGGCGGATGAGCTTGCTTTTCAGCAGCGCCTAAAGGTTCTGAGGACGCAGGCATACAGTGGGAACCAGCAGGTTAATGCCCCGGAAGCTGAACATCGGCGTTGGGCGGGGAGTATTTTGTGACTCGCGAACCTCGTCCGAGGTTTTCGCGAGGACACCGTGAAGCCAACGCCACAGCGCCAGCTTGCCTCTCGGCCACGAAGCCTTAGTGTCCAGCCGTTGCGCTGCTCGCCGTCTACAGTGGAAATCTCCTCACACTATCGCGGCCACATAGCCTGGGGTCCGGACAGTACCCCACGACAGTTCGTTGGTATGCCAGAAACGCCGGAGAACAATAGCTCCAAGGAACGTTTCCGTGCTTCAAACACTGATCGCTTTGCGTCACCGAGGCTGCAACGACAGCCATTACACCGTAGCGCACGGGCTTCAGTCCCCGTCCTGCCTACTAATGCGCTGCGCCATCCGCCGGTACAAGAACTGCTTGCGGAGCCTCTGATCGAATCGTCGCTTCGCACCGGTGGTGACGTCACGCGAACATCGCAGCGAAGTTCCATGCCCACGCCCTATGTTCCCAAGCGCTTCGACGGTTCCTTGAAGCGGCGGCCGGGGGCGTAAGGCCACAACGGGCTTTTCCCCAGTCACAGCAGCTGCCGCAGGAACTCCGCATCCACGTCTCCCCGTTGCGTCCCCAGGGGGCAACCTCGGCACTGTTCTGAGGGCTGCGCAGCCTTTCACTGCCCTCACCCGACTATCAATCAGTGGGCTATCCGCGGTGTGGCGACCGCTTGATTGATCTATCGAGATCCGCGTTATTCTGAGTGCGGTATACCTCTCCACTATACTTCGGACATATGAATCTATATGTTCGTTTCTTTATGTACGTACGTGCCCTCTCCTGGGGCTGGGAGGGGGGGGAGCTGTATTGTGTGTTTGGCCCCGTTACACCACTGCTATAGGCCGATGTTATTATTATTATTGCTCTATCCTAAAACTCCAATATATCTAGATAGCAGGGATGGTGTGTGTGTGTGAGTGTATGTGTGTGTGTGTGTGGTAGAGACCCACTGGCATTGGGGGCCAACACCTGCCGTCGTAGGAAGGCACTTGCTTTCTCCCGCTCCTCCCCCTGCCTTCCCATTTGATGTAATCGACTGTATACATTCACGACTATAGTCACTGCACAAAACGTGTAGACCACACCGGAGCGCGCCCCTTTTTTTCCTGATATCCCCCTCCCTAATACATATTCTCCCGCTATAGTGTCCATTTAGTTTGGTTTTCACTTGCATATTAGTTGAATATTTTCGAAAGCTGATGCTTGAGGCCTAACGCATACAGTGGCACACATTCACATGAATGAGTGGAACGTATCCCCACGCGGTTGGTTTCATTCTCTCATATTTTGTCATTTTCTCGTGGGGGCGTGGGGATACATGCAACCATGGAAGCGATTGCTAAAGGTTAAGTAGTTCGTGCGCATGAGGGTGTGTGTGCGTGTGTGTGTGTGTGTGTGTGTGTGTTTCACGGACGATCAGAGCACTCTCTTCGTCTATGTTTTCTTCCTCCTCGATGTCTCGCCGGTGTTCATGGATCTGCTCGATATCCATTTTTCCTCTTCTTTTCATGGAAGCATGAGACTCTGGTATGTAGGAGCGCGAGAGAATACTTCCATTGATATTGAGGATCATCTGACAACAACAACAACAAACATCAATAGAGTAGTATCAGTACTACGTGCGCTAGGCTCCCTATGCGTCGTAACTCATGCGTTCACATGAACAGGGATGTCCTTAACCTCCTCGCTTGACTCCGTCTTCACATCTCATGCAGAATAAGGAGAGGAAAGTGGAGCGACTCTTCTTTCTAAAGTCCAGTCGCGATCCCCCCTCTCTCCATATACCCTTTAGATTTGTGGACAGCTCCCCCATCTCACCTTTCTTTTCGCTTGTCAGCATAAACTACGCACATTGAGTAGTGCATATCCGTCGACGATCTATCAAAATCTCTCCATCTCCCTTCCCCCCCCCCATTCGCACCAAGCGAGCACATACGTTCCTCCCCTTTCTCCCCCACGGCGTGCATCGACATTCATTTTCAACACACCTTGGTGACTACCGAAGCCACGTAAATTCCATTGGCACGCGCAACATAAGCCGCTCTACGCAACTGCATAACTATCCACCGAACACATGGCACAAGTCGATGGGAGAAGAACGCTCCGCACCAGCGTCAGGCCGCATCGCCCGGAGTTGGTGCGGAAGCAGCGGCAGCACGACGTTGACGCCTTGGGGGAGTCCCCATCCTCAGACCCTGCCTTTCTGAGAAATGCCTTAGGCAAAGGCACTATAGTGGAGCATGGACAGAGCATATTTCCCAACGGTACGTACTTGATGTGGGCCGCCCAGACTCAGTTTCCAAAGGACCTCCTTCCCTCCGATTCGTCCCCCCTCGCGTCCTCGAAGAAGAATTCTCCGCCCAGCGTGTCTTCGAGGGGTCAAGCTTCGGATACAGCCGTCAGAGCCCCGTCGAGTGCCGGGGAGCGATGGGGGGCCGAGTCGCGCAGATGATTCCGGAATGGATACACCTACTCCCCAGAAGGGGATCTCGCTTTCTAGGAACGAAGTGTCCCCCGACTCGCAACCCTTGCCCACCGACGGAGAGCTGTCCGCAAACAACTCGCCACCGTTTGCTACCTCATCCGATCCCAGCAGCGTTCCATTGGAAAAGAAGTTTATGGAGCAGAGCGATTTCTACACGAATCAACTATGCGCATTAGAGGCGCACTACCGAAGTGAGGATTCATCCCAGAACAAGTACTACTTGCAGCACGCCGAGGAGCTCGCCAAGGCACAAGCTTTGGCTGAGGCTAACGCTGCCAGACTGGAGAGTTCCCTGAATGCTGCCGAAGCACGGCTGCGAGAGCTGCAGGATGAGGAGCGCGACGCGGAGTCTCACGCTCGAGACGTGGAACAAGAGATATTCACTCGCACCGAGGAGTTGGACGTGGTGCAGCGCCTGGCTACGGAGTCGAGTCGGTGGCACTGAGCGAAGCCCGCGCGCCACGTTCAATTGGCCGAGGAACAGCTCCTGGTGGAGGGGTTAGCCGAGCAGCAGCGCCGTATCGAGGGCCTGCTGATACAGCAACTGGAGCTTGAGCGACAGCGTCACTTGGAGGCCCTCAATCGCCAACTGGAGCAGCAACACCTCTTGGAGGTAAATGCCGCGAACTCATTGCAGGAAGAGCTCTACCGGCAGCAGGGTCACTCCTCACTGCCGTCGCCCAGGGACATGCAGTCATACCAACCAGTCCTACCGTTGTCGCCCCGCCAGTCACCGTCACTCTATCAGCAATACGGCAATACGCCTGATACACACCAACACACGTCACTGCAGGAGCAATGGCTGTCTCAACCCGGAGCTGTTGAGCCCTACACATCTGATACGCAGCTTCTCGCGGAGCAGCGCCGAACCAGGGAGGAGGCTGCGGCCCTGGCGGCCCAGATGCAGGCCCTACAGCAGCGCATCGAGGAACTTGCGGCTCAGAAGGGCGCATTTGAGAAACAGGCCGCCACTTCCGTGCGGAGCAGAAGGCCGCGCAAGCGGAGTCAAGATGCTCGACGGGGAACGACGGCAGTTGAAAGAACAGGTGTCCGCTTTGGCGGCGCTGGTGCAAGAGGCGCAACAGCGATCGCAGCAGATCGCAGCCCAAATTGAAGCCGAGCGCCCAGCCCGCGCGGAACAACAGCGCCAGGAAGAGGAGAACGACTCCGTTCGCCGCCTCCCGACACCACACAGGGTCATCCTGTAACCAAGGATCAGGAGACTCGGAAGAGGCCTCACCGGGACCATCTTTCCATAACCGCGCAGGAGCAACTGATTGGGTTGCTGGCTGCTCAAGTGGCTTGCCAGCAAGGGCTCAGCGCAGTGTTCCTGTCGGGCAGCAGCGAGGGACCCACCACTCTTGCAGCACCAACGTCGCCACATGCGACGTCCACCCATGGTGCGAAAATCGCTTCGCCCGCGCCGAAGTCGTTGCCCTCCGCAAAACGGTGGCATCCCGCGAGTAAAGCAGCCCTTACAGCCGCTACCACCACCATCACTACCGGTCAGCCAGCCATTGACGTCGGTGAAACGACGAGTGCGTCGCCCATCACGTCGCTCGTCGACATCCATGCAACAGACTCATACTATCCGCGTGACAACACGCCTCTTCCGCTTGATACGAAGCATCAGCAGCAACTGCAAGTTGGATCGACTGATGTCGACGCCACACTCCGCACCATTCAGCAAACAATAAAAGAATTTCAGAAGCAAGCGCTGAAGGATAGGCAGGTGGAAGCCCAGTTGCCGCCTCCAAAGGGCGCTGCAAACTACAAGGCATTCCAGTCCACATCAACATCGTCCAAAACAGATTCGGGCGACGAGAGCCTCCTAAGCATTCACGTCAAGGAGCAGCACAACCTATATAACGATCGTCGCCAGTTGGCGCAGGAGGGGAGCAAGGCGATCTATGACTCGCAACACCGATACTCCCGCGACGACCGCGGGGGGAACTATCCTAGTAAACCGAATCCGAGGGGGTACCAGGGGATGTGCGAGTCGATACCAGCGCCTCCCACTGCGCCTCCCATTCCCTGGCCGATGGGGGCAGCTCGCTTACCGTGAAGAGAACCAGCAATGTCTTCTACCAGCACAATCAAAGGAAGGCAGGCGAAATGGTGTTCCCCCCGGGGATGTCGCGGTACGCCCCCCCTCTGGTGAAAGGTGAGTCCTCATCGGGGCGTCACACCAACAGTCGCCCGCACGAGGCGAAAAAGGCGGCGCCGGGCGTCCAGCCGTACGTCCACCTTCCGTATGTCATCCCGCAGCCTCCATCGCGTACCCCGCCCAGTCAGTTTAGCAATAACAACAACAACAACAACCGAGAAACGTCTCACACTCATGTTGGCTTGACAAGCACCATAGAAGTACGCCGACAAAGCAGTCGGAGCGGTCGACGCCACGAGGGAGAGGGCAGGAACCGTGCAGGAGAGGTTTCCACTTCAATGGACAGCCTCCAGCGTGCGCGCGGTGCATATCCCATTGAGGAGACGGGTTTTGTACCCGTGGGCGTCGAGGCCAGACCGCACCGCACTGCTGCCTGAGTCGCCGGGAACGTGAATGCCCCCATAATTTTTTTTTGGGGGGCACCTCCAAAGCTTGGAGATGAACATTTGTGTAACGTTTCTAGAGTTGGGAGAGTCCGAGTGCCGTCTTTTCCGAGACGCACGTGCCGATGTTGGTGGATAGCAAGGATAAGGGTATTGACGGTGGCTGTGCTGATTTCCAACTGCAGCGAGGGATATAGCATAGTCCTTTTTATAGGTGGAAGATCTGCAGCTCGCAGAGCCACGCCTCTGCCCCTCCTTCCCTTTGGGCTGTCGGGCACGGAGGCTCAAATCATCCTTTTTTTAAAAATGTTCTCGGCCCTCTTACTACGCGCCCTGCGTGGCCCACCCCTCCTCTTCGATATTTGTCGCCTCGAGGATTCCCATTGCCATATTATTTCATTTCATTCTATCTTTTCATCTATATTCTCATAACGGCGTCTTCGAACTGCGCACCTCGAATTTTGGCGGCTCTTTTCACTGCTTTCTACGGGGGCACACTTCGTGTGCTGCGAATAGTGTAGCGGAACATAAGCTGAATGATGTACAATCGAATGGGGGTTCCTTCTCCCCCCGCGTTAATTCGCTTCATTTTCTCTACTTTTACTAAGAGCATCCCCACACAATGATTCTGTCTCACTCATCCATGAATTCTATAGACGGACGCACGTTCTTTTCTGTGGCCTTACTCATGATTCATAGTTGCTTTTTGAACCAATCCGTGACCTAATAGTTGAGTGGGTGGGGTAAAGATCAGTGTAGAAGTCGATCCTGACGACTTGAAATTTCTCTTTCTGGTGCCTACTGAGGCTGCCCTTCCTTTCTTTGTATTTTGTCTCATTCTCCGGTCAACTCTCACGCCAAGACATCGCTGCTGAGGTTACCTCTCAATATACATAAATATATATATATATATGTATATATATGAATACACCTTTTTTCATCGTATGTGATCCGATGCACATACCTGAAATCAGGTGTGGGGTGCGCATGTATGTGCGAGGAAACTAAAATTCTCTGACCCGAAAGGGCAGCAGCGCATGGTGTAACTAATTCGGTTGTCACTGTTATACGTGGTCCCTGGCCTGATCTGTACTACAATCTCTTTGGATCTCCCCCCACCCCCTCCCTCCCACTCTAACTGATGCTAGATGGCTTTTATGTTGTTGAAGTCTGTGCGCCTGTTGTTTTCGACGCTCCTCTTTATGCTCCCTCACCTCTTGGACTGGAACACAGGAGGGTACGTGTGCGTCTCTGGTGCTTAAATCTGCGCACGTACGTAACAAGCTGCTTGTACCTCTCTCTCTCTCTCTGTATGCTTGTTCCCTTACCTCGTCTCGTCGCGTATGCTATTCTAGTGCCACGCTGTTAACCACATGGAGAGAGGGGTGGTGTATGACAGTCCTTTGCGAGCTTGTTTGCAGAAAGAAAGCGTGTGAACGTTAACATAGGTTCCCGTGGCTGCCACGCATTCGGCAGCGCCGCCTGTAAAGTATAGAGGCTTCACGCATTTGTGCTGGACCGAGGGAAGATGTTGTCTAGATGTATGCGTTTGTTGCCTGTGCCTGAGGGCGATGCGCCTAAACATACTACCATCGAAAGAAACTACCTCGTGGAAACCGAGGGCCTTGCTTCATTGAAGGATGAACGCCTAGTTCGTTCTATCGCATTCGCCCCCCTCCCCCATTACGCTGCAATCGTTCTCGCTCTCGATCCTTTCGTTTTATTCTTATTTTCTCTCAATAGTCCAATACTCTTGCACCAACCGCCTATCAGTACTACAACCGCAAAGGAGTGCGCTGAAGGGGGACGGTACCGCGCGTCCTTTGGCACCACGCTTCGCTCATATCCTCTCCTCTCAAGTCTCTCTTAGGCCACGCATTCATATATATATATATATATATATAGCCATACATTTTCCACTATTTTTATAGCTCTATTCTTAGAGCAGCTCCATTCTCGCTGGTGCGACCATACCCATATACAAATACTGGGAGCTATCCCATATCCTCCTCTCCTTAGACTAAATTCTGTGTCCACGTTCGGAATACAATCTATACTCTTCATCCTTGAGCCAGCCATTCTTCTGCAAAGCATTGAGCACATCAACGGTTCCTCTTGCTGCTCTTCGTCACTCCTTTGGTGGTGTCTTTGAGCTTCAGAGAAGGCAGTCACACACGTGAAGCGACTACACCTCGTCGACATCTGTGACAAAGCCAAGAGGGCCTGAAACTCCGCAGCGGCTGCACACACTTCTCCAGCCGACACAAACGTCGCAGCGGCATCTGGAGCGCCGGTAATATTTAAATAGAGAACTGTTGTTTTCTTACAGGTAAACGTTGACGTGAAACCCGATAACGATTGGGTGACCATTGAGGCGCGCCCCCTGTTTTTTTCTTTGTCGTGCCACCGGTGCGCGTGTTCGGCTTCCTGGTACACCACCCTTGAATATCCTCTACCCCCTCCCTGATTGGCTTCGTTTCTATACATTGTACGGGACATTTACCATCGAAGTTGCTCGTGTGGTCCCTCGTTGCATTGCACACAAATTTGTGGTGCAGTCGACTTAATTGACATAGTCGAAGAGGCAAGCGCGAGAGTAACGGGGTCAGCTGAACCCGACGTGCCATCTTTTTAAATTGTTGTGAGCCGCAGGTGGGGCTGATGTCGCATCAAGTGCTCGCATCCTCGACTCACCACAATGCAAGTGGCCGCGCTATTCCTCCGCCACCACCCCTTGCTTCCCCAGCCCTGAGCAGCTGCGAGTTTGGCTCTGCCGCCGGCCGAAGCACCACACCCCGGTGGCTCTCCACGGCCCCCTCTGTGCCGGTGAAGCCCACATCAACCGTTACAGGAATGCCACTCAACCACCCAACCCAAACACAGTCAACCGCGGCGTCGCCGCCCTCACTCTCGCCGTCGGGCGTTCCCAAACATCATAACAGCAGCGCTCCCCCCCTCCGCCGCCGGTGCCATCGCCCGGCCGAACGGAAGCAGCATCGGGTTCGTCGGTTCCACTCGCTGAGCGCATCGACCTCGTTTCTCTAGTGGCCGCTCTTGCCCAGCAGGCGGCTCATCAAGAGTCGCAGAATGGAGCATCTCAGGCGCTACCATTGAGTTCACCAGCGGCTAAGGAGTCTCTGAATCAATCATTTCTGAACGCGGTTGGCACCTTGCTGGTGCAAATGCAGGGAAGTCCTGTTTCAGCAGTGAAGCTTCACGAGTCGCCGCCGACCGCATTCCCAGTGGCTACTCCAGAAGCCACCGGCGCTGGGACGCTCGGTCGATGAGGCCTTTCAACGTGACCTCGTGATGAAGTCACAGAGTGAGCAGCAGCACCGACAGCAAATGTTGCGTGCAATGAATCAACAGCAGCAGTACGTTGAGCAGTCGGCGCTGCAATCACCACAGACGAAGCAGAATGATAGCGCCAGTCTGCTACACTTGTATCAAACGGTCTTAAACTCGTGCTCTCCGCAGCCGTCGACGGAATGCAGCGCGGCGAACCTTCCCGTGCACACTAACGGCAGCGCGGCATACGTTCCGGTAAACGCCGCGGCGGTTCCACCGTCTGCGTCGCTCGCTACACTGCACAGCAACTTTCTGCCTCCAACCGGCAGCACCCCGTTCAACCCGCAGCAGAAAAACTCCCTCGCCGGGCCCTTACTCCTGCGTAGTTGGAGGAGTCTGTGTAATGTCGCCGCCACCCCCCTGCAGCCCCCCGAGGACCATAACAGTTCCCCACTCCACCAGTCGTCGATACCGGAACAGCTACCGACGACGGCGGGCGTGAATCCGAGCGCCGTAGACGATGCTTTGCCACTGAGACGTACTCAATCACCACGGCCGGTTCCTCGAAAGGACGATCAGTCTCATCCTCCGTTGTCGACTGGCACCACGTCCAGTAGGCCAACCATAACGCAGCAGCGGCTCTTACTGGAGTTACTGCAATGCCGCTTGGACACACCCGATACTTTCTCGCCTGTCGCGGAGCAGCTTCTAACCCTGCTCATGCAAGAGCAGCTCCAGTGGTCGTCGCAGTCGCCCCCGTCCTTGCCCCCGTTGTCGGCGTCGCTGTTGCAGGCTCCGCCGCCCCCGTCCTTGCCCCCGCTGTCGGCGTCGCTGTTGCAGGCTCCGCCGCCCCCGTCCTTGCCCCCGTCGCCGTCGCTGCCGCGGCCTCCGCCGCCCCCGTCCTGCCCCCGCCGTCGCCGTCGCAGCCTCCGCCGCCCCCGTCCTTGCCCCCGCCGTCGCCGTCGCTGTCGCTGTTGCGGCCTCCGCCGCCCCCGTCCTTGCCCCCGCCGTCGCCGTCGCAGCCTCCGCCGCCCCCGTCCTTGCCCCCGCCGTCGCCGTCGCTGTCGCTGTTGCGGCCTCCGCCGCCCCCGTCCTTGCCCCCGCCGTCGCCGTCGCAGCCTCCGCCGCCCCCGTCCTTGCCCCCGCCGTCGCCGCTGCCGCCATCCTCAGGTTCCCTTGAGGACTTCAACGACCTCTACCGCTACAGCACCGCTTTCCGCATCCTCCACTCGCTAAATATGCAGACACAGCCGCATGAGCCGGGGCCCATGTGCGGACCGACTCCCTTGCAGAGGATGACGCGGGTGACCCCATCACAGCCCCCCCGTCTCAGGCCGCCGCCAGGCCGCACGAGCCGAACGCCTACGCAAACGACAACTCATTCGATATGAGCTGCACGGTCAACACCGAGACGAACGTGCAGCAGCAGAACTTTGTGTATCCCAGCACCAACAGTGCCATGTCCGGCAGCTCCAGTCCCGGGTCGATGCGCGTTCCTTATAACCCCCGACAGACGCCCAACCGCGAGGTGATCTGTGGCAGCCGCGATGCGCGAAACATCTACTTCCAGTTTCATGAACAACAGGCACAGAAGATGATCTATCCAAGTGGTATGTCACGGCAGGGGATTGCCCAAGGCGAGCCCCCCGCGGAGCTCTTGAGGTGTCTATCGTCGACGTACCCTAAAGGCTGTAACGGAAATTCGCCGCACCGACCCGTGCTACCTTCGTCGCAGTGTTGTGGTGCTGGAAAGAACCCGACGACGAGCAGGGAGGCGTACGACGCGGACCGCCATGGAGGCTATGTCTCGGCACAGAGCGGTTCACAGCCAGTCAACCGTCATAGCTTGCCCCCCCTCCAGAGGCAAACATCGCCGGTAGACTTGGGGGCCAGCAGCTGACTACCGCTGCACCTTTGCCCGAGGACGGTGGCGAACTGCAGGAGCGTTTGTTGCCAGAGCTTCGCACATCCAGCAGCTTTGACCGCGGCCCTTGGCGGCCACCCCCTCCCCTCCGCCCCTGATTCCCCGAGCCCCAGCAAGAGCAAACAGACGGAATCCATGGGCAGCGTCCCCCCGCTGGAAGGGGTGGGCAGCACCTGCTTGGCTTCCTTCATGCCGCCCAGCGAGAGCAGCGGCGACTACGGTCGCAACCGACGGAGTCGTGGCAGCCACCACAAGCATCACAAGGAGAGCCACCGGACGACGCACCTAGCCAGGGCGTATCCCGTTCCCCCGCCGCCGCAGTTACGCACAGTGTGCCCTTCCCGGATATTCGATCAGGGTCTTGTGACGGAGCCGCTCCCTACCGCGGTGCTGACATCACACTATCCTGCAAAGAACACCGGATCACAGCGACTGGAGTCGGAATGGCGGTGATGCCGGAAATAGGCAACACACTTTGAAGCACCGCGATGGAACGGTGCTCTCCAGACCATCCAAGCAGCCTCCTTCCTCGGTCCTGACCGGTAGCTGTGATATCAGCAGTCGCAATACCACGACGTTGACATTCCTGCGCGAACCACAACTGCTGCAACGGTACCCATCCTGCGACGGGTCTACCTCCATCCCCAGCAGCACTCAGAACTCGCTGTGTAGCATCTCGCCCAGCCCGACGAAGAAGGATCGATTGCCCAGCGGAAGGAGCCACCGTAAGGTGCACGGGACTGAGCCGTTGCATCGCGTGACCAGTCTCTCAGACGCCCGCACGGATTACATGCTTCTGGACACGGGGATCACGCCGATGGCGAGGAATACGGCGTAGTGGTCGGAGCAGGAGGAGGAGGAGGAGGAGGGGGGGGCCCCGCCCCTCCTTTCATTCGTGTGTGGTGTGTGTCTGCACACGGCCAACCATTTTTTTTTTCCTATTACGTGTGCTGCTGCCATAGCCTATATTGCATCATCGAATGTCCCAATGCCCCCCCCCCCCCCCCCGTGGTCATATTTCATATTCTTCGGCGTGATGTCGTTTGCAGGGACCTGAGGGGTCTTTTGTCTGTGGTGGGGGCACAGAGTCCCATCGCTGGGCGGTGGGGGGGGATGGTAAATGGGGTCTAAAAAATAGTGAGTGCTGCGAGGGACGGGAGGGGTAGGGGTGCCTCACCGGGGCGATATTAAGCATAACCCTCTCGCCTGTAACGGGCGTCGCCCTCATGTTATGGGGGTCACCACCAAAAAGAAGAAAATGCGTGCGTTATTGAGAACACACAGTGTGTTATCAGTGCACTAACACCCCTTCCCTATGTGTGTCCGCCCCATGTGTACCCCCACGTGTCTTCCCATCACCCTCTCACAACACGCTGCTAATCTGGAGATGCTTGGGTTCTCCTTGGGTTGTCAGGAAGTGCTCTCTCTCTCTCTCTCCGTTCTCCATACCTGCTCTTTATAGAAGGTTCTCTAGGCAGTTGAACGTTGAATCACTGTAATAGCGGACCTCTCGACACATACAGTGGCGGCAGCGCCGCTGCTTGATTTCCCAAGTCGCACTCCGTCACCGACGGTCGTCTTTCTGTCGTGAAGCGTGGGTCCCATTTGAGGTCTCCTACTGTGG
This sequence comes from Drosophila differens, assembly GCA_037043665.1. Lineage (NCBI taxonomy): Eukaryota > Metazoa > Arthropoda > Insecta > Diptera > Drosophilidae > Drosophila > Drosophila differens. The sequence goes on along the minus strand of JBAMAZ010000156.1, from coordinate 71,771 downwards.
TAGAGGAGCAGCACAGACTGCACTGCACAGGACCTTCGTGGTGTGGACCTGTGCTGTCGTCTTGGGATTTGGGGTTCGAAGGAGCGGGAATCAACCCCTGCCTTCTGTTGTCTTTCCCTCTCATCGGTGGAGCGAGCTAGTCGCGTCGACACCCCCGTCTCCCCCAACCCCGCGTGTCTGTTCGCGTGTCCGCGAACAGACACGCCCCCCCCCCCCTCCCCTCCTTCTTGGCACATCTTTTAAAATTTTTATGGATTTTCGTGCTGTAGGAACCGTCTCGAGTGGCTACGACGCTTTGAGCGCTGGGCCTCGGCCTACCGCCGCTTTCATGTCGGCGTGTCAGGCGTCGGCGACGGCAGCACCAAGAACCACGATCCCTCGCGAAGCGGTGGCGCGGTCGGGGTGTGGGATCGTGTCACACAGGTTTTTCATATGAACTCCTCGTGGCGAACACAGCCCTTTCTCTGGGGATCGCCGCGGCCTTTCGCACTTTCTATCTTTTCATTGTGCGTCCGGTCCCGACACTGGAGGACCGCCACGTCCTTCTTTCATACATCAGAGTCGCGGTAGAGGAGTGGGAAGACCGTTTTCTGGAAGAGGCGCTGTCGTACTGTGGGAACCGCCCCGATGAGGACCGCTCAAGGCTCACCGCTCTCGGTGGCCCAGAGGTGGCCGCCAGCTGTCAGGCGCTGTGGGAGGCACATCGCACAGGACCCCAGTCCCGGCAGAGGTTTCGGCAGCGTCTCACGAGGACGGTAGGGCCGACGGCCCCTTTGTGGCTGAGGGAAGTAGTCGCCCTCGGCCTCGGAGGAGGCCATCATCATCTCATCCTTCGCATCCGCTGCCGGTTGTCGGCGGGTCGACCCCGATGGCTTCCACGGGATCGCGCAGTCCTTCGCCTTCGCCTCAGCGTTTCACCTGACTCAGTATCTGGAGGCCTGCACGGCCGCCGACGTGATCCTCACGCTCCGCGCAGGACCGGAGCGTGGCTGCGGCGCCTGTGCGCCATCTGCAAGTACGTCCTTTTTCGCCGCCTGGCCATGATGGAGGAGGCCCGCTCCTACGCCCGGCTGTGGCGTTACACGGTGCTAGCCCCGCCCGTAGCCTCGTCGCGGCCGCTGAGCGACGGTGAGCGGGATGCCGAGGAGGAAGAAGCTCGACGAGCGCCGTTGCGACCGCAATGCACTTACTACGCCGCCTGGCGAGTCTATGGTACCCCGTCGTGGCTCGTGCCCTATCGTTCTACGACGTGCGGCCGCGCTGGGGGGTCGGCCGCAGCCGCTGCCTACTTGTGTCTCCCGTTGAGCTACTTTCCGATAGATTGTTTGTACCCACCTCACCATCATGTTGGGGATCGGCTGGGGGACGATTGGTTTCGCAGCAATCCGCTGTGGACGACTGTCTCGAAAGTGCAGCCGCAGCTGGTGCCCGACCTCGTTGCCTCCATGAAGACAGGCACAGACGTATTCCCTGCCGCTACTGTTGTTAGGGGATGCAACTTCCCACAGAAGCGCCGCACCGAACAGTTCTGGCGCCGCTGCGCGGCCCACTGCGCAGCCGACTACTGGTTCACCGCCTATGCCCTTCCTCTGTACTATCAGAATGAAAGAATCCAAGAGAGGACGGTGTGGGACCTCATGCGGGAGCTGTACTTTGACCAAGTGACGCACGTGGTAGGCCGCGGGGTAGATGAGGAACTTTACGACTATGGTATTGGCGCATCGACATCCGCAGCCATTCTCGCGCGGCACGGCATCTCGGTGTCAAGGCGTTCTAAAACGAAACGGACTCGCGTGCGATGGCTTCTCTGGGAGGTACTGTCGCTTACCTGCGTCAACACGGTAGTGAAAACCGCACAGCCTGCCCTCTCGTGGTCCGAAATGACCCTGGATGTGCTGCGCAGCGTGCTGGCCGTGGGCGGCGCAGGTCACGACGCCCCACTGAAGCTTCCCTCCTCCCTCTACGCCCAGTCTCCTCCGGCGGCAAACAATGCGACAGCGACTGGCGACCCCACGCCACCGGTCCTGACACTGAACGCTGTAGCGAACACCATGGCTGTGCACCTCTTGTTGCACCTCACCGCCCAGATGGTGCGCCTCGGCATCCAGCGCGTTATCAAGAGTCGGCAGAGGGAGATGGACAGCATCGTCTCTGCCGATCTCGAGGCGTCGCTACATCGACAGTGCCTCGCCGCGGACGCCGCAGCAATGTCTCGTCTCATTGACTTAGAGCCGAAGCCAGTCTCCAGAAAAGAAGATTACTGTGACCAGGATACCCCGAATAATCGAGGTGTGTCACGCGATGGACCTGGCCGGTTTGGCCATAGTCTGGCGGGCAACCTCCGACAGGTCTCGAAAATGGCTGTCCACGCCTCCTTCTACCGTGCAGAGATCGTGGTGCGTCGAATAGCAGCGATGACCACCCTAGTGGCTATCTCACTATGGCGCCGTCAGCTACCGCTGCTAGGCGGTGGAATCCTCGGAGCCCTGTTTTTGGAGTGGGACAGACGCCCTCCGATGGCGGTGGGATCCTCCGTCTTTCACGGTGACCGCTTCTGTACTAACGTCATCACCCGTTTGAAGCGAGAGAATCAGCAACCGCCGTGCCTCCACGGGCTACAGCTGCTTTGCAACGTGCTTCGCGAAGGCTTGGACAGCGCTTGGGGTCGGTGCACCGCCACCCATCACCTACAACATCCCTTCTTGTCGCTGGTGGTTTGTGCGGCGGTGAGCAAGCATCAGTATCTTCTCCCGACCTCGGAACCGGAACCGAGCGCGGCGGCACAGGCACTGTGTCGCGCACAACAGCTCGAGCGCCTCTACGCCGGGGTCAACCGCTACCCGTACGAGCGGGAGATGTCGCCCGAAGGCCCACGGTGCCGGGTGGTGCGTCAGTGGCTCCGACATGCATTAATTAACTGGCATGCCTTTTGGGGTACCCTCCCATTCTGGTTTCACCGGGCGGCGTGCGATCACGATGTATACGCGGTAGGGTCCCCAGTAGACCATGTGACGGCCCTTCACACGGATGCGGCGCGGCACTGGCATCATGCAGTCATTCCGATGGTGGCCGATCTCACGACCACATGTGAAGAGCTGATGTCGCCGCCTGAGAGCTGCGAGGGTGACACCACCGCCTCCCTGGACCCTGCGGAGCGGTCGATCCTCAGCCGTCCGGCGGCTTTACGGTATCTGCCGCCATCGATGGATGCCATTTTTCTTTTCCACTCCAGAGGCCATCGCTTCATCTTCAAGCAGCTCGGCTTGGACATGGTAGCGACCGAGGTGCACCTTCGCCATCCACGGGGTAGCCTGCGAACCAGCTACGATAGCGGTGGCTCACCGACATGAGTTTCATGAGGCACCGCTATCCATGTTCCGCCACACGTGGCAGACATGGATGCGGGACATCCTGCAGGTTGGATTTTGCTGCAGCGGGCTCGTCCACTCCTCCAAGACCCCCACGGCTCATTTTTCTGCTTCATGGCCCACCCGTTCGTGGACAACGTGGGCGTCCACCACGGCGACATCGCTCTTCACGCTGCACCCACGTCCTCCCGAAGATGTTCTTGGCGGTGTCGCTACACTTCGTCGCGTGATCAACTGTCTCACCGACGTAGACATGTTTCACTACGAAACCTATTTACGGAGGTCCTGCTGGGAGGCGATGGCACTGCTAAGGCTGCCGTGCACCATTGATGACCATGCGCCCTACTCTACAGTTGCTCCAGCTATCGTGGAGAAGCGAATCGCCTGGCGCGCGCACCTCGCGACCCATCGATCGGATCTACACCTTCAATATGACCAGCAGCATCGTATTGTGGGGGCTTGCGGTTACGCGAAGGGATCATCCTCTCGCAGGTGAACTTTGCGTATCCGCAGCTTCATCACCATACCGATTGGGCTGCGGGGAAAGAAGAAGCGGATGGTTACATGAATGAAAGTGACCACTGCGCTGTGAAACCGTCGCCACGCGTATGGGTCCGTCCGACCCTCGAAGGCGTGACATCATGTCTGCCGGCGACGGCCATGACGGCCGTAATTGGCCAAACTGGTGCGGGCAAGAGCAGCCTCGTCCAGATCCTCAAGCGTGCCTACGACCCGCTGCCGATTGTTCGCGTAGTGTGGACGGGGCCGGCAGCAACCCTTGCGTGCACCCCACCGGCCGTGACGCTACCCACATACTTTTCTGAGAAGATCCTGGAGTCCATTCTGGCCCTGCAGTGGCTCGAGAGCCTGTTTCCCTCGCCGCCCTCCGGCGAACAGGAGACACCACGTGGCGGCAAGTCGGTGCCTCATCGATTAGAACTGTGGAACGGCGCGAGGATGATTATCCCTGAAACCGACAGGGCACATCCCTGTGCGTCATTCCGGGCTTATGCTAGCAATGGAGCCATGGGGCACGCTTGCGGGTATCTCAGCTTCGACGGCATCCCCGCTCTGTGCCTCTCGACGCGGTACCTACGGGGATGGGTCGCGCACTCTGAGCAGACACCTACCATTCTGTTGAAGCGCTCTTTTGCGGACAACGTGCGCTTCCTGTCCCCGGATGTAACCGACACCGACATCCGCGTCGCGTGTAAGGCTTGCCGCTGCGACACCTTTATCGAGGCGCGTCCCCGGACATATAAGGAGGCCGTCGGAGCCCTGAGCGGGGGTGAGGGTCAACGACTGGCGCTAGCGCGTCTGGTGGCTGCATTGATTGCACGAAGCCGACGTGAGGCTCTCGACGCGATGTATGATCCATCGTTTTCGACCCCGGCAACGGCGACTGCTGAAACAGGGCTTGAGGATGCACGCGGTTCCTCAGCATTCGGGGCCATTATCCTGGACGAACCCACGAGTAAGCTGGATGCCTTTAACGAGCTCAAAGTCCAGGAAACGATAGAGGCTCTGGTGCCGAAGATGACGCCGACACGCGAGGGGATGTGGACGGAAGGCCGCAGAAGAAAAGTGGACGACGTCCGCGATTCATGTGGCGCAGGTCCTTCGCTAGGTGGCCCTCCAGCGTGTATGGTGATCACCATCGCCCACCGGTTATCTACGGCGGCTGCCGCGGGGCACATGGTAGTCCTGTGTAACGGCCGCGTCTCCAGCACCGGCCCGCCGAAAGTGGTGATGGAAACGAACGAGTTTGCCAAGGCCCAGGCAGAGCTACAGTCTATAGTGTGATGCCGCTGCTCCGCGAGAGGGGGGGGAGTGTCCTACAGATCGTGCGAGAACATTGTTGCGACGCCATACCGCTTGTGCACGCACGTTGTGTGTACCCCATTAGTACGATTCTTTACGAACGAAAAGAAAGGCATCTATCCTCCTTCTGTCCGTTTATCTTTGTCTCTCTGCGTCCTTAGCTATTAAATAGAGTTTCCCTTAAATTATCTAAGCCTGCTCGAGGATAGAAAGAGACCTCCCACCAAGAGGCATATATATATATCCCATATACTAATTTTTGCGCTCACTCTCTGCCTCCTCAAAAAGAAAAAAAACAAATATATCTTCATAGAGAAACTCCCCCGTGAACGCATACAGAACGTTTCTGAACTCCGAAGCATATCCACAAACACACACACACACACTCAGAGGGATATCCACTTCTTCTGTTTACATATAATATATTTGAATATATCATCTGAATACCGTTTTTCTGTTTGCTTCGTTCCGGTTCCTCTGATACAATCCCCCCCTCCCCCTCCCCTCCTTCCCCTCCACAGAACGGTGTAGCCCTTCCTACATTATTCTATCGCCGTCTGACGCGCCCCCCCCCCTTCAATTACGGCTACCGTCATCTGTGCGACACTCCAACGAATTTTTCTCTCGTCCACCTCACACCATTTCCTCTTTCGACTCTCATCTAAGCCATTTATCGACGTATTTCTCGACAAAGGTCTCGTTGTTCTTTCTTTGCATATTACTTTGGGCCTTTTTCTTAGCTTTCCGCTTCGTAGACACACACCCACACGACACCCACACCCACACCCACCCACCATCTCGTTCTTTCTAGTGATAATCTCCTCCTTTTCGCACCGCTTTCCCTTCTTTCATAGCTTTCTGTTGTCTCGTTGTTATTATTATTCTCTAACGCCCCCTCCGTCTTCCCTTTCTCACTTTAACTTCTATTTTTCTTTCTCTCTCGTTTGATCCGAACGTACCGGAGGGTTGACGCGGAGGTGTGTGAGTTTTGGGTTTTCGCTAGCTGCTTCCCAGACGCCGCCCGAACCTCTCACCACTCGCAGCTTCTCGTGTCTATCTTTGCCTCTTCTTACATCTTTCTGACGAAGTGACTGTTCTCTTTTCATTTCTTCCTCGATTTCTGTAGTGACCATTGTGCCACTGAACCATTTTCCTCTTAAAAGCCACGCGAGCGATCTGGTGAACAAACGGAGCGTGCCTCGAGGCGACAAGGGAGATCTAAAAGTGCCTTGAGCGAGTGCCGTTGCTGACACAGTTGGAAGGAAGGCATAGGTGGCGGACGATTTTTATTATTATTCGTCTCTTGTTGCCTTGGTTATTGTCCTACTTCGGTGTTTCATTGTTGCCTCCACCCCGATTTTATTGCCCGGACGACCGCGTATTATTATTATTACTATTATTTTTTTAAAAAATTTCTTGGGGGGGTTGCCTGTCTGCCTGGGCGCGTTTCTTTCGTCATCAATATAGAACCTAAACCTAACCCCCCCCCCCCCACTAACGAAGAACCATAAGGGGGAGAGCCGTGCCACACCCCACGAAAGCACTCGACGCCTTTGGTGTGTCTCCTGTGTGTTCGATCCTTTTTTTCTTTATTCTCCATTTTTTATCGTTGTATACGTCGCGTCCACTGTGGGTGGTGCGAGAGGCCGCATCACTCGTCAACACGCCGCGATTGAATAACGGGCAGGGAGACTCTCGGTGCCTCTTCCTGCGCACACGCACCGTCCCCACCAAAACGGGTTGGGACGAAGACCTCAAATCAACCAACCCCCGTTGTGGAGAAGGCAACCTGAGAAGGCTTCTGTGCTTCAATCGTTATAGTTTGTGGACTCGCACAGTTGCAGCGATCGTCGTGTGTGTCATTGCCTTTTCGAGTATACCACTCCTCTCCCTCCCCTCCTCCAAAAAGTGCCAAGAGCAAACCACCCACCTCTTTCCGTTCTCTCTGTTTTCTGTTTGCTGTTTTCTCTCGTTCCATTTATTTTCGGAGAACGAGAGCGAGTGAACAAACTCCTCTCTGCGTTGGCTTCTTTGGAATATAGGAACGACAAAGACAACCACACGAAAGCATCTCTGAAAGAGTGTCCATCTACAACGTTTCGTCCCCTTTTAATATTTTATTTATTTATTTCTTGTCGAGTGTCGCAGTTGCCGAGGACCTCCATCCACCTCCCTCTTCTCTTTTTCACCGGGCGATTACCCTTTTCGGGGGCACCACATCTCCGAGCGTCGCGCCAGGCTTCAAAACCACAATCGAGTACGACCGAAGCGTTTACCGTTCTCTGAGGTTTTATTGATCTCCCCTGTGTCTATATTATCTGTATACACATCTAATCGGTCAGCCGCGGCGGAACTCCGCGGCCTCTCCTATCCGTCTGTCTGTCTATCTGTCTGTTGCTCCCTTTCGGCCCAAAGCACCGCATATAACGTACATATATTATTCCTTTTGATTTCTTCGTCGGTTTTTCTTTGGCTCTCAGCGAGTCAGAAGCTCATTCACTCCCTCCCTCACCTACCCGAAGCGTCACGGACTCCCTCTCGCCCCCCTCCCCCTCCCCTCCCCCATAGTTCTCTACTGGTCTTTGGAACTGCTTCGTTGATTTTTCTTAATTGTCTCTGTATCGCATCGTTTTTATTCTATCTATATACATCTGTACATAAAGTAGATAAACTGTCTCCATCTCTATAGATACACAGTGCGACTATTTCTGTTCTATCCCCCCCGGCAGTTTGTTTATTTATTTTATATAAATCCTACTCGCGTTGTATCGCATACATAGCATACATACAGCCAATTCTCTCTCTCTCATTATTATTATTACTATTATTATTGTTACTGGCTAGTCTTACAGTTTCACCTCCTTGCGTGTCGTGTGCTGTTGTTCCTTTTCGTTCCCGTTTCTCTCGTTTTTTTTTTTGAGGGGAGAGGGAAAGGGGTCTAACTGTGATTGAAGGACGACACGATATCCTCCCTTGGTTCTTTTATGAGAAACCTATTTTTTTATTTTGAAGGAAAGTTCGACACGCCCAAAGCATTCTCCTCCCGAATTCATCTCTCATTTTTGTTTATTTATTATTCGTCTGTCCTTTTCCCTTTGCGTTCCTTTTGAGAAGCTCAATACACATCTACATATCTATACATATCTATATCAAGGTTTTGCTGGCTTCCCACGTCTTCCTCGTTGTTCTCTTTGTTCCAGCGTGGGTCCCCCCTTCTGTTCTGTTCCTGTTTCGGCCTATTTACTTTCCCTGTGTTTCTGACTTCTTTTGATTTTGTTTTTTTCCCGTGTGCATTACCCCTTCCCCTGAATAATAATCGTAGCCTCCCCCTTACCCCACTTCCCCCCCGTCGTACGATATACATTATATATATATATATATATATATACATATATACATATCGCTTTCGTCCTAACACACAAAAATCGATAGAAGTAAGCTATCGGGCTTATACAAATTCTCTGTTTATTTTTTTTAAACAAGGTACAGCGGCCCGTTGTACAAAGGGGAAGGTAACGGCCCTGAAACATCCGTCGCCCCCTCCTCGGGGATACACGATACCGTGTGCGCGGGGGTAGCGGGTACCGTAGAAAGCACGTTGGGACCTCCCCCATCCTTGCGTCGACAACTCTCTTCTCTCGAACCAACCAACGGTCATACACATCCATAAACCAGATCCTAATAATAGCCATGTCATTGGAACCTCACTCAACTTACCTTAGCTGCTTCCGTGACCTCTTTGAAGACGCCCCGTTCCTGCCTACCTCCGCGGTCGACCTCAACCTGCAGAATGCCGGGGCGGCTGGAATGCAGCCGAGACCTGTCCGCCCGCTCGGTCTGCAGCACTTCCAGGCCGTGCATGGTCAGCTGCCGGGGTGCGTTAGTCCGCTCCCAGAGATCCCGTCGCCGACCGTTGCTGAGTGCGGTACCTTCGAGACGGTCATGACGCACGGTAGCCACGTGCCACATGTGTGGATCGATGACCAGTCACACGCCCATCGGCAGACACAGCAGCCAGCCCTGTTCAGCGCCATCGATGAAGGCGGCGGCAGTGCCGCGGGACCGACAACCAGCGGCTTCCTGGGCCACTATTATTTACCGTCGCACCTCTCGGGCATCACGTCCCCGGTTCTTCCCTCAGATGCCACCGTGGAGGGGAGTTCGGTTGCCGTCGCGGCAAGTCATTACCCAACAACGACCACCGCGGTGTACAACGCCACGGTGATGACACCGCCCTCGTCGCGCACCCACGCGTCAGCCGCGGCATCTGTCCTCACGCCGCTGCCAGCGCACCTCATCGGACGTCGGCTTAGTAAGAGCCGCAGCAACACCCGTCGCGTTTCCCTTTCACACGCAGGGAAACGTTACTTTGACACCGCAGGCACCCACCGCGACAAATACCTCGGCACACGACTTGATCAGCGACTTCCAGCGTTGCTGCATGATTTCCACGCCGACAGCGTGGGCTGACAACACCAGCAACGGACAACAACCGAGCACTAGCAGCGCGAGCGCCTCTGGCTCGGCTGCCGCTGCTGCCGCCAGCGTGCGGACCGCTAGCAGCAACAGCATGAAACGCCACAACCTCTACCTCGGAAATCTGCCCCTCTCCTGGAATACATCCAAGTTACGTGAGGTCTGTTCCCCTTTCGGTAACATTGTATCCTCCAAGGTATGCCACCACGAAAAGGACAATAGCTCTCTCGGTCACGGCTTCATTCTGTTTCAGAACGAGAGCAGTGCTGCGGCCTGTATTGCAGCTTTGCACAACGCACCGGTTGCGTCTGATGATACTGTCGAGGAGCAATCACAGCGTGGCAACAACCATAGGCATCCCGGAGGTGGTGCCCCGTCCCTCCCTGGGCAAAGACTACTCGTGTGCCGATATGCTCACTCCACGGCCGCGCCCAGCTTTGACACAAACGCTGACCTCAGCGGGTATTCTGCGTACCATCCTCCCACATCTTCTTGTCGGCCGCTGAGCCCGCCACTGGGAATTCGAGTCGGCAACCCAGGTGGAATCGAACAGCAACCGCTGCTACCCCGCGTCTCACAGCCTGTTCCAGTGGTATCGCCCTGTCCCTCCTTCTATGCGGGGACGCCCTCGCGTGTCCTCTCCCCGCTCCAGTCACCCATCTTGTGTTCTGGCCAAGGTGCCGTGCAGACCCCCACGCACGCCCCCTTGTGTTCCGTCAGTGTCCTGAGTATTGCGAATAGTTGCCAGGCGGTGGCGGCGCCAGAGCAGCCGCAACTAACACTGAACAGTGTGCCCTTCACCACCGCCAACTTCAACAGTGGCAATGGCCATGGGGCGACCGCCAAGGCGAGTTATTTTGTGTCCGCGGAGTTGCCACCGACAGGCTTCATAACGGTTTCACAACCGCAGCGCCCGCTGAGCCCGCCGCATTCACAGATGCTGCATAGTGCGAATACGACTAGTAGCTGTGGACCCACGACGGCGGTGAAATCCACGACCAGCTCCGAAAGGCTCTATTCCCCGACCTATGTCACAAATGTGGCGGTCACCACGCCCCCGAATCGCGGCGGCGGAAGCAAAGGCCTGTTGTCACCGCCGAATGGCTTCACCTCATCGACGACACCAGCCGTGAACACGAGCATGCACCTGACCGCGACAGCGTCGCAGACCCCCAGGGTGGTGATGGCACCAGTGGAAGGTTTCTTAGCCAGTGACACCAGTTCCTTGCTGGTGAGCATCGATGGCACCACGTGGCTGCACACTCCGCCACCCGAACTCGCTGCGGGGCCACCAACCGTCACTGCGAGTGGTCCTGCCGCCATCCCTTTCGTGAGCGTAGGCACTTCACCACCGAGCACTAGCACACTATTCTCACTACAGCCACAGTCACCGGAATCGGCGACTACGCACATTGGCTCCTACGTAGTGCAACCATCGTTGGCACACTGTATGCACCCACAGCCACCACCACCACAGCCACCTTCGAGCGGAGTCTATGCAAAGCATTCGACCAGTAAGAGCAGCTGTAACAGCGCTTCGCACGGATCCACCACCGCGCTGCTCCACCACGCACATCACCCTACCGTCGTGCCGGGGGCCCGCAGCACTGAGAGTCGCTGCAACGTTTACATTAACAACATTCCCTTCAGCTGGAACACGCAGAAACTCAAAGAGGTATGCTCGCAGTTCGGCCCTATCATTTCGGCGAAGATTCCGCACAACGAGCAGACAAACGCGTCACTCGGTTATGGTTTTGTTTTCTTCGAACAAGAAAGAGATGCGGCGAATTGCATCTTTGCCCTAAACCATTGCGTCTTACCCGAGTCACAGACGCCGCTCCTGTGTCGGTACGCGAAAGTGAAAGCGACGCCCCCCGCGGCGGAGCAACAAGCGGCGGCAGCCGCCCATGCCACCACGGGTGCTACGGCCGGTAGTCCAATCCTGCCGGTACCCGTTAACACTAAAAATGTCTCAGCCGACTCTAATTTGAGCGGCGGCAATAACATGTGTAGTCGCATAGTAGGTGCTCATCCCATCGTCACCGTACTGCCCTTGTCGTCAACGCAGTCCAGCACTATCCCTACAAGCCCAAGCCCCGCGGCCGTCCTGGCCTTTCAAAGTTCCTGCAGCCAGCAGATGATCACGCCGAGGCAAGACGCATCTGCAATCTCAGCTCTGTTGAAGGAAGGAACCGCCGGAAATGCCAGCTATGCCGAGGAGGTAATGCCAATGCCTTACACTGTATTCACCCGCCTCTGCGAGCGCGCGCTGGAGGCATGCTCTCGGCATTGTGGATCCCACGACGACACCGCGCCCGGGACTGACGCTAACGGGTGTGTGAATGAGGCTCATGTGCAGCAACGTATGCAATCCTGTGTGCTCTACGGCACGCATTTCGAGGAGCATGACGCCTTCCTGAAGAGTGTTTTCCCGTATGAAGAGGGTAGCGACCAGGACGGCAACGTCGGCGATCTGCAGCCAGTGCAGCAACCAAACGTATCATCAAGGAAGACCCACGTGGTCTACGCGAGGCGCATCACATTGGCTGTGGGAAATAGTACGTGTTCCCTTGTTGAAGGTAGCAGTGCTCCCCGTTCACCCCACCGCAACAGCAGGCGAGCTAGCGCCTACCAAGGGCCGGGGTCGCCGTTGCTATCCGTTGGGGGGCACGCAGGTACTCTGTTGTGGTGTTTGATGATGAGAACTACGTCGCAGCCTTTCTTTCTTATCTGCGGCGGCAGAAGAAGATCTGGCAGGCAATGTACGGGGCCTCCATGGCGGAGGACATTCAGTTCGCGCGGCCGTCGCAGGTGCTGATGTCATAATCGTCAATGAGTTAGGGGCACACTGATAGTCAACACCGCAAAACCGCCGCGCACCAGCAGGCGCGCGGCGGGGGGGGGCGGATGTCCGCCTTCCCCTCCTTTCCACCCTCTGTTCTCAGAAAAGTGGAGGTCATGATATCCTCCAATATTCGTGGTCCGGCTGCGTGGCCTGGTGAAGGACGAGGGACCCCTGATGTAGCAGGGGGAGAAGGAAAGTCGACCAGGGCGAACGGAGAGCCCCGTAAGAGGATCTCCCTGGTGATTGGATCGGACCCCCCCCCCCCGCCCCTTCTCGTATTTTTCATGTCCCCTCTCTCTCTCTCTTTGGTACTAAATAGATACCTCTTTCTGTAATCGTCGGATAACGTAAAATATGGTTTTATTGTTTTCGTAGTTTGGGTTGTTGTTATGTTCGGTGCGTGCGTGTGGCCCCTGTATCCCGTAATTTTCTTTTTGGGTGTGTGTGTGTGTGTGTGGAGGTCCTCCTGTGTTATACGGTGATTCTCTTCCTGTCGGGAGGCAAGTCATGAGGCTATTGTTTACGGCCTTCCCCCCCCCCGTTCCAACGAAAAATAAATAAATGGTACTTCTGGCTCTCCCATATGAAGCACCTCGGAATGTAACCCCCCCCACACCATGAAAAAAGTATGCTAAAGTCCTTCAACGGGCACACACCACGGCGTGCGCACATCACACGGCACAGTTTCTTGTGTGACTTATTTATTCCGAAATTCCGTCATGACAAACGTCTCATGGGCATCCATCCAAGAGATCATGCTAGCGCATGTCTACGTGTGGTCTGTCTGGCTTGTAGGCAGATGCTGGCAACGTGTTAATCAGTTTGTGAAAGGGGCCACATGTGGGCATTGCATATGCGTTACCCTATACCCTTGTTACGCCCCCCCCCCCTGTCTCTCACCCTCTTTTTGTAATATTTGTTATCGCTCCCAGTGTTTGCCCACTCCGCCCGCCCACGCCCACACCTATCCAGACGAGAAGATCTTCAGCTGCTGCTCTGCTCATTATAGGGGACGTGTAAACCACCCCTACGCCTTTTTGTGGGCCCCGGGGAGGGGGCTTGAAAGGTAGTCCTTCTCGTCCCCCCCCTCCCTCTCTCGTTCACCTTCGCTTCCATCTTTCGCTTTGTCCAGCGCAGTGCTTGTTTTGTGAAGTGTGGGTGTTAAGGGAATATCCCCGGATGTTAGCCTCACGTTTTCCTTTACCATGAGGTAGAGGAAAGCCGGGGGCGCCCCTAATGAAGAAGGCATGGCGGAAGCTGGATCCCAAGAAAAGTATCTTGCCAGGACTGTTTATGACGGCGTCTGAGTGCAGGGGAACTGTCCGGAGCGTATGTGCTCGGTAGCTGTTTCTAGTGACTCGGGACGCGACCACTCCCCAGGAGGGAGGCATACTCTCTCGCTCTCTCTCTCTCTGCCACCTAAACGAATGATACACACCAGCACCTCTGGGCACAGCTGCAGTTTCTCACACTTCTCACTGGAGAGGTGTCATCATGCGGGGGAGGGGGGGGGGCATGATGGTGCCCACAGCAACCGATATGGGGGGGGGGCTGCATCTTCCTTTGCGTTTTCTTTTCTTTTTTTGATTCGAAGTCGCCTCCCCCCCTCTCCTTCACCCGCCAAAAGGTACGCTAGTTAGCTCTGTTCTCCGACATACACGCATAGACTCTGTTGGAGGGACTTCTATGGTCCGGGTGGGCACACGACAGCACAACTTTCCATTCCGAAGTACAAACGGCTCATAGCCCCCGGGGCTACGAACACTCCCCCGCCCACAAAGAAATCTTCCTCGTCAGCGAGCACATCTTCGATGCTCATGTGGAACACTATGTAAGTAAACGGGTCGTGTTCCTTGAAAATTGAAATGGAAACATCCCACCTGCGTCATTTCCCTACATACCCTTTATTCTGGTACTAGTCTTGACATATCCCCGTGAAGCCACCTCCGCGTGGTATTCGCTATGACGTCTGAAGTCATTAATTCTAACAGGAGGGGTCTCTTCGCCGCGTTTTCACGCACCCAAGAATGCGGGCAGCCACGACGAGAAACACACGAGATTGCTGCCCCGCGATGGGAATGGCTTCATTCCAACTTTCTCTGCATCACCATCACCGATAACTCCCGGCCCTGAGTTGGAATTGCAGGCGACTCCATCAATAGCACCCCCCTCTGCGGCTACAGCCACCAAGAAGTCTCGGCAGCCCTCCCCCCTCCGACTGTCATTGTCGCTGTGCCATAGTCTTGACGATCTAAGGCATCCGCAGAACTCTCCGTACTCCCTTTCAACCACCTCTACGGCATCCAGCGTCCCGCTTCCTACTAGTGTCGTCCGAGGCCACCGCGACTCCTTCTGAAGTACGATGAGCGGCCGCTTCATCATCTCACAGACGGTGAAGCACGTTTATGCTTCTTACATTGGAGTGACAGATCCCGAGGACCGAGCCCGCCCGCGCTTTCCCAGAACTACGGACGGGCTACCCGCTGCGCAGAAATGCCGAGTCAAAACTGGCCTTATTCCCAGTAGTAGTGAAGAGTGGGGGGGCGCGAGAGAAGCTTCCTCTGAGGTGAGTGCCCCCCCCCCCCCCTCAGTTCTTACCAGGACAGCACCCCAGATGTAACCGTATCTTTGAGTACCGCTCCGATGCAGCAAAGTCCGCCTCTAGTCCTGCCACTCCACCCGTCGTGGCAGTCGCCCCTGCCAGATGGGGGATAGGAGGGGCCTGTGGGACGTGATTCACCTTTTTCAGTTGCGCTACTGTGCCCCGCCGATTGGGGATCCTCACCGGTGCCACCATATTTTCCCACGGTGGGGGTGGGAGGCGAGAAATGAAAGAGATGATTCATCGCCCGTGGGGGGCGTTAGCTGGTAAACTCTCTCCGTGGTTCTCCCCGGTAAGTTAGAAAGGGGTGTCACTGTGAGGCGCGGTAGACATTTTTTGCGGTGTCTCCCCCACCAACACGCCCTCACGTAGGCTGCTTCGGTTCTAAATACGTTGACGGGTCAGAGGGCACACTCCGCTACTTACTTGTTTTTGGCGCGTAGTGTGGTGCGTGGAAGGATTGACACCATGCGCTTACTCACACGTTAACTTACTGCGTCCTTAATACCGTTTTGCATCATCTGATCGTGCAGTACCACTCACACGTTTGTGTGCTCTCCTGCGCATGTGGTTTTGTTAGACTGCTGCAATGGTGGTATTGTCTTTTCCTTGGGCGAGGGGAACGAACCTATGTGGGTACGGCATCGGTGCTCATCTGTACGAGCGAGGTAGCCTTGCTTCCCCGCTTCCTGAGATACGTTATCATTTCACTTTCTGTTTGCCCCTGTCTCCCCGGTAATGACGCGTCACCACACACACACACACACACACACACACACACGCATATCTAGGTGCCTCGTGCAATAAACAACACACCAAAGGAAACGAGAATGAACCATCGCGGTTCCTTTGCGGATGGCTCCATATCCAAAAGAAAGTTCTCCGCACCATTTCTGGGCTCGGAGGGGAGCCAGCACAGCTACGCTTCCGGCACCACCGAACCTTTTGCCGCGGTGCCCGAGGAGAACAACCGCACCACCACCTCATCCCAGCGTCGGCCATCGTCCGGCTTCCCAGGGGCGAGGCCCCCCACAAGTGGGGGCCGCACTGCTCAGGCCTCGGTGCGGGGGCGGCGTGCGGGCGACGGGTACGCAGAAGGCTCGGAAGCACATCGCGAGCAGAAAATTTCCTTCCAGGCCCTGGAGGTGTTGACAATGAATGGCGATCCCTCTTCCTCTAGGCGCAACTCGGCCGGCCCTCCTCGCCGCCTCTCGGTGTCACAGAGGCCATCGCGTCAGAGTGAGACATCACTTTGTTCCGCGCACACATCATCATCACCTCAGCTACAGCAGGTCCTTCCCAACCCCGAGCTGAGCGTGCAGGACGACTGCCATGATCGAGACGATGCGAACTACGCCACCTCACGCTTGCCGTATCGAGGGATCGTATCGAGTGGAGGGGTCCCGTCACCGACAGTGTCGTCCCACATCTCTAGCGTTGGTTGTGTGCGACTTAGACAACCAGTTGACATACCAATGCCCGCCACGGCACTGATGACCGCCGTCCTCACAGGCGACTTCGAGCCCTTCAAGGAACTGACTGGCGACGGCGACGACTCGGCAGATCCTGCACTGAGTCCTGTGAGCGCGCGCAACCGAGCGGGGAGACCGGACCTCAACGTCCACGGGAAGCGCCACAAGAATGGGTTTTACATCCGGAAGCACATGCGGAGCGTTGCACAGACGAGGGTGTCGCAGGAGGAGATGCAATCGTTTGAGGTGACGCTAAAGAAAATAGAGGAGGATCGACGACGGTGCGCCGCAAGTGGCGCTCAATGCGGGCCAATGCCATCCCAATGCCGGGCTTGGCGGGGGACGATGTGGGAGTCGCTGTGGGAGAGGCTGGCGGCCCCGGTCCCCACGAGGGCCCTGTGTCGAGCGGCAATTCCGACGAGGACGATCTCCGGGGCGAAGGGGACGACGCCCAGATGGCTACGCCCAGTGTGGGCGCTTCTAGGGCCAACATTGCGGGCGCACATAAATGCACCATCCAGAGCTGGGCTCAGCTGCAAAAACTACGGCTTGAGAACCCCGAAGTCGGACTGACGATGCGAAAAGAAGTGGCCGCAAGTCAAGCGCGATTAGCGACCATAAAGGCAACGCGGTTGCCTTTAGTGGCCAGGCCCCCTGCCCGACAACAGCTCGAGGGACCCGGTGGTGACACCAGTCCGGAAGCCACCTTGGTGGCCGAGGTGAACCGGGTGGCGCCCGTCGACTGGGCGAAGGGAATATGGCAGAGATTGACTGGACCGGCGGAACCAGCGCTCGACCCGACACCGAACCCAGTGCGCTACGTACCAGAACGGAAGCAGTCAAGGCCGCCTACGCACAGTCGCCGCCGGGCGATCCTCCGGTACTGAAAGGAAGCGACGAAGCGGAGGACAGCAAGGTCGTTCAGGTCGCCCGCCCGACCTCTCCCGACAGTCAATCAGATGATAGATCCGACGAGGAAAGGTGGGCAGGGGAGACCGATAGAAACCAGCGTCGCAGTCACACCGTTTCCTTCGAGTTGGTGACAGCGGAACAGCGGTTGGCCGTCCTTCTCCAGCGCGGCAACGGATGCTCCGTCTATGGCATCAAAAGTGGGAATGACACACAGCGTTCCCCGAGCTTGCCGCACCGAAAGGCTCGCCGCGGGCCTTCGCTAAAGCAGTCGACCTCCGGTACCGACGCCACGAAAAATGCCACACGCCGCATTGGACAGGCGCATATTCGCTCTACCGCCTTGTCCCTCGCTCAAGCGGATGTGGCATCCGCCCCGGACGTCCTCGGTTCATGCCCGCTGCCTTCGGTGTCAGCGGCACAGTCACCACGTGGTGAATCCATCAATGCCCAAAACGATGGTGACGACGCACTGCTGTCCCCACCAGGAGAGTTTGGCATTGACACTTCGCTGCCGTTCGTTTCACAAGGGCACGCCACAATCGTGGTGTCCGCCGATTCTGACTCACCACGGGACCATAGTGTGGCCCTGCCAAATGCTAACAGTGGGCAACGACGGGTCACCTTTGAGCCGGTGGCAGGGGCGTCAGAGGTGCACGCGAGGAAGGACTCCCCGCCAGACCCACGGCGAGATGCTGCTACTCGGCCGCGCCGCCGGGTTACCACCGCCCGCAAAGGCCGTGCACCACTGCCAACGCTCGTGGGTGTGGGCCAACGTTCCGGTGAAATTCTGTTGCAGGAAATATTTGAAAATCGCCGGTGCGAACACCACATGGAGTTTGGGAAAGCCGCAGATATTAAAGGACCTGTGAGCTCCTGAGTTCGCTCTACCCGATGCGAGCGCAGCTGCCGCAGCGAGATGCCATCGATATCTACCACACCAGAAACCCATCCGAGTGGGAGGCGTTGTATCCTGTACCTGTGCCAACGAAGGTGGGCATGCCCCATGGCACGTCCTCGCGCAGCTCCACGCCAAGGATGACGGCTGCGAAGCGGGGCACGTCAACCATCGGCGCCCAACCGAGAAAGAAAATTGCTTTCTTAAGCCCTGAAGCAGTTATGCAGGATCATCGCAAGCAGATTTTTGACGCGGCGCTGGCGTTCGATGATGAACAGCGCCGAGGGGCCCGCCTCGAGCACGTGGATACTTCGAGATGCTCAGCAAGCATCGCATCCCAGGTAGTGTCTGGCCCGCCGCGGAGAGGGCATTGCAGCACAGTCGTCGCATTCTGCAGGAGGCACCGCAACGGCAGGACTTTCGCGGCTTTCAGGCCATCGTCCACGATAATTTCGAGCTGGTCCAGCTGGTCCAGTGGCCGGTGCAGCAAATGCTGCGGCACCTTGCGGAGCTGTTTCGGGTGTCGACCAGCCAGTATCGGGACTGGATGGCGAGTCTGTACCAGCGAATGAGTAACTCATATGATTACGAGGCACGCTTCCGCGTCGTAGAGCGTGGCATTAAGGGCCGTGTTCTACCCAGCGAGGCTCACATTCGTCTCGTGCTGCACTGCTGCCGTTGTCTGCCGCCTGTGATGGAGAGAGGGATGTATGTGCCATCGCCAGCGGACAACAGTGCCGGCACCACCACCGCGACTTCCGATTACCTCCTGCTCTCAGGAGATCCTCTGAACCGTGGCGCTGCCTCGATGAATACAACGGGGGATGGTGGCCCTGTCTGCACTGAATCCGAGGGAGCAGAGGGCACCGTGACCAGTGCCCTCAGTCTGGGGGCCGCACAGCCTCCAAGCAACACAGGTACCCGTCCCTTTCCCTAAAAGAAACAGCAACGTGATCCCCGTGGTGGTTGAGCCGGAGTACGCCATCCGCATCCAAGCGGAGAGACAGATCATCACGTCCTCGCCAGTACCCGCGGGCAACGCGGTGCAGATGGCTTCACACAGCATCGCCGGTAGCGGCCAAATGCCGAGGTTTGCCGAAGGCAGCGGTGGGGCGACGGCGCCCACGGCGGCTAAACGTCAAGTTCACTTCTATGACCAGACCTTCGAACTTCACCTGTTCAACGCCTCGTCGATGATCCGCATGGTGCTCCTGCGCAACGGTCAACCGGTGGCCGAGGGTATCTTCAGTGCGCTCTACGGTAATGGCCGTAATACGCAGCTGTGGTTGCCTTTGAACGGGAAGGAGTGCAAGAACACCGAACTGAAGATGACGGTGGAGCTCCTCAGCTAGCCGCAGCTAGCCGGGGGTGCTTTCTCGGGATTGCAAGAGCGACTTGCAGCAGCCTTCCGCCACCCTCTTAGGGCGTCGATGGCTGTGGGAGTCTCTTTATATTTTGCCTTCATGCTTCGACGCAGATTGGGAGGTTCATGGCGCACTTGAAGACAGGCAGTCTTCTGGGCGCATGTCAAGATGTGTGAGAGCCGGACGGGAGGGTAGCGGGGGTTATCATCACGCACTCTGGGCGTCGGTTTCCGATGCTTTCCTTCATGCCCTTCGCTCTTTGTTCTTTTCGAGTGTGGACACTCCCCCTTTTCATTTTCTTCTCCTCTGTATAGTATGAGTCCGTGAATTCTACCTTGTGCTTGACGCTGCATCGCCTACCGTTCGGTGTAGCTCCCGGTGTTGCCTCGGGATCCTTGGATGGGGGCTTTCTCTTCCCGTCCCCCGTGTATTCATTAAAGGATCCTTTCCTCCTGAAGGACTGTAAGAGCGCCGAGCACTGCGGGCGAAGGTTTTTCATTCCAAAACATGTGTGATCTCTAGGAGCTGCTGATGTAGAGTAACTTTGTGTGGAATGTAAGAAAATAATACGCTCCTTCTGTGAGCTGCTGTTCCGGAACAAAACCTCAGTGCAGGACTAGCCGACGATTCGGAATCTATGGGGTACCTGTTACAGGTACGCTAAGGTATTTGTCACGCTCACTGCACCCGCCGAACATCCCCTCATTGCGGTTGTACCACCCCGCTCCTTCCCGCATCTTGCCCACGATTTCGAAAATCTAGGAAGGAGCTTGGTTGCCTTAGAAGCGATCCAGGGGGCGTTGGTTTCGATTGGAGCCTTTAGGGAAGGCCTCTTGTCACGCCGTGTGTGTGTGTGTGTTACAGCCGGAGACACCGAGTAGATGCGACCCTTTCGTTGCCTCGCGGGACGACTTACCGGTGACTCACGTCTCCCGCTCCGGCGGAACCCTTCCGTCATGGCTGTGACCATGACGAGACAGAGTCGGCAACTGCACACCTCTAGTTCCTGCATGTCAGATGGCAGTTTCCGTGCGCACGAAGACGATACCGGTGTGGCATCGCCTTCCGAACTCCTACGGGGTGAAACGAAGCAAGCTAACAGTTCACGGTTTTTGGTGAGGAGTCGTCAGCATCGACAGGCGAAGCGTGTGACACTCACCAGTTTAGCGCACACCGCCACGGATCCCTCCCCACCGACGATGTCTACGCTCCTTGATCTTCCCACGCCCTCCACAGTCCATGGGAAATCACATGCCATGCGACCTCCTGATCAACGACCGCAGCGACGGAGTGATCCAGCATCCTCAACGCTGCCAGGGGGGACCGGGGATACATCAACAGGCGGTGTCGAGCTTCCACCCAGACCAGAAATCAGCGACACCACGCCAGAGGCAATCGCTAGCTATCTAATCAGCCTCTGCCGTTTGTACCGGTCACTGGCGGTTTCCGGGGAGCGCCGTCGTGTCGTTGCGTGCGCACGCACCTTCCTACTCAAAACACTCCGAACAATGCTCGCACAGCCGCCGCTAGGAGGTTCGGAGGGACCCCTTGACACGGTACGTTTGCGCGACCCCGCGTCCATCACTCCACCCGGCACAGCGACTATCCCATGGTCGGTTCCGCTGGCACACGAGGTCATACGCGCGTATGACACATTTGGCCTACGCATCAACTCAGGCGGCCCGGCCGACTGGGCCGCGAAGTACCTCTATGGGAATGCTATGGATTCTCCTCCCACAGAGTCTGATCGGCACGTCCCCTATTCAAAACTGCGAGGATTGGAGCGGAACGCTGGCGTGCGGGTTGCCGATGCGTGGTTGGACGAGTGCATCAACAGGGGCAAGTTGTCTCTGCAGATCCACAAACTACTGCAGAAGGAACTGTTGCGCATGCGGTTCCTCAGGGAAAGGGCTCTCCCGTCGTACATGGCGGGTAGCGCACGACGTGGGGTAGCTCTCCCGCCGGAGCGGTTGGATGCTGTGCGTCAGATAATACAGAAAGAGATGCTTCACAGGTTGCACTGGGTGGAACGGTACTACACGGAAGCCCTGCTGCCCGAGGCATTGAGGAACCTGAAGGAGCTGTGTGGCGGTGATGAGGCCATGACCGCTGACACGCCTTTGAGGTTCTCGCCTCGCGAACTCGAGGCCTTCACCGTCCTATTGTCTGTCGTCAACAAGGCTGTTGGTAGTCGTCTTCCCGGGACCTATCCGATGATACCACCTTCTCCGAGAAGGAAGATCGTGGCGGCAGTGTGGCATTTGTGGGTCCAGCGACAACTCTTTACATGTCGGATGAGCGAGAGGCTCCATTGGTTAAACCCTCAGAAGTACCCCGTAGCTGTGCACCGCGAATACCGACACAGGTTCTGCTCAACGGCCTGCAAGCCTTCTGCGTGAGCGTCGGCGAGGCAAGTCTGCCCGCTTTGGGGAGTGCGTTGTCACGCGTGGCGTCGCGGGTGCAGCAGAAGACGGATGCCGTTTCAAGTCGTTTCGAGTGCCGTAACCAGCGGTTCGATGCGCAGGCCGCCGGGGCGGTCGCCACAGTGGATGGCAAAGCCGTCACGGCCCGAGCGCGGAACTTCAACGTCGATTTGCTGTTTCCCGTCCTGCAATTTTTCACGCACCCCTCGGCGCTGCCGCGGCTTTCTTGCCCCTTAGGGGCTGCGGGGAGAGGATCCCCTCTCTCACCCGACGCCTTTGTCCGGTGTCTCAGTACCGTTCTGCACTATGTGTTTGAATGGCTGCCTATCATGCGGTCCTATCAGTTGGCGGCGGCAGCCAGTATTTACACCCGCCTCATCACCTGGCATCCCGAGGAGCTGCATCAGCATCCCCATCCTGACGCGCAGAGCGTGTTACAGGACTTCCACCGCCAGTCCCTCGTGCTTTTGCAGGCGCGACTGCGCAAGGGCGGTGACAGTGCGGCCGCTCTCTGCGGCGCCGAGGACATCCCGTCGCCTGCACTCGCGGTGGTCATGCTGCGGCAGCCGAGCCTGCAGTATCTTCACCGATTCACGCCATCGGATGCGGCGGCCTTTCTGTCAGCAGTGTCTGTAATGCACAAGATCATCACCGATGGGCAGGGTGAGGCGCCATTATCTGCTGTCGATGGATACAGGGGCGGCTCCACATTGTACGACGCAGCAAAGGCCTTGGACGACATCTACACGGCGTTCTCCGTCTTCCTGTCGCAATGGAAACTAAAGTCGTCCAGCTATGTAACTTTGTTCATCCCTCGTCAGGTGGCGGAGTGTCTGGACGGCGATCACCAGCGCCAGAGGGAGGAAATAGGATCGTCCCACTCCTGCGGAGACGATGAGGTGGTTCTCACAATTCAGGAGGGGGATGTGACCGATGAGTCTTCCAGCAGAGTGGACGGGAGCTGGAGCGGCACCGACCGAGTTGCTTCCGTCACACCGCGCCAACCACGTGTTGGGCTGAGAGTGCATGCTACCCTCCTCCAACAGCTGGGGGTGGATTCGTCTACTCTACCGAGCGCGCACGAGCTGAAGGTTATTTCGGAGTCGCTATGCACGATTCGCAGCCGAGCACCGGTACTGAGCACGCCCTTTGCGCTGGCCGAGGCGCTACGCCGATCACAGCCCTTCTCCCGTGGATGCAACTTACCCTTTGACACGGCGATCTCACTCGTGTGCACGATATGCGAGGAAGTGCGGGCGTGTCGGGTCGAAGTCCCTCAAGTTCTACAAATCATGGCGGCGCTCTGGCCACGTTACTCCCCAATCATCTCCCCATTCGGTAGGGCACGCACGGCGATCGAGGATAGCTTGTGGAACCAAGGGCTCTTGCCGGAGTTCATTCGGGAACTTGCCGCGTGCAGTAGCCTAGAGGAGCACGAGGCGTGGATCAAGAGGTATCCCGAGTACTTGCCTAGTGGGGATCTCTCCACTGTCAGCGATAAGGAGTGCGGCGCATTGGCTGACGCAACGCTTGAAGCACTATTGTCGGTCACTGTAGAGGAACGGAATAGTCATCGAAACATCTGCATCAACTGGTTCACCAGTCTGGTGCTGCACTACCATGTGCGCATGTGGCGTACCGTTTCTTCAGGCAGCGGCGGCTCACATGCAGAGGCCTCCACACAACTGGCTTCGTTCCACAGAGATATTCTGTTACCCTTTCTCGCTAGCTGGACGGTGATAGCCTCACATTCGCCGTCCCCCGACTCACGCACGGGCGAGTGTGCTGCTTCATGCAGGACTCTGTGTGAGGGAGTACTTGCACGCCACGCCGAAACTTCGCTCACAGCATCTCCTAGGACCGATAGGGTGTCGGAGGACATGTTTAAGCCCTTTGCGCGACGCCGGGCGCTGCAGCGGGCGGTTAATATCGCGTGTGTGCTCGAAGGCTCCGCAACAGTTCCTGCCGAGGTGCTAAAGGCCGTTCAGGCGTTGGCTTCCCACGAGTGCCGCGCCACCCGCAATTGGCATATCATTGCCCAAGTAGCGTCTAACCCCCCATTAGCGCATTCCCTGCCGCTGTGGCTCGCCGAGGAGCTCCAGAGTGGCCTTGAACGCCACTGCCCGCTTCTCTGTGGAACCACGGTCCCCGTAGTGCTGTTTCCTCTGCTTGCCTCGCCGGTGCTGCAGTCGCGGTTGAAGTGTGAGGATGACGGCACTCCTTCATGGCAATCGGAGAGCGTCTTGGCGACTGCCGATGTCGACGTCTTCAGTGATGACGGGGGCCCGGGAAATGCGACGGTGGCCACAGCCTCGTGTGACGCGCCATCCTTTTCGGCAGAACGGGCGCTTCGCATCGCGTTGCAGACGGCGAAGCGGTTTCCACTTGAGCTGAGCGGCCTCCTGCTGCTCCTCCGGGCGGCCTTGCAGACGGTGCCGCAGTTGCTGCTACCGATCGCGGAGCACGCGCGCGAGGAGGGCTCCACGTCAACGCAGCGGTTTTCGTGTGCCGTTTGCGTGCAGCTGCGGGAGGCTTATCGGACCTACACAATCCAGCACGGTGCCCGGCTGCTCCGCCAATTGACGACGCCCACCCTGCCCTCCAACAACAGCGTGGCCCCTTTGCGGCCGCCGACGCGTGCGAGTTTCTTACCTTATTATTGAACAAAGGTGGACGTCGTCGAGAGTCGTTGGTCATGCAGGTCTTCGATCGACTGCGTGACTCCGATAGCGAGGCTAGCCGATCCATCCCCTCCCTCACGCCTTCGGGGTTCCTTCCGTTACGCATCGTTGCTACCCTCCTCCAATCCTTAGCGGTATGTGAAGAGACCGATGCGTCGTCAACATCGACTCGTGGGCTTGCTGGCTACGGCCAGCCTAACAGGCCATCCTCACGCACGGACCATGATAGCGGTGTCGTGGCCACTTCTGTACTCCATTTCATTTGGCCGGCGCTGGAGGTCAGCCTTCAGCAGATGGTCTCCCAACAGGGCACCTCCCAGGAAGAGAAGATGCGGCAGTTCAGGTTGCTTTGTGGTTCTCGCCGATCGCGTCTTGCCCCAGACCGGTTGCCGCCGCTGATGACAGTCGCGTACCACGATCCCAGGCGACGACGCGTGCCACGCACCATCGCCACCATCAGGCGTCCCTCAAAGGGAAAAGGACGAAGCCCGTTCGACAGAGTCAGTGGGGACAGGTCGCGGAGTGGAGGCATGCTACACGCTCTGTTGACGATGACGGAGGCATGGCAAAGACACCCTGGAGGCACCCACACACCCCTCAACTCCGAAGGCGACGAGGGGGAGTCACATGGCAATGGGAACGATGCCACGTCACGTCAATCTCTTACCCCTTTCGCTACTAATATGATCACCCAAAAGTTGCTCGACGACTTTAGATGGCGCGTGTTAAACTTCGCTCGCCGCGTGAGTTTTAGAAAGCTTTCCCTGGAAGTAGACTGCACGCTCGTCAGTCAGGTCCTTACAATGCCGAGTGCTCGGCGGCATCTTCCTCTTTATCTCTTCCTCGCCTCCCTCCTGCGCGCTTCCTGTGAGTATGCGTTGGGTGCGCCAGTCTTCTACGGAACACGTGATCCATGTGGTGGAATGGCCCTGGATGCCACGGAGACGGCAGCATACTACAGGGATGCCAGTCCACCGAGTGATCTCCAGTGCGTGTTGACAGTGCCCACGGCAACGGATGGCGAGACCTCGGCGTTGCCGCAGCGTTTACGGGGTCTCTCGGTGGAGGCGTGGGCAGCAACCTGTGCAGTGCGAGTTTGCGGGCGCACCGCGCCACCCCGTCATCTGAGCGACAAGGACCGGGAACTGCCGAGAAAGAAGAAGTTCGATCGAATAGTCGACC
This sequence comes from Drosophila differens, assembly GCA_037043665.1. NCBI lineage: Eukaryota > Metazoa > Arthropoda > Insecta > Diptera > Drosophilidae > Drosophila > Drosophila differens. The sequence continues at coordinate 45,730 of JBAMAZ010000156.1, read as the reverse complement.
CCAGGAGACACTCCACATGGACACTTCAGAGAACATCACCCATCGCTGTGCTAGCGCTCCTGCCCCCACCAATGGTACGATCACTCGCTGTTGCCGTAGGACCAGTTTCCTTTGTGCGACTGGCTACGCATATTCTGCATAACTGGCTTGCCTACACGCCGGACTACCTTCAGAAATGGATTGGAGCCTTCAGCGACGCCTATGTGATGCACAACGCCGACGGTGAGGCATCGGCGAAGGACATCGTTGGGGACCCGGAGACAACGTCGCAGATTCCGGGGCTCCTGGCCATGCCGACATGCTCCCCTCTCCGCGCCGCTTGGTTGCAGCCGTGGCTGAACTGTGCCTGGACCATCCTGCAGGAGATTCCTTGCAGCCTTCATCAACTCGATTATTTTTGTGCGGGCGGCCGCTCCTCCGAGGTTGGAAAGCATGTGCTTGAAACCAGTGACGCGGAGGGCCTTGCTTGCGAGTCCGTAGTGCTGGACATGGCGCCCCTTGTGACCTTTACCAAAACACTTGAAGCGCATCTGCCGCACCTGACGGATATCGTTCTTAGACGAATCATGGACGGCGGCGAGACCCCGGAGGAGGTGGCTGCCGACCCGACGCTATCCTTCAGCTATTTGCTACAGCGAATTTTAGCGGCGGTGCTGCAGCGTGGGGATCCCAAGCTGGCGGCGGCTGCGGGGCGGACGGTGGCACCACTGAGTTGCAGCAGCAGGAGCACTCTAGTGTCGTGTCCAGATGTGCGGCTGGTGGGAGTAGAAAGCCTTCTTCGCTATCACACGACACCTTTGGCGTCTCCTTGGAAACCCCGGTATCGAGTGCACGCGCCTCCTTTTGATAGTAGCGACGTCTCGGTCGAAGGAGACGGTATCCGGACGGCCGCCGAGTCAAAAGCCGTCAGCGCCGCTCTCGTTGCCTTTCGCACGGCGCAACAGTCTCAGCTAGATCGTCTCATTCTTGAGGGCCTCTTTGAAAGTCGTCCCACTAGGCGTGAAGCGGAGGAGGGCGGCAACAGGCAGGAGGATGTCATGCTACGTTGCGTGCGCCGGAGGCTGGCTGCATTCCAAGCCAGGGACCTCTCAGCTATCCTGCAGCTCCTGCTACTTCATCGCGGCCAGCCTGGCGCAATGGAAGGAGGGGGACCATACTGGGCTCACTGCGTCACGAGCACGACGGAGGCGCTTACGGAAACCTTACCGACGTCCTCCGCTTCGGACATGGTGTCGATGGTGCTGTCGCTGCTACCGCTCTGGCGATCGCTTCGGGACTCTTCCTTCCAAGCTCAGAAAATTGGAAGTGAGGAAACTAAAGTGCTTCTGCACGAACTAAGGCGACTCTTAGCCACCGTGCCGCTTATCATAGCCAACGACGTGGGCCGCTTCCAATTATCGGAGATGATCACATTGCTCCTTGCCTTGGCATACACCCTTGCTGGATTGCCAGGCCCCAGCTATGACAGCGCAGCCGTCGTCGTCCGCACACACCCAACTGCAATGGGACGATTCATCTGTTCGCACGAGGCGGCTAGGTCTCTCCGTCTGGCTATGACTCCGAAGCGCGCTTCGAGGAGCAAGCAAGGTTCCGAACCACGGTGGATATGATGATCGTGGACGAGGGCTTGGGGGTACCGAAGGTTGTCGAGCTATGGAAAGCACTCGTGCGGAATCACGACACAGGTCGCTCTCTGGGTAATCGCCTTACCGTCCTGGAAGAGCGGCTCATCCACGTGCTTACCATCGTCGAGGCCACGGCGCACTAGCGAACATACACCAACTCACAAAAGACAACGTCTGTCTGTCTGTGTGTGTTTATCTGTGTGTGTGTGTGTGTTCATCACAGAGAGCAGCACCAAGTTGAATTATAATTGAGGTAATACAGACGGTGAATACAAGGCGGTGTCTGTGGTGTCTCTGTGGGGTGTGAGACGTCTGGCTTGTCATTTTTCATTTCTTTCTTTCTTCCCCCAAAGGCGGGCCGTTCACACGAAAGCGAAAACAGCCGAGCAAATCATCGTGGGAATCGCGTCGAATCCGGTGCCCTCTTCAGCACCGTTGCCACCCCATGCGGACCGCGCTCCGACGGCTGGAAGTCATCCACGACGCCACGGCGCCGGAAGACACGGCCACCAAGGAGCGCACGGCGCGGCTCGCCATCCTCGATGCGGAGAGGCGAGAAAAACTGCAGAAACTCAGTCCCTACCACCGAGTCGAGTTTCAATGTCTTGAAGTAGTCGGCACGCTGCGAAACGCCTTACGGCTCTGTGCCGAAATGACGCAGAGCCTTCGCGACGAGGGCTGTGCGGTAGACACTGTAACCGGCGGTGCCACTGCCTCCACAAATCACGAGCAGCTGCTTCATCGAGAGCTATTGCACCATCGGCATGCGGCCCGTCGCGCGTATCAGCGACTGCAAGACTTGCAACGTGAAGCTGATCGTCACGCTAGAGAAGCGGCAGCTGCAGTTTCGGCAATGTCAGCACCCCCTCCAACATCGCCGGGAGCGACAGCCGCACGGTACGAGGGGGCTCCGTATGAAGTGGAGTACCGTCAGCTGTCCGAGCACATCGAAAATGCCCGCCAGTGGTACCGACGGGAGTTCCAGTTAACAGTGGTGTCTTCGTTGGATGATTCGCTCCTGCCCCCACATGGCCCCAGCGTTGGAGGCCCTTCCTTGTGGCCCGCCGCGGCCGCATGCCCTCCTCGGCGTGGTCAACCGGCGTCGGATGCCCTGTCGCCGTCACCGGCCTTCGACGTGAAGCCATCAGTTCGCTACGCCAGGGAGGAGGCGGAGTACCAGCAATTTTTTCAAGAGGTGAGAGAGAAGGACAACCTCGTGGACGATGCACTCGATCGGATTGCGGACGGCCTACACCGCCTCCGCGATAACGCCATGGGAATTCAGAATGAACTCCACGTCCAGGCGGCACTGTTGGGTGAAACCGAGGTGCAACTCGACGACAACCAAGCGGAGCTACGGCAGTTGAACCGTCGCGTTTATCGTGCCATTCGGGAGACGGAAACTTCTCAGATGTGCTCCTATGTGTTTTGCTTCCTCTGTTTGATGCTGGTGCTCTCGGTGCTTGTGAAGATGACATCGTAGAATCAGAATCTCGCTGGAGAGGGGACTGCTTTTTGTCAAGAGATACGGCGTGGGTTGGATGGCGGTAGGGGGGGGTGATATTGCCTTGTTGCAGTTTACAGCGACGTTTGAGGAATCTAGAGGAACGGGGGCGTGAAATGTGAGCATCGTGAGCTCTATGTGGTTCACGACTTACGCGATACGTCTGTTTTCCTCACGCCTCCAGTCACGCAGTGTTAGGCCACAAGCGAAAACACAAAGGTCGATCTCCTAATCCTTTCTCAGCCCGCAGCTTCCAAATTTTTGGGGGTGGGGACGCGCGCATAGCAGAAACATTTTTCTGAAGAAAAGGATTCCCACACAGTTCGGCACCATCTCTAGCACACCGCTTATTTTTAATTCTATTTGTGTGTGAGGACCGCCCACACGGCAAATTCATTTCTCTCTCCGTGGCGGTTTAGTTTAGGGTCCCCCAATTGTCAACGTTACCTGCGGCTGTGGTTGTGGCCGTGGAGCGGGAACGCCATTTGTGGGACTTCAAACAAACAAATAAAAAACAAAGCAGATCTATATGTAGACCGCGCTAGCAATACCCTTTGAAATTTTCGTTTGAATTCTCACGTCGCTAGTTGGCGTGTGTGTGTGTGGGGGGGATAACATCCGCCTTTTATTTTTCTTTGCGTTATCAATCAACTCAACGCTTACTTAGTCTTCTCCCACGATTGATACATTCCCCCCTCCTCCCCCCCCTCTCTCTCTCCACCCCTCTACTATACCATCTCATTCCAGTTATTTTGATTCTCTCTTTCTATTACCGCAGATTATTGGCTTCGGTCAGCGGTGTTGTTTCGAAAAGAACTAAATACGGCCCTCTCGGAAGACCAGAGGCTCCTTTGCTGCAGAGAGTGAGCGAAAGCAGCGGCCACATAATCCTTTAAGCGCAAGCCAATGATCTCCACTCTGGGCGAGCTGTTCAACCTGAATCACTTTGATCAGTCCAGTCGTGCCAACGATGTCATTGTCGTCCGACATCGGGACGGCTCCCTGCACAGCAGCCCCTTCACCGTGCGCTTCGGCAAGGCGAAGATGTGGGATTCGTTGAACAAGGTCGTACAGGTGGAAGTAAACGGTGTGCTGACGTCGGCGGTGATGAAGATCGGCAAAGGGGGCGAGGCCTACTGGCTGCAGCCCACGTATGGGCACTTCCAAACGGCGCTGGCCGCGGCCACTGCCGGTGGCACACTTGGTGCCGCCCACCAGCCGGCCGTCGCACCGCATGTGGCCATTGACTTTGCTTTCAGTCTCGAGTCACCGGCGGAGTTGTCAGAAAATGGTGCCATCACCCCCGAGATGGCCGCGCGGGCGCAGCCGGTCGGTGAGTTCGAGAAATCCTTCCGGCGCCGCAGCACGGAGGAGACACCGGCTGCGGAGCCGACACTGCCACCGGCATCCCTCCCGAGTCTCGCGTCTCCCAGCAGTGGTGTCAGCGAGCTGAGGGACGAACTGCCCTTCCTGCAGGACGCGGCGGGACACCTAGCGGTGGCGCATGACCAGATCCACACCGCTGGCGATGCCCAGCAAGCAAACTTTGCTTTGCAGGCCTTGGAGGCGGCGGAGAAGTCTCGCAAGCGCCTCTCGCTGTTTATGATTCAGAATCCCTATTGGCGGGAAGCTGCGGAGGCCGCGGAGGTGTGCTGCACCACGAACCAGGAAGAGCAGTCGCCGTCTGAGCAAGCATCCATGAACATCACAGCGACTCAGCCGAATGCAGACGTCACAATCGCGGAGAAGGGGCCCACGCCACAGGCCCCGACAATGTTTACACGTGCAGCCGCCGCTACTGTCGATCGGAAAGACTCACTGGAGAGGAGCCCGCTGAGTAGCGCCGCCGACGATGACGATGGGGACGAGTACTTCTTGGACCCGATCGACGGCGATGACTTTGACAGCGGGAAGAGAGAGGGACCATTGGACAGCGAGGTTGACAGCATGGTGAATCGTAGCAGCGACGCCTTTAATAAGAGCTTTGCAAGTAGCGGGAAAGGTGATAATCGCACGATGACGAGCACCCAAGGGGCAACGGTTTTGCCTCCGACTGAAGATGCCGTCGGCCCCCCTGGATGGGTACGATGCCGAGGTCACAGCGCTCGCGGGTGAGATGTACTTCACGGCAACACAAATACCAGCGACCGAGGACCTCAGTAAACTACATTTGCAAGAAGGACTCAACCAGGTGCGCTTCCTCGCCCGCAAGAATTTCGGCGATAAGGAGGCTGTGGTTGTCAGCTGTTGTATTTTCCTGTACAACCACTGGGAGAAGATCGTGGTGAGTGACGTGGACGGGACGATTACCAAGAGCGATTTGTGGGGCCACTTCTACCAGGCCATTGGTAAGGGCGGAAACTGGACCCATCCGGGCATCTGCTCACTATACTCCAAGTTGTCTGCGAATGGGTACAAGGTACTGTATCTGACCGCGCGTAGCGTGACCCAGATTGTCGCGACGAAGCGATACCTCTGGAGCCTGGAGCAGGATGGCGTGCGGTTGCCGATTGGCCCGGTGCTGACAGTCCCGCATCGCTTCTTCACTGCCCTCACGCAGGAGGTTTCCAAACAGTCGCACGTGTTCAAGATTGCGTGTCTGTCCAGCGTCCGGGCGGCCTTCCCACCGGGGACGCGCCCCTTCTTCGCCGGCTTCGGCAACCGCGTCAACGACGCGATCAGCTACGACGCCGTGGACATCCCAATGCACCGCATCTTCATCATCGATCCCACGAGTGTCTTGCATGTGTGCCAGGTGAAGCACACCTATCGTAACCTGGCACACCTGGTGGATGTGACCTTCCCGCCGCTGACTCGTCGGCGCCACAACGATCGCGGCGCACGAACCGCCGCCCCTTCTCAGCGCCCCGCTGGGGAGTGCGTGGAGATCCGACGACGAAGTAGGAAGTATCGATAGTTGCACACTCGTGGAAGAGGAGAGTGCTGGTGCGACGGTGGGCCGAAAGGATTCCGACAACACGGACGGGAAGGTTGCGATTGCGGACACCGCCCATCAACCCGAGATGTGTCTCTCGGCGACCTTTTCCCTGTTGAATAACAACCTGACTGACGCCATATTCGTTCCAACCGCGTCCACTGGGGCCGTTCGAGCGGCTTCTACCTCCGTGCCGTTCAGCAGGGAGGCTCTCCTGCATCATTCGATCGGGGAGGAGGTCTACACGGACCCCGACTACAGTTCCTACAACTACTGGCGGATGGACCCAAGGGAACTGATTGAGCCTTTGTCTACCAAGACAGCCACAATTGACATCGTAGCGCCGGCGCCGTCCGGTGAAGAGGACAAGGGGGATCCTCCACTGTTGCAGACCGCCATAAGCAGTGCGGACCAGAGCGTGCGATGGGCAGCCAGCGCATGGCGAGACCCACTTTACCTCTGCCAGCCTCGGGTCCGAGGTCACAGCCGTCGGTGCCTGTAGGAACTTCCGGTGGCGCCGCGAGGCAGCTGCCGCCATCGTCGATGCAAGAATTCCCAGAGAGCAAAGGAAGCCGTTTCCTCCGTTTCATGCGCGGCGGGAAACGCGAAGCTGAGGCGGTCCCACGGCCATTGCCCTACTACAAACATCCGGCCTATCGTAACTACGCGGTGGGTCCAGTGCTTTTGCAGCCTCTCCTCCGCTTCCTGGGCAGGGGCCCGAGCCATCCTCCAGCGTAGGGCAGCATCCTACCCCCCGGGGTGTCGCTGAGACCGCTAGACACTGGCAGGAGCTCCACAAAGGAGACTTCATGGAGCTTCTGGAAGCGGGAAAAGGGTGCCCCACCGTCAGTCGCTCCCTCGGGGTCGACCTCACACAGTCCCCCGTCGGTGCCGTTGGAGGCACCTCGGCTGTCCTCGATCTCAGCGAGTGGACCAGTCTCGATGGTCGATGGGGGTCACCCCCGTTGAGCCTTCGTTACCGTGAAGGACGCGAACTCAAAAGTAATGCCTTGACACCCCCCCGCACGTGTATGTGTTTATGCACACATGACCTCTTGGATCCATAGTTTGCAGGGCGTGAGAAGCGGCGGGCAGTTTGGGGGGGGGGGGGGCACATCTCTCTCTCTTCACAGGCGGTAGCGGAAGCCTCATAAGCCATTTTCTGTGGGGTACGAGCGAGAGCTCGACTGTGTGACTATCAGGCAAGCCTCCCACGGTCGTTGCAGCCGTGGGCGGACGAGGGAAATGACAGGGGATGTAAGATTTTTATATGATTATTATTGTCGCTTAGTAAGGGACACGGCGCCGTGCGTGTGCGCGCTGTTTGCATTCGTGCTCGTAGTGGGAGGGGGGAGGCACTGGCTGCATGCTACGTTGTTCAGCTGGTTAACTATCGTGATGACGGCAGATGCACCCTCAGCGTTCTTATCTGTCAGATGAGTAACAGCCTCCTCTGTTCTTATAACGAAAAGGAAGTTATCATTCCCCAATAGAATTACTTCGTAAAGGGTTTCAAAGGAAAATGGATGTGGATGCGGACATCGCACCCGTGCTTGCGAGTGGCGACCGACTCCTGGAAATCATACAGCGCGATTTACTACCTCGTCTCGCCGCCCTCGATGAGGACGTCGTGGAATCGCACTACAGCATGGAGGAGCAGGCCCGCCTGTACCTCTCCGCCGCCTTCACCTTAGCCTTCTCGCTGTACTCCCTCGATAAGCTTAACCATCGCAGCGTCAACAGCAACGTGAAGCTCTCCGATATGGAGAGCTTCAACACCTCCGTGGCAGGCCAGATCGATCCACAACTCCTTTGAAGATCGAGCGCATTACGGAGTACATAAAGAAGCTCCGGGAGATCACGCACCTGTCCAAGGCGCAGATGGAAGAGGAGTCCACGCGGCAGCCGCGCGGATCCGCCGATGATCCGGAAGACGGTAAGTGCGCGAAAGTTGGCAAGCGTGCTCGCGAGGAGGAAGCCGATACACGGCCAACGGCTTCAGCCGAGGACGGCAAGGATTTAGGGGATGCAGCAATGTTTGGCGCCGTCACGCGTGTCCCAGGCGAAGCGGGAGTATTGTTGCTCGCCTGCTTAAGCAGGTGAACCCGTCACGCTGACGGGCAGCTTCGCAGCGTCTGTATTCTGGCAGCAGGACGGCGTTTCCTGTGTAGTCCAATTAGTACAGCGTGTAAGAGGAGGATAGGGATGGGCGTCGCTTGTCGATAATGTGCTACGGAACCACGGGAACCCCCCTTCATGAGCCGAATGTTTTCGGCCCTTCAACCCCTCCCGTATGTTCTCTCCGGCCCCAACTCTCTTCCTTTCTAAGCCCCATCGTCATCGTCTCCCCACCGTGCGGTCCAATCAGTTCACCTCCCAGGTGCCGCTCGCAGTCGTGGAAGTGCAATGGAGATTTGCCTTGCCCCTTCAGTCATCCGATAGTCAACAAGCGTGAAAACACGGAGAGGGTCCTGTCTCTAGGACACTGTACTCCACCATGTCGCATCCAAATCGCCTCCCGGCAAACCTCGCTGCTGCCGCCGGCGTGGCTCTCGGCGCTGTGGCGCTCTTTGTATATGCTAAATGCTACCGGGGGTACATGGCACGCCGCTATCCGCGTCAAGATCGCGCTGCAAGTCCTGTCGGCACCACCCCTCCACCAACACGGGCTACTATGTCCCTCGCCGACATCAAGAAGCGATGTCAGCGGCCCGATTCGCTGCCGAAAGGAGACGTTGTCGCCCCGATGCCTTCCTCCACTTTACCGGAGGGACCTCGCCAGACTGGACCGATAGGCTTGTTGGTGTCCCGTCTGGTGAATCATGTAAGGCCCCGAGAAGAGGGTGGAGGCCGCCCCACCCTGATGGTGTGGCACGTTCCATGAAAGAGAATCCAGCGCGTGCTGCGGATTCTACTTAATGCAGAGGTGTGGGGGCCTAATCGTCTTCTCTCCTTATTATTCTTCTACCAGATGGGTGTGGTGTCTACGTGCTTGTGTGTGTGTGTCGCCCTTTCAGATGCATCAAGCAGGCTGCAGTAGAGAGACATACGTTTTCATGATGCAGTCAATCGAACCATATTGGCTTTTCGCTGTGGAGGAGGGTAACGCAGCAAACATCGTAATAAAACTTCTGCTTCATCCCCGAGGACCATGTGAATTCACTGGGTCGTAACGCCATCCGCAACCGTTAACGGATAGAGGGTGCGACACTTCCCCCTCTGCCCCCCCCCCCCCCCATGTTCCCACTGCATCGCTCTTCATCTTTTCTTTGGCTTTGGTAGTCCTCCATCATAAAGAAACGGACATTTGTGCAAGGTCACTGCCGCCGTGGGGAAAGCGTCTTCCAAAGAGAGACGCACGTCGGTACCCCCCCCCCCCAGACGGCGCTCTCCTCCCCCGCTACGTTTTCCACACCGAAATAAAATTTTTCCCCCCCACGAGAACGGAGGAACGGCTCCCTGAGAGAGGCTGAGGGCCCCGTTTTATTTCCGGGGACAGTCTTGCTGTCCGTCCCCCCCCCCCCTTGTGGAGACTTCCGGGTTTTAGCTGTTTGCTCTCAAGTCTTGTTTAACCATAGACCTCTAACCGGCGGCTTCGCTTGTTTCATAGCTTTCCTTTCGTTTGCATAGGTGTGCAGCCGTTATTCAATAATAACCTTTTCCGCGTCCTGCACCTAAAGGAGAGAGTTGAGGTGAGTTGCGCTAGTTGATTAAAATTTATTACGGTCATTTGCACTTTCGTTGCTCATCAGGAGGTGCATATCCTCGCTTGATTGTAGGTGATCCGTAATCTGCATTTTCGCCTTTCGACTTTTGTGCGCGTGTGTGTGGCTGTTTCTTTCTTTCGTGTTGGCATCGAGTCTCCCCGCACAAGGTTTAAACTGCTTTTGTCGATTATTCTACTTGTCGCGACACATACACACACACACACACACCGTGTGTTATCTTGTACAGACTACTTGAATTTTATGATTGAGACTTCTGCAAGAATTAACAACAGCAATCGTGTAGGGTCACAAATACTATAGAGAACGCGAGGTCTGCCGGTCGAAACTAACCGGATCCTGGCCTACACTTTACAGAGAAGCCGATTGAGTGCGGCATAAAATCCCTCTTCACCTCACCGCAGAGGTGTTTAGAGGCACTCTTTACGTGGAAAATCACACAACATCACGCCGATCCTCGATAGGACAACGCCGCCCCTCTCCGTGCTGATCGTGACAATGGGCGAAGGGACGCTTCATCACGCAGAGCGCATCGCGGCTCTCTGCGTTGTCTCCTCTGTCACCGTTTACTACATTTTTCGGGGTATTCGCATACATCGTCGCCGTCAGGCGGAAGCCGCATTGCCGCCCGAGAATCCGTCGGATGCAATTATTGAGGTACTGAGGCAGCTGCAGGACGGTCCTTTCCGCTTCGGTAGCTGCCTCGGCACCGCGATGGGGTATCAGGGCATTGGGGATGTCCTTGGCGCGGCTAGTGGCGCCCCGGGTGCGTCGTTCGTCGGGGTCTCCGAGGTTCTCAGCGACCGGCTGATGCACTCTGGGTGAGAAGGACGCCAGAGATGCTACCTCGCTGAGTGCGTCCCTGCAGCCACCAAACGGAGGCGTTCCCTTGGTCGACGAAACTCGCGCAGCGACTTCAGATGAGTATCCCTGCGGATGCTACAGACAAGGCGGCGTCGGGCAGGAGGGCATGCTGTCCTCCAGAGAGTCTTCTTCATTATGGGGTAACTCGCAGGAGCAGCTCGTAGAGGCGTTCACACGGCGGGCTGGCAGCTCCAGAGCCTCGTCCACGGTCGCCGCACGGTTTATCTTAGCTTGTGCCAATACGGGCTTACTGACTCATGAGAAGCCCACCAATACCCCTTTAGTGGCGGAAGAGGAAGTGCTCGCGGCGGCGGCTCACGGTTTGGGTCTGGATGACAGTCGACGGGGTGTTATTACGGTCTTTCAATATCGTCTCCGTGTGGCAGTGTACCAGCCGCTTCGCCGCGTCGTCCGTTGTCTCTGGCGTGGGGTTCTTTCCGCGGGGGTGTTGTCACCACGGCCACCGCTATCTTCGAGCGATGGCGGGCGTGGCGTCGCCGCGGTGACCCGACTTTTCGTCCGGTCACCGCCCTACGCGTTGCATGCCAACGAGCCCATCCGCACCACGCAGGACCTCCTCCTGGCCATCCGCACCGGGCCCAACCTGCATGACACGATGGAGAAGCTGTTGGAGCCGCTGAAGCCGACTCCGGGGCGCACCCCCACGGTGGCCGTTTTACGGGTCCCACCGGACTACGATGTGTCGGTAGACGCGAGCGCGCTGTGGAATGGTCTACAGCTCGACAGCAGTTTCCGCGATGACGCCCTGGTTGATGTGGCGATTGTCACCGACATCGATCCTAAACAGTTTCCGAGCGTTGCATCGACCCGATCCGTCAACGGCCTGGAGGGGATGCGGAAGCCATCACGAAGAAGACGCGCCGACGCCCGAATGCCCGCCGCTGGCTTCAGCCCAGCGACTTATTTTCGAGGTCTACTCCGCCTATGAGTTCTATGCCTACATCTTCCGATGCTGCTTGCTCCAAGAACAAGATCAGCTCAACGTCACCTTGCTGAACGAGGGTTTGTTGGGGTCTGCGCTGAACTCTCAACATGAGCCGATGACCGCGTCGCTACTGTATGATCCGCAGATGGGCAGTGCATCCCTCCATAAGCACCACAGCCCCTCAGAGAAGGGCTCCGCGTTTCAAATGTTTAAGAAACGCCTCGGGACGCTGACACTACCGACTCCGACATCCGCCCCCCACCGGCCCGAAACCTTTTTAGGCTCCCCACTGACCCTCCCAACCCCACTTGCCGGTCGCACGAGCTTTGGCCTCGTGGAGATGCAGTTCACGGTGCGGGCCGTGACACCATCACCCAACCCAGCAACGGCAGCCACCTCCCCAACCCCCCCCTCAGTCGGCGGCCCGGCCGTCAACTCCCCCACTGCAGACACCAACTCGCTCATTCTTAGTGACTACAAGGCCTTTCAGGTGCAGGAGCGATTCCGTGTCGTGCTGTACCACGCCACGCAGCGTACGTCAGATGCCCTCCAGAAGCTAAGTGGTGTGGTTCAGGCAGTTCGCACCCACTGGGAGGATGTCTGGCACCATCTGGAGGTTGAGGTTGGGTCGGAAGAGGAGGGTTTCGTAGGGGTCGTACGACGTCTACGACCATGGATGGTAAAGGGCGTCGCACGTCGCGAAGAAATGCGCGACGTTGCCATAAAGGAACTAGCACAGAGAGCGTTCAAAATTTGCTCCATACCGTTGAACGACTGCCGAGTCTATCGTCAGACCCCGCCAGCCGTGCCGCGGTACGTTGCCGCACACGCCCGTGGCTTCCCCTTGCGCGCACCTACGCCGAAGAGATCCTCTCCCAGCAGCACGTTCTGCAGTCCATCCTAGTCTCAATGGTGCTTCGAGCGCATGCACAACGCCCGTCGCCAGCAGCGCCGCCGGAAGCGCGACGCGGAACGCTCCCGGTGCGAGGGTGGCAGTCATCTGAGGCGTATAATTCACTGGATGTGGCGGTGCGTGCGTCCACCACAGAGCTCTTCGACGGCTGACTTCCCCTCGCAGGAGACGGCCCCGGAAAGCGGCGATGGACGGCCACTTTCTTCTTCCGCCGTCTTCCGCATGGAGGCAGACTATGGGGAAGAGGAGCTTCGCACGTCGTCCGGGATCGCCTCCCCGTCGCCGCCGGAGATCGCCCATCACTCTGTGTCTACCTCTTGTTGTGAAGCGATCGAGAACGGGCCGGAATCATCGACTTTGCCGCAAGCCACATCATCGTGGTCCGTGCGCGCTGCCACCTTTAATGAGCGGGAGACGGCGGCGTGTGGAGTCCTTGGTGATGCCCGTCGATCTGGTGGACACCACGGCGGTTACCGAGGATGCCTCTACGCCGCCTCTACCCGAGGCGCCACCGGGCCGCACTCCTTTCGGCTCTTCGCCCAGCCCCTCCTCCTTTGTCGGTGGCGGCGGCAGCACTGTAGGACGACGTCAGGGATGGACCGCTATCAACACTTCAACAAACTACAATACCGCAGCCATGACCGCGGGTACTGCAACTGCTCAGTCATCGTGTAGTAATCAGGGCAAGGGGTCTGCAAGCTTCGAACCTCGGGCAACCCTGCAGGCCCATCCACGCAGCGCTGCTGGCGGCAGCGGCCCGCCACCATATATATGCCAGGTGCCAAATCGTGGGGATCTTCCTCCCTCACTCCAACGTCCTAGCAGCAGGTTGGAGAGCGGCTCGACCTTCGCTCCCAACAGTACTTTGTTTGGCACCTTCGACGCGTATTTTGGTCACACCTTCACGATCCCTCAAGCAGTTCATCGCCAGCAGGCGTGTCTGCAGCAGGGTGGAGGGCATTCGGGCTGGACGGGCTTCGTGGAGGATGACCGTCTAGGTTCTTTGGACTCCTCCGCGGCCAACAACCCCGCGAACTTGCTAAATGGAATCAACTTCTCGAACATGTCCCTCGAAACGCTCGGCAGGTTCGGCAATTGCGGGGCTCACAGCCCCCAAAACAGCGTGTTGCACTGCCATTCGGCGAGTTGCCAGCTCCCCAGCACCAGTCATAACCTGGCGGATCTCCTTGGCTCTGCATGGGGTCCTATGTCCTGCGGCATCACTTACTACTATACCTTTGGGGATGCCTCGGCTTCCCTCTTCAACTCTTCGATTCAGTCGAAGCCCGACGTGTGTGAGTTGGAGTCGCTGCAGAACTCCGGTGGATCGCAAACAAAGCCGCTCTCAGCCTTTCTATCGCCTCGTGGAGGCGTCAGCAGCCCCCAACCGCAACTGCCAGGCCTGCCACCCTGCCGCTCGGTCTCACATGCCGCGGGCGACATCGCGGATAACGGCTCGTCTTACATGTTTTCATATGAGGACCCCGCCGAGCAAGAACTCGAGCGTGAAGAGCACCGCCAGGCCCAGGCCCGCCAGGAGCGCAATCACCACTTCACATCCGTGTTTAAGCATTTGCACGAGGTGTTCTTTCACACGATTCTACGAGATCCGTCGCTACCCGCGACGTCGGGACCGACTTGGCCGAGTGGCCCAAGCAGTTCAATGAAACAGCGCCGATCGAGCTTCTTCACGACACTACTGCCGGGTGCTGCTGGCTCCCCACTTACGCCGAAACAGAACGGCGTCGGACTGGTGGGTGGCTCACCGCGGTTGTCCGCCGTTAGGAGGTCTGCATCAAAGAGGGTGGCAGATGACGACAGTACGATCGTAACCTTTGGCTCGACGGTGCGCCAGCGCCGAGGCTTAGATCTGCAGAACGGGCACTATGGCTTGTCTCCCCTTGAGGTGTGGCTTGCGACACGGTACTCGCGCCGTTTGGCTGGTGAGGTGTATCTCATGGATGTGCATGCATCCAAGGGGGACCCCTTCTACCCGGCGGCTCGCGTGATCGACGATGGGTCACGCACGCAGTTCTCTACTACCACAATGGTAGTCTCCGCGAGTTTCTCGAGGATCTCGAGCGAGAATTCGGGCTGCATTATGAGCCCAAAACACGGTGGGCCCTCCAATTGATGGGGTATCTGGTGGAAGACAAGGAAATTACCGCTCAGACAGCCGCAGCGGAGTCGAAGCTTGTGCACCCGACGGTGCTGTACGCTGCCACGGCCTACTCGGCATCCGAGACGAAGCCGCCGCTTGGCGGGGGAAGCACAGGGACAGCACCGCCACTCCATTCCACGTCAATCATGGAGACGCGACCGCTGCTACCACCAGATCTATCGGAAGTGTCGTGCAGTTCCTCGATACTTTCGCCGTCTGGGGACGTGCCGTTACCGCGAGATCTCCCCGTTGATCAAGACAGCGGCACAGAAGGGGTACCATTTCCGCTGCGGCGCAGTACCGATAACGATACCAGTGTCGTCTTCTCGTCGCGGAGCACACCGGTGCCATCTGACCACAAGCACGGTGTTTCCGAGTCGCTCATTGAACTGACTCACGAATCCTCTAGCGACTCAGAGAAGGATCTGGGTAGGGATGAGGACGCTGTGGCGTCTGTTGCCGCCGCCACTCATCATCTGTGTTGCAGCCGCTCCAACCTTCGTCGAAACACGGCGACGAAAGGCAATCTCGGGACACGAATGGCAAACACAACCGCCAGCGCGCACATCCTGGGGTCTTCCCCAGCAGTCATCACCGATGCCCTACTGCTGGTCACCACCATGGAAACCATCTCCCATCGCAGACCTTCGACGGTAACCCTCTCGATCACGTCATTTTTCTCGCCCACGAATTGAACAAAGCCAAGGACGGCGAGTTGATGATGGGCCTTGCGCAGCTTCCCGCTGCGAATCACAGGAGTGATGCTGAGACAAAGCTCTTGGAGGAGCTCGAGTACGTGAAGGAATTCCTGGTCGAGCATCGCCACGTTCTATCGTCTGCGATGCTCACGCCCTCCGGCTCAAATCGTTTGGAAGGCGTCTTTGGAACTCCAGCCACGGTGTTTCCCTATCTCTTGTGCTCCAGGGAAAGCATTGCACTCGTGCAGACGATGTTTGACTCGCTCGAGCATCACTATGGTCCACTTGTATTCGAGAGCTTTGCTCAATATACGTGCGATGTGTTCTACAAGGATCGTCCCGAGATCATTCGTCATGCCCCCCGCATTTTTCGCACCATCAACAAGAGTCGACGCGGCTACATTTCCTACGAGGAAATGTGCGCGTGGATGGCTAGAAAGCTGAGTTGCGGTTCTAATGTGAAGCCGGACGCTCACCTTCTCGCAACGGCCATGTCGCTGCGGCTGCCCCTGTCCTTGGTGCTCGGAAAGAAGGCCGTGTGGCAGCAACTGCAGTGCACGTTAGGTTCCATCTCTGATGGGGATGGGGACTACTAAGCCTCAGCACTGAGACCACATGCAGCTGCAACGCATGTTACATCTTTCTGCAGCCGTACCATCGGTGGTGTGAAACCATTTTGAGGGGGACAACGCGGTGTGGGACGCCGTCGCCTCCACACTGCCGTCTCAATGTCTGCACATCGCGTCACATCGTTTTCTTTGCAGTCCCCCCAACCAAAAGACTACTGAGAGAATAATACTCTCAGCTGCACATCGAGACAGCGAAGGTTACAGCCAATACAACCACAGGTTTTCTTCAAGGATATATATATATATAGAAGCAAAGGGCCAAGAACCTGTTTGTCATAGAAACCGTGCAGCAATGTCGCGCACAGTCCCCAAGTTCTTCAAGATCCCGATGCCGGCCACCAGGGCCGACTACAGCTATCCCAAGCTCCGTCCTTTCGAGGTCGTCGTCGCGGCGGATAAGCTGGGCGGTATCGGCGACGGCACCGCGATCCCGTGGCGCGTCCCAGAGGACATGGCTTTCTTCAAAGACTTAACCACGAATCTGCGCGCCAAGAATGCCCTTCCCTCTTTGGAAGGCAATGCGAAGCACAACGCTGTGGTTCTCGGTCGCAAGACCTGGGCTAGTGTGCCTGTCAAGTTCCGCCCTATGCCTAACCGACTGAACGTGGTCCTTTCCCGGACAGCAACCAAGGAGGAGCTGTTGGCTCAGCTGCCCGAGGAGCGACGCGAGGAGGCTGCCAAGAGTCTGCTGGTCCTCAACTGCGGCCTCGCGGAGGCTCTAGAGGTCCTGGCCCATCCTCCGTACTGCTCCATGGTGGAGACAGTGTATTGCATCGGCGGCGCGCAGATCTATGCGGAGGCCCTCCAATCGCCGTGTGTGCAGTCCCTGCACGCGGTCCACCTCACCCGCATCGACCTCTCGGACCCCAGGTGCACCTGCCGCTTCAACTTCCCACCGGAGGACACCTCGCACGAAATTGAATGGAAGCGTGAGACATCCTCTGGCCTCCTTCGATCGACACACCAGTCGGGGGTGGGATACACCTTTGAGAAGTACGTTCCCCGAAATACCGAGGAGGAACAGTACCTGGACCTCATTCGTCGCATCATCAAGGATGGCGTTGTCAAGGATGATCGCACGGGTGTCGGTACTATCAGCCTCTTCGGCGCGCAGATGCGCTTCTCCCTAAGCGGTAATCAGCTTCCTCTGCTCACCACGAAACGCGTGTTTTGGCGCGGTGTGTGCGAGGAGCTAATATGGTTCCTGCGCGGTGAGACGAATGCAAAACTTCTCTCGGAGAAGGGCGTCCATATTTGGGATGAGAACGGTTCCCGCGCTTTCCTCGACAGTCGTGGGCTGGTCGACAATGAGGAGATGGACCTCGGGCCGGTCTACGGCTTCCAGTGGCGCCACTTCGGCGCGAACTACACGAACCACAAAGCCAACTACGACGGTGAAGGCGTGGATCAGATCAAATTTATCGTTGAAACACTTAAGAAGAACCCAAATGACCGTCGGATGATCTTCACCGCCTGGAACCCGAGCGCGCTACACAAGATGGCCCTGCCCCCTTGCCACCTCCTGGGGCAGTTCTACGTGAATCCCGATACAAATGAGCTGTCTTGCATGCTTTACCAGCGCTCCTGTGACATGGGCCTTGGTGTGCCCTTTAACATCGCGTCTTACGCTCTCCTCACTATTCTGATCGCGAAGGCGACAGGGTTGAAGCCGGGTGAGCTTGTCCACACGCTGGGCGACGCGCACGTGTACACGAACCACGTGAAGGCGCTGCAGGAGCAGCTGAAACGTTCCCCACGAGCCTTCCCGAAGCTGATCTTCCATAAGGAGCACCAGTTCCTGGAAGACTACGAAGCATGCGACATGGAAGTGATTGGCTACAATCCGCACCCGATCATCAAGATGGATATGGCTGTGTGACAGCACCTTTTCAGGATCTCCTTTTAGAACATCCCTTTACGTGAACTACACACATTGGGCATATATCTGCACATGTTGTGTGTAACGATCTTCTCTCGGTTCGGGCACCAGCGTCTCAGATACGCCACTGGCAGGCACGGACGCCGTCGGCATCCGTCACCCTCCATGTCCCACGTTTTAAGCTCCATCTCTTACTCTTCGCTAGATAATCTTCTACGGCGGTGGGCTGTGGGAAACAAACCTAGCTCTTCCTCACATCCTCGTCAGAGGCATAGCAGTTGTGTGCCTCCCCCCTCTGAGCAGCTCGGAGACATGAAGCTAGAGGCCTGTAGCCCCTAGTTTCCTCTTCACCGTCCCTACACTTTGTTGTCGGAGGTATCCGAACCCGTGTTATGTGTTATGTCCATTAACTGTTGCAAGGGGCCGCCGGCGAGAAACTCTGGTCTTAGGGAGGGCGTGTGGGCCACCCCGTGGGTGCTCGTCGTGTTATTTCGATGCGGTGCGGCCCAATCCGAAAAAGAATGGACGTGAGAAAATGCTTATCCCTCTTTTTTTTTGTTCTTTCGAGAGTGCCAGGAGGGGTTGTACGGGGGAGGGGGGGACAGATTCCAGGACGACGCGACACCCCGCAAATCCGATATCTTTCTTTTTTTTTTTTTCTGTGGGAAGCGAAGGGAAGGGGGAAGTGACGCACATTAGAAGGTCTATTACCACCACCACCACTCATACCGTCTCACGACGGTTTCTGGAATTCAGCACTCGGTGCCTTGGCCCGAAGAATGGCTCATACGAAGAGGCAATCCGTTGACGGCGC
The DNA here is from genome assembly GCA_037043665.1 of Drosophila differens. Taxonomy (NCBI): domain Eukaryota; kingdom Metazoa; phylum Arthropoda; class Insecta; order Diptera; family Drosophilidae; genus Drosophila; species Drosophila differens. The sequence goes on along the minus strand of JBAMAZ010000156.1, from coordinate 27,037 downwards.
GCAGTCGAAGAGGTCTGCCGCGCATGGCCACCACCCGCAGAATTCCATCGGCTTTCTTCCTCCGGGGGCCAGCCATCCCAACGCTCACGTGGCCTCTCCGAACGGCGGCGGCCATGGCCGTCGGGCTCGGGATGCCTTTAGTCATCGTTTTGAGCAGCATATCCCCGTGGCTGCACGTCTCCGCCACGTCCCGAGCTCTCTGGTCGAGGCCGTCAACGACTTCCACTACGCCATGATGAACGACCTCCCCCGAAATCAGTTTTACTACGAGCTGCTAAAGGCAAACATCACACCAGAGACTGCCGTGCTGGAGATTGGAGCAGGCTCTGGGCTCCTCTCTATGATGGCCGCGCAGTGCGGCGCGAAGTGGGTCGTGGCAGTGGAAGGTTCGGCCGAGATGGCGGAGTTAGCGCGCCGCAACGTGCGGGCGAACAATCTGCAGGATAAAGTGAAGGTCCTGAATGCTGAGCACGGAGCTACGTTGAAGGATCTCCCAGAGCGTCGGACCTGCTTGTCTCCGAGATATTCGGCACGCTCCTTCTCGGTGAGAGCGCCCTGGACTACATTGCGGATGTCCGTCAGCGCATCCTCAAGCCCGATGCGCGCATCATTCCTCAGCACGGCGTTCAGTACGCAGTCCCGATAGAGTGCCCTGCGCTGGCCAGCGTTACCGCCGTGTCGTCCTGGAACGGCCTGAACCTTTCCATGTCATGTCGCTCCAGGATACGAGCAGCGTCGTCTTTACGAAGCAGTATGGCTTCCGCATGAGCAGTGTTCCCTTTACGTTCTTGGCGGAGCCGGTGCCTTTGGCCACCGTTGACTTTGCGCTGACGACGCGGAAGTCCGGCGAGGAGTTCCTGTAGAGCTCACGGCAATGGCGGGCGGGACGGCCCACGCGTGGCTGTACTCACTGGGTCGCGACGGACGGAGCCCAGATGATGTCGACGAACCCGCTGACACCCGCGACAACTTCCCTCGGGACATGCAGTGGGGGCAGGCCGTTCAACTCATTGACGAGGGCAGCAACGCGCAGATGCCAACCGTTCTGGTTATGGAGAAGGGCAAGCCCTACACGTTTCGCTGCAGCATGTCGAGTGACCGCGTAATCGTTCACATGCAGTACATTCGTCCCATCAACAAGGCGAACAACGAGTCCTCTAAAAAGATAGAGGCCAACCATGCGACCTAACGTTCTTCATCCCAACCCGTTGCCTACCGCAGAAGCAGCGGCGGGTTCCGAAGGGTAATATGCTCCACGTTGGCACGGGGTAGTACTATGCTCTCGGGATCAAAGAAGGCTCGGTCGTAGGTCGCGACGGGGTGTAGTGGGTTCCCCGAAACACAGCCGCGTACCCGCGTGGGAGATTTATTCACCTCCACCGCCGCTGCCCTTTGTCTCGGCCACGCGGCAGCAACACCACACTATAACAATCGCAGTAATTGATAAGCCTCAATACTATAACTGAGAGGCCATCCTCGGCTCCCCTATATATATTTATCGGTTGGTTCGTTCATTTGCCGTTCGACTGTTGAGGAACTGTAAACGCGCGCCTCTCCCTCTCGTCCACAGCTATACATATATATATATATATATATATATATATACATATATTAAAGGAGAACGACAGCAACCGTGACATCAGAGCACGGCGTTGTCCTTTGCTTTATTTTTGTTTGTTTGCTTTGTTTCGCTCACAGGGCAGCTCTCGCAGCCATTGTCCAGTCATCCTACACTGTTCTCGGCCAGGAACGGCACTCCAAACACCAATTTCACTGTGACCGAACGGCCTACATGAAAGAGCTGATACGAGGCGTCGTGGCGTAACATCTATCATGGGGAACTCGTGCTGCCCCGGGGGGACGAGTCGGACTGCTTTTTCAAGGGCGGCCTACCGCAGCCAAGATCTCGACGGCATGCCGGTCAACAAGGAGGATTGCATGATATCGACCTCACTATTTGAACGCGCCATCCCCCCAAAGTGGCCGACTGGTGCGGCTGCGGCGACCAGTAGGCCCGACGCCGGTCTGCAGTCCTGCCGTTTTTGATGACGCGTGCCAAACAGTTCAGAGCACTCCAACGGCACATGCTGCCGCAGCACCGGCAGCGCAAGTGGCGGCTACTCTACAGTAGCGAGGTGCATGGGCAGAGCATGGCCGCTTGCCGCCGCGCCTGCTTAGCCGGGATGGTCCCAAAGGCGCCGGTCCAACCAACCGCGCAGTGCCACAATGGGCGAAGCCGCACGCGCCAGACGTCGCCAAAGAAACCATCGCACGGAAACACGGCGGCGGCGTCGGTATCGACGCCCGAAACCGAAGAAGCCCCAGTTGTTTTCCTATTGGAGACCAGCGTCATCTTGTCGTCACCTCACAGCAGCCTCTACCACAGCGACGGTCTGTCGCATGACCTTGCGACCCCACCACCCCGCTACGCGGTGTGCCTCGGAATCTACCTCAGCCGCATGCCACACGCGCTGGAGAAGACATATTATTCCCCAGGGGAGTACTTCCTCTTTACTTTCTGCACACGCGCGTCAGTTGTCGAGCAGCCCGCACAGCGTACAGAGAGACGCAATAGCAACGTTGCCATTCCAATCGGGGCCGTCGCGTCCGATTTGCCAAAGCCTCCGTGCAAGGAAGCGGTCGCCAAGGATTCGCGAGGGAAACTCGTCTCAGCAAACGGAATGGTCCAGACCTCTGCCGTCGCACCTGACGATAATGTGGCGGATCATGCCGTAGCTTCCTCGAGACGGGATCCCGCAGCGACAGGCGGGGCCTCCGTGAGCCAAGCCACGCGTGCCGCTGGGGCCGCACCGGGGCAGCCGCAGCAGTTTGCGAGCTGTGGGGACGAGGACTTCGTGACAAACGTTGAGGTGAGTGAGATGACTCTGGCGGGCAATACCCTGTCGCACTCACGGCAGTCCTCACCCCTCATCCTCCGCACGACCTCGTACTTCAATACGGTAAGCGACGACCTAGAGGATAGCGGGATGCCACCGGTGAACTGCTTTTGTTCACAACGCAGCGTTGCGGAGCAGTCGCCGCTCAGTGAGAATGCCTCGATGTGGTGGGCGTCCTCAACGACGCAGTCCGTGACTGATACGCGGGTTTCCTCGATCGGCTCGGCAGCAGATTGGATGGAGATGCTGCCGTCCGCCGTCGGCTGCACAGCAGGTGGCGGCCGAGAAAGCGTACGCTCCACGTCCCAGACACATAGGGAGGCGGCCACCGCCTCCGATCATTATCTCAGCACGCATGTTTCCGTTAGTTCTTCAAAGAAAAGATATGCTGCGACGCAGGTGTTCCAACCAGAGCAGCAAGAGGATGGTGATCAGTTTCTCATGCCACAAGCCGTGGTGCAGCCCAAGTCGAGGTCGTGGCGTCTCCTCCTCCCTTCGGTCCGTCGAGCCCGCGGAGAGATTTGTGTTCGGGGCACGGAAGACGGCTCCCTTCTCCTGTGGTGTGGCGACATCAATAAGCCACCGGCCTTGATCATCGCCAAAGACCTTAAGCAGGTGATATGCCGTACCAGCAAAGAATTCTTCTTCCGGGGATTGTTCAAAGACACCAGTAAGGAGGGTATGAGGATGCACTTGCCAAAGGATGGGGACGGACCCCCGAACAACTCCCCATGTACGACTCAACAGGAGGCGTCAGGAGATGTCAGAGCTGCCTCAGCAGCGGATCATAGCGCACCGGTGTCATCCGCCGCCAATGTCATTGCCGGTGACTCTCGTTCTATCACCAACAGAAACCATGAAGTAGTAACCAGCGCGGGTGCGTCAACGAATGTGTCTGGTACGTTTCTGTCTGGGGTACTACCGAACCAACCGAAACTCAGCCAGGAGGAAGCGAGCGCCGATTTCACTGCGCCGTGCCGTAGCCCGGTTCGGCGCCCCAGCGGCCACTCTGCAGTCTGTAGGAAGAAGGAAAAATCTGAGGACTTCAATGCATCCGTTGTCCGCGTCCAGGTGTGTACGGTAGGCAACGTACCGGCCGGCCTCACCGCGGCGACGTCACTTCTCTGCCTCCTCTCCACATAGTGTCAATAATCAAAGGTAAGACACTCTTCTCGTCGCAATGAGGGGATCTGGTGTGTGTGTGTGTGTGTTTCCCGTTCCTATCCTGTGTTGTGTAACGTTTATTTGTCATCTCAAACTTGAAGTGAGCGTGTGCCGCACATACTCTAATCCACCGGTACGCGCGCGCCGTCATGCCCAACAATTGGTTATCCTCCGCTCCCACATTGCCTGTGTTCGGTCTACTTCCTCTTTACCCCCCCCCCCCACTATCCCCCGTCGAGGTACCACATTTCTCTCCGTTACGTTAATTTCATTCTTCCCTTTCATTTTTGCTGTTCCTATCGTCATGTTAGTGGCGAAGAAACGTGCAAATAGAAATGGAAACACAGTGTCCCCCTCCCCGTGACACTCCATCCTTGCCTTCCTTTACGGTCTTGACAAGCCCCCCCTCCACCTCGCGCTCGTCCCTTCGCTTGGTATAGTGCGCATAAAAATGGGTGCATTCGCTGGACCGGCACCCACCACTCTATTTTTCATGGGTCAGTCCAGAAGGCTAGAGAGACGTGGCATTGACCGCATCTGTACGCGTATAACTTAGCTTCAGCATGAGCAGACACACAGCCCTTCATGTGTTGGTCTTCACTATCTGTCATTTCCTTTACTAAATTTTGCGTCAGAGGGGTACGCACGTCTTTTGCAGCGCCATCTCCTCTACTCACCGGTATGCCCCCCCCTCCTCCCCTCACACAACGGAAACAAACGTGCCAATAACTATACCACCCTTTATGTGCGCCAGACAGACAGGTGAGGCCATGGGCCACGTACTTCCCCGGACGGCAGCCTCCCTTCTTTCCCTGTCCTATCCCCCCTCCCTAAAAGAACATGACAAAGTGATACTTGTATCTATCCATAAATAAAATACTATCGACCACATGAATGCGGGGGGTTTGGGGGGGGGGGGTCCATTGGGAACGTATGGTCGACGGCTCTTTTTTGTTTGTTTGTTTGCATGTTGCATCTCTATGTATATATATATATATATATATAAATATTCTATACGCCGATCCTTCCCCTCCTCTCACTCCTTCTGCTGACTCCATTGCGCCCCCTCTTTGTTGTTTGCTGTCCCCCCCTGGTCCTAATGGTGTTGTTTGCATCATTCTCTTGGATGACAAATAAATGTAGTTGTTCTCTCGTCGTGTCATTCCAAAGTCCAAGCAGCGTTCTGAACTCTTCTCTCGCGTCTTTGATAGGTTCTCCTTTCGGCACTAATCACTGATCACGCGTGTGTGACTCCCCGTTGAGTCTTGGATGTTATTCGCATGCCTGGAGCCTGTGAGAGGTGGTAGTATTTGTGGTGTGTTGGTTGAATTTTTTCGTATGTGCGATGTATGTGACAGAATCTGTGAATTCTAAAACTCGTTCGTGCACGTTGTCGCTCGTATTAGCCGTTTGCATTGAGCGACTAAACCATTTCTTATTTATTTAGTTACCAGTACTCCTATTTGAGCCTGTGCTCTCATTTTGATGCGACGATGGGTCACTGCACGACAGGCCTGTCGCTCGTATATACACTTGTGTTGACGACAAACTGTTGCTACGAGTTTGTTAAAACTATCCGATCATTGCCATCCCGCTGAAAGAAGGGTCTCTCTAAGTGGTAGTCGACGTGATTCTGTTATCGATGTTTTTTCTTTTTTGGTTTGACGTTTGGTTTTGCATGTACTAGTTTTCACATTTGGACCGCACGCCTTTCTACTCTATGGACTTGCAGCTTTCGTCCGTTTGTACCCACCCGCCCCCTCATTCCGGCTCCTCTCCTCTCCCACCACCTTCGCGGCGGTCAGTCACAGGCTTTGGGGGCACTTGTTTATTGCTCTGAGATACACCTTTTTGTAGCACATATTTTCGCAAAAAATTGTTGGACCCCTCGTGCATGTTAACATCGGTGTGGACCCCCCCCCCCCGACTGTTCAATTGAGGCATGCCAGATATGAACAGCTCTTTGGCTCCTTTATGGACGTTTCGCGTCACTGGTTCTCTCACAGGAAAGAAAGCATCCTTACCAGCTACTATCGAAGGGAATCCTCTTTCCCAACTCCCGCATATCGATCGCGATCCAGTAATCATTCCTACTTCAAGACGTATCCCCAGCCCTCCTATTAGCACCTCTCCTCCTAAACGTAGATCCATTTCACTTTTTGCAGCACATCTTCTCACCCCCCACCTCTTCACTAACCGATACAGCGATCGCCAGTCATAACCCCCCCCCACCATGCTTCGCGGCTGTGTGACAAAATGCATTCGATGCACGCCGTCGCTACGCAAGTGCACGCCGGCGGATGAGTTCTACGGGGGGACGAGTCCCACTGCGGCCGCCGCTACGGGCCCGGTCTTTGGCCTCAGCGGGCCGCAGCTTCAGTTTCAGGAAATCTCGCGGAGCTTCGCGCGCGATAAGATCATCCCAGTGGCCGCGGAGTTCGACCGCACGATGGCCTACCCACGACCTCTTCCAGCAGGCTTGGGAGCTCGGCCTCATCAACATGCACATTCCGCAGGAGTACGGCGGCCTCGGCGCAAGCGTCACAGATGGCCTCGTCGTGCAGGAAGAACTGGCCTACGGCTGTGCGGGCATGTCCACCGCCTTCGAAGCCAACAGTCTTGCAGAGGCTCCGCTGCTAGTTGCCGCCACCGACGCTCAGAAGAAGAAGTACTTAAGCCGAATGACGGAGGAACCCCTTAAGGCTGCCTATTGTGTGACTGAGCCGAGCGGAGGGTCCGATGTCGCTGGCATGAAGACATTCGCGAAGAAGCACGGTAACACTTGGGTCGTCAATGGCCAGAAGTGCTGGATCACGGGCGGAGGTGTGGCCAACTGGTACTTCCTCCTCGCCAAGTGTGACGGTGGCTTCGTGGCCTTTGTGCTCGATGCTGACACACCTGGGATTACAGTCGGCGCAAAGGAGATCATGATGGGCCAGCGTTGCAGCGACACCCGTGAGATCACGTTTCAGGACGTTGCCATTCCCGAAGAGAACGTGCTGGGTAGCGTTGGCAAGGGCTTCCAAATTGCTATGAAGGCTTTCGACTTCACTCGCCCGCCTGTGGCGGTGGCTGCAGTGGCCGTGGCGCGCCGTGCGACCGACGAGGCAACACGCTACGCCCGCGAGCGCCAGGCAATGGGGAAGTTCATTGGACAGCATCAAGCTATTGGTTTTCTTCTCGCGGAGATGGCGGCCGGTGTGGAGGCCACGCGCCTCCTATGCTACCGGGCGGCGTGGGAGATGGACGAGGGCCGCCGCAACACGTACTACGCTTCCTGTGCTAAGATGATGGCCTCCAAGCACGCCGAGTTCTGTACGACGAGCGCCGTGCAGATTCTCGGCAGCAACGGCTACAGCACGGGATACCGGTGGAGAAGCTGTACCGTGACGCCAAGCTCTTCTCCATCTTCGAAGGCACGACGCAGATCCAGCTTGAAATCATCAGCCGCTTTGTCACAGGCCTTCGGGGTTAGACCAGCCAACCTCTGAGACGTTCATCAAGTGCCACGGCGCGCACACATCCCATATATATATACAACGTACAATGAACTTGCAGTCACTGAAAGAGACGAGTGCGTCGGGTCATATTCGCTGTTGTGTTCGTAGCAGCGCGTCCCCCCCTACTCGCGGATACCCTTTTGTGAAACTCAATGGCATGGGCTGCCGACAGTATCTACAGAAGGGTGCGAGTTCAACGTAAACCATCGACCCCCTATGATCGTGAGGAGAGACGCCCCCTCCCCTGACACGGAGTATAAATACTTGCCGTTTGGGCTCCTCATTCGTTTCGATGGGTTCTGCAGAACCGCAAAAAATACAACCGGAAAAACAATTAGTTTCCCCCCCCCTTCATCTGCTATCGCTGAGGTCGTGAGGCCAGTCGTGCGAGCACGAGGCTGCACCCCATGCCTTTGTCATGGGCCTCCGCGTGCAATATGACAGATTGATGTAAGAAGCTCATTCCTCGCACCGTTCGCATACCGTCGGCGCGTAGAGAGAGAGAGCTACCAATACTGCCTATTCTCTTTGAATCTTTCGGGTCGACCTCTTCGACCGAAGCCACTCGATTTATCTGTCTCATGTATGTAGCCCAGGGCGGAAGTGGCGCAATGCAACCGTCTAGGAGGCATCTACGTGTGGATGACGGCGATCCGCCAGGAACTGACCCCCCCCCCCCCCGCCCCCACCCGCGCGCACCGCTGCGGCTCACTTTTGCATCGATGGCTTTCTTTTTTCTTTCGTCTTGCGGGGGGGGGGGGTCAGTTCCACCCGCGAGGGAAAAATGTTTTTAATTTTATTTTTTTCGAATCAAATGCATATATGTGACATAGCTTTGCTGCTTACAGCGTCTTACATGATGAGAATTCTTGCTGTGGTTCGTTCTCTTCATCTCTCAGCCGCACAGCGAAACCGAATCCCCACCGCGGTACACAGCGGGTCGAGTTCAGTTTCTCCTGAGTGGGATAGTTCGGTTCGGTTCAGTTAGGATGCATGCCCAGTTTGCCACAGTGAACACTTCCTTTGCCCTTCTCCCTACTGCCAGTACCGTATCGTTGTCAGCGTCATAGGCAGAGCGAGGCGGTACAGGGCGATGCCCTGCTTGGCCTCGTTGCATCACAGGGGTGGTGTATGGAGTTGATACGAGACAAGAAACTGGAGAAGGGACACTGTATTTGGCGCATCCCTATTATGCAGTATCGCGGCAAGCTGTACCGTGGCATTGTCGCCACCATCCGTACCACTGGACTGGTTCAGGTGTTGTGTCCACTGTGTGACGTTGCCACAGCCACGGAGCTCACAGATGTATACGCAAAGAACGCACCATTGTTTACAAGGAGGATGAGGAGCAGCGATTTCACTGAGAGGAGACTAGGATGCGGGAGTACGTGCAGCACCGACTACAGCGTCCTGACGTTGATGCCTCCCACCATCCACCATCCCAGCAAAAATCCGCGTCAAGCTCGGTGCAGATGTATAGCAGCACACGCAATGACGACATCGAGGTCGTGAACTTCACCGCATTCTGTATCCCTACATACCTTACCTCTTTCGACTTTACCGCAAAGTCACATTAGGAGATGAATCAGAGGCTGGGGATGGGGATGCAGAGGGGTGGGGTCACGCTGCAGGCCGCAAGCGCCAGCGATCGGAGTGGCTCCCGTCTCGACTGCATGTGAATGTGCGCGGCGACGCGGCCATTCGGTGGATGGAGCGCCTCTTCTCACGGCATCTCGATGATGAAAGGGCGGAAGTATCCCGCGAAAGGTACGTGAGTGAGAAGGCGCGAACGCTACATCGCTATGTGGCTCCAGCCAAGTGGTGCGTCTGTCTCGTCGGGAGGGTCTGCAGGTCATTCTGCAGTGGCGGACTGTCCCACTATTAGCAGTCGCCGGGGAGCCAACCGAGAATGTAATACGTTCTCTGCCTCTTGGGCACAAAGGGGCGATGCCTGCCCCGGCCCTAGCACCGCTATCAGCGCTTTCCTGTGCTCAGATATTGACCCCGGTCGTTCCTACAGCCGCGACACCATCCACGAACTCCTTTTTGTTGGAGCCTAGCGCGGACGTGTTTTTCTTGGAATCAGTCATGCCGATGACCGCCCAAAGCGGTGACAACTCGACCGACACTCTGGCCGGGGCATCGGGGTGCCCCTCATCACCCACCAATGGCGAGAGCGTGAAAACCCGAGGGCATTGCGCAATCGATCCTAACGTGCACGCTACCAAGCCGATCGAGTCCATCAACTGCATCATTTATGCGTCCGGCAAGACACAGATGTCGGCACAATCAGCTGCGTCACTGCAGCTCTTCACCGAGCTGGTCTTACTACCGTTCATACTGTGCAATAGTGACCTCTAGTTGGGCTGCCCGCTAGCTCCCGTACTTTCCCGTGTTCATTCGGCGCTTGGGTCGACTGCAGATAGCCCACTCCCTTGTGGTTCGCTGTAGGATGCCAGCACTAGAGACAAGTCTCTAACTATTGACGACTTTTCGCCGCACCAGAGACACGTGTTTTTAGCCTTGTGTGTAGATTCCGTATCCTCCTGTTGGAATGTGCCCGGTCAGATTGTATGTTCCGGTGCCGAGCCGCTTCCACGAGGAAAGCAGGCCGAGTTCTTCTGCGTGTTGGTGGAAGTTGTTGACCCCGAACTCCGCTTCGTTTACTCTAGTGTGATGTGCTGCTGACCTCCGTGGGATCCCGGCAGACGACCCTTCTGCCGCCTCGTGCAGTGAGAGATGTGCTAATGGCTGCTGCTACCACACATCCTAAAAGAAAACAACTGTGAACTGCGAACCGGCCGTCCAAATGACGGAACATGGATTGGCATCCGTGAGTGCTTTGGGACGACGGTTAGAATCTTTCACCACCCCCTCCCCGCCTCTTTTTTGTTGTTGCTTCTGTATCGTCATTTAGACCCCCGGAGAAACTCTCATTTTCGTTGTGACGAAATTTTTATACCGTTAAACTTTCTCGTTTCCTCTTCGGTTCGACCCCCCAGAAGCGTATATCCTGTGTCATAAGGCTGACCCCCGGAGAAGGAGCAGGATATTGTTCCCTTTGTCCGTGGCAACTTCCGCCCCATCTTCTCGCCCCCACTCCTCCACACACCGAATCACCGAATCACAGAAACACAGATACCGACTACCACGTCCCTCTTACATCATTCACATCTTTTTTCTTTTTTGGTGTTTGTGTACCTTAAAGTTTGTGGTATTTGAGGACCGTTTCTTTACATCTCTCTTTGTATAGTTCACCAGTAACACGGCACTCCACACACACACACACACACACACACACACACACACACACACACACAGTTACCTGCCTACACACACCTACACGTCGTGCGCCAGTGTCATCATCGTAACCACTCGAGTAGCGCTCCAGTGGGTCACACTCCGACGTGCGTGTGCAGACTGCCAGCACCAAGCAGACGTGGTGTTTTCATTACCTCTTGTGTGTAGGACGCGTATTAGAAGGACTCTGCGGTTCTATTGTTGCGGTCCATCGCCGACGAGCGTGTGCCACACGCACACGCCCCCCCCCTCCCCCCATATACACCACAAAGCAGACGTTTCTTATAGATCCACGTCTCCTCTCGGAGTGAGGAGAGTCCATAGTATAGTGAGAGCTCGTTGCCGATATTCATTCAAGTATTCTAGCTACGTATCCGACGCGGCTCTTGCCTTATTCCCCACCTTTTCGGTGACGTATTGCCCAGCTTTCCCCACCATCTGACTGCCGCCGCACACACGCACGCTCTCTCTCTCTCTCACTCAAACTAGCAGCACATCGTATTTCCTCCTGCAGAGGCTGCTGCACTGCGGAGTTTATACACAATCTATTTATGCAGTCGTAGAGGGGCTTTACACGAGCTTCCTTCTTGCGATATACGTACACTGGTGGCACCGATCATTTTCGGCACTTTCTGGACGAAAACCAGCGGGGGAGAGGGTCTTTACGGTCCTCCGCTCCGCTGTGTTTTTCCTATTGCAGGTGTTCGTCGACTGCTTTTCCCCCTCCCCGTATTTCCTTTGCGTTTGTTTGTTTTTGTTAGCATAAATTAGCGATCCGTAGCCCCTTAGCCGCAACTTTCATTCCACCGTCTCTCTCTCTCTCTCTCCCCCCCGACCCCTCAGTCGGCCTTCCTTTCCCCGTTCGTTATATCACTTTGGTTTCCATTTTGACAAATAATAATAATCAGAAAATCGTCACACTAAGAGGCGATTCTCAACGACGTCGCATCATAACGAACCCATCCATCAGCACAACAACAAACACACACACACACACACAACAAAGGAATACCCAAGTCATAGATACGGCAGAAGACAAAGATCGTGTGACCGCGCCACCCCCTCGTCGCGCCTCCGTTTCGCAGTCGCATCGTCTCTTTACCGGGATTGCGAGCATCGTTAACTTACCTTTATTTGCGCGCCAACTTCCGTTTCTATTTACCACACATACCACGTTTACCGCTGTCCCTTCCTCCAGAATTTTGTAATTCCTCTCCATATTTTAAGGTACCTTGCTGTTGTAAGTTGATGATAAGGCACGTTCTGACGATTCTTCAGGTTTTCTCACTCCACTCACGAGCTACTTTGGTTCTCTATTATCGACTGCCACAACTGACACATGTCTCTGTCCATCGCCTCTGTGGGGGCGGCCGTGAAAGCGGCACCGACCCTCTTACACGAAGGGCGGCGACGTCACCGTGTGAGCGGAGCTCACCCCTCCCTCTGGCAAAGGCGCATGTATCTCCATCCGAGATGAAGGGGTGCCAAACAGACAAAGAGTGGCCGGCGGCACTACTCCTCGCCGCATCGGCCGCAGTTCTGTGCGAGTACCGTGTGATGCGAACCTCCGAGGAGAAGTCGTTTCATCGGCCGCTCTGAATCTCGTCTCGAAAGATCCCATGTGCGAACACATGGCTAGTGCTGAGTGACAGCGACGAGGAGGGGACGGCGGTCCCGATGCTTTCTGCCCTGAACGGCTTCCGCTCCCTCAACGGTGGTTCGGCCTTTGTTCTCCCTTTCTCATCGGCGGTGGCCCGCGCAGTCAACTCTCAAAGAGCGGACCCCTCACTCGAAAGTACCTCAGACGAACACAACCCCTTACAGCTCCGCCGACTGCGGGCTACCCGAGGTCTTGGGAGGAGTGGATCGTTTCGGCGTGATCACCCCCCTCGGCCGTACGGTGATGCATTTTTATCTCCCTCTGACGCCTACGTACACAATGGTGAAGCATCCCGTCACCCACCGTCTCTCAGTGGGCTTGATATACAAAGCCTCTTCGATCTGCCTTTTACACATGTCGTGCTCGAGCTCAGAGTCGTGACGACCACGACGACACCGCGGTGCCGAATCGGCCACGACCACAAGAAGCCCATCGCGCGGAGGACCGATACGCCCCGGCCGAGGCCATGCCGTCGTCCTTGGAGGCTATGAAGAACTGCCACAGCGACCCGCCTGACGCTTCTTCAAACACTGTGACCGACAAGACACATTGGGAGGCCGCCTCCACTTATGCTGAGGGTCCTTTAGTGGTCTCTCCGCTCTCCACAAAACCGTTCATCATGCCGCTGCCGTCGCGGGCGGGGGCGAGAAAGATCTTCTGTGACACCGTTGAGGCGGTTTCGCATGAGAACCAGTACCAAGAGGGCGATGCGGATGGTTTCTTGTCTTCCTACGGGCTCCCCTTCTTTGTCTCCGATGCTGGCGACATAAGCCGCCCCGAACAACTCACGGAAGTCGTTGACCTTCCGGACCGCACGTCGGCCATCTCGATCGAGACAACCATGGGTTTTATGTCGGCGTTTCTGTCGCATCATTGTGAAGACTGCAACAACGACGCGGTTCCGCCATACTCGCACCACCACCACCACCGTGGCAGAGGCGGCCCGTTCGACGATACCGACGATGATGATAGTGAAATGCACGACTTCCGCACGCCGCTCTCGCCCCTGCCCGAGCTCTACCGCCCCGCACTACAACGTCCTCTTGTCACAAAGCTCGCCACTGACAGGTAGCGCACGCAGTCGTAAATTTAATCGACGTGGCGCACCCGCTGCGTCGACGGTCGCGTCATCGGTGCAGTCCTTCTCAGTCCCCTCGTCATGCTTGCGTAAGGCATCGGTGACTACCCCTCAGCTGAGTACACTCACCGAGACAGCGGCAGTGAGTCACCGCGGCTCCTCCACAGCCAAGGATAATGCGCACCGGGGGACATGGATGCGGCAGGCGACACCCTCAGCTTGCCACGAGGATGGCTTCAGGCCCTCCGCCTCCACTGATTTAGCGGAGCAGATTACGCCCGCGCCGTCGCTACAGTCGCTGCGACACTTACGCGTCTCTGAAGCAGAAGCAGTGATGCAAAGCACCAGCCCCACGGCGCAGCACCCATCCACCGAAGCGGACCCATCACCACAACCCAATCACTCTGTGTGTGCCGGTGGCCTGCCCGAAGTTAATACGAACCTTTCTAAGGTATTGGCCCTGGCTCAGCACTGCACACCTTTGGTGGCGGAACCACTTCTGAAGTCTCGTTCGTTCGAGCAGAGCACTTTGGGTAGCGTGATCTGTTTTCATGCAAGATCCGACTCGCAGCCGGACACGACCGGATCGGTACGATCGGCCTCATTGAGTTGCAGCGTCCCCGCAACCGTCGGCGAGCCCACGGCGATGGCGGAGAAAGAAGGCGATCGTGGAGCTGCCGTCTCTGTGAGCCCCCCGCAGCTGAAGGCTGATGGCATCTACACACAGAGTTCGGACGCCATTTCTTCTCAATTTAATGGGCTCGTCGGGGCTTCGGAGGACGTTTCTGTCCTCTCCGAAAGCGCCACACACATGGCACACGCGTTGCCCCCCCTCATGACGTCACACACTGAATTCTGCAGCGGAAGTGCAGCACCCGTCCGCGTCCCAGTGCGACCCTTCTTTGGATACACTACCGCGCAGGGCTGCCGCAACCACCAGGAAGATAGCGTTATCATTCACACGGAAATCCCCTTACCCACTGCCAAAGGAAGTGGGGTGCCGGGTGGTGCCTACAAGCTCTTCGATGCGGAGGAAGATGCTCTATCCGCCGTGGAGGAGGAGGACCCGCGGCTCCTCGGTTGCTTCGGTGTCTTTGACGGGCACAATGGGGGCGACGTGTCCATGCGAGCCTCTCAGTACTTCTTGGAGCATTTCTTGTTCACCTACCGCCAGCAGTGCGCACGACTTCACCCATCCGGCGGAGAGGGCGACGGGAGTCCGCTTGAGCGAACCATGAGTACGGTGTGTTCACCTGGGGAGCTGATCGACAGGGACCACCGCATCCTAAGTTCTGTTCTGGTGCAGACACTCATGCACATGGACGTGACATTGCATGACACGCTAAGCACCGAGTCCGGTTCTGCTGCATGTATCGCCGCGTGCTTCGTTCCATCTATGCCTGGGCTGCAGCCGGACTTGCTTCGCGCAGCCTCTGTTCCCTCCACTGAGGATGAGGGTCCTGAGGTGCCGCCCGTCGCGGCGGAGAGCCACGCGGGACCCCTCCCCACTCCCGCCAGTACGCTATCTGGTGCCGAACGAACTGTCGTCAGGGAGCCACCGTCCTTGCAGACGCCGTCCCGACTGGACGCCGCCCGAGCGGTCGACGGAGACGGGGAGGGAAGTGCCGATTTTCTCTGTCTGTCAATCGCCAACCTCGGGGACAGCCGCGCGGTGCTGGGGAACTTGTCCACCGGGGGGTACTGTTGCAGACGGTGGATCACCGTATTGCAAGTTACCCGAGCGAGGCAACCTGCACACGGCCTGCGGCGGGCCGTTGGAAATGAACCGCGTGGACGGCGCCCTCGATGTCACACGCGGCCTCGGGGACTATCGGTTTAAGAATCCCCCGAGCACGTGGTGGCGCTGGCCGCATCCTGCCGAGGGCCTCCCCCACCACGCCGATCTCCACGAGCGCGCACGACGGCGGAGAGGATGTACCACTCCTTCCCTACACTGCCAACGTCATCAGCAACGTCGCGGATGTCTACGAATGCGTGGTGCACGCCAACGACTTCTTGGTGATTGCCTCGACGGCGTTTGGGATCGTATGACCTCTGAAGAAGTTGTCTCGTTCATTGCGCGCGAGCTGCGCACCGAGGCTGCTGCCAACGGTGTTCCGATTCTTGAAGTGGTACCCCTACTGCCGCGACCCCTCATTGGGCGAAGGCAAGTCCTCGGAGACGCCAATATTGAGTAACTCCACGCCACAACGTTGGGCGTCAGCGAGTGCGGTACCTCGCGCCGGCACGGACACCTTCACCCTACAGTAACCGGTGTCTTCAAGCGGTGCACAGTACGCCCCTGACGAAGAAGGAGGCTCCACCAGTATTGGGTACTGGTGCTGTTACGCTCTGTGAAGCACTTCTCCCGCCCGCCTTCATTCTGCTGGAAAGCCCCACTGCGCTGCAGCATCAGCACGGCAGACCCGCCTCTGTCGGCTTAACGACCCGGCCGATGCCCTCCTTCTCCACCCCCAAGGCGACATTTGCCAGTCCCGGCTCAAGCAACGCCTGCGGCTCCTTCTCCATGTCAGGAGACCTGCCGCCGCACGCGCTTCTGCCGCAGACCACGGCGTCTCTCGCCCGCTCGATGACACGCGCGCCACTGCCACCCTTTACTTTGGCGCCTCTAACACACTACGCCTCCAGTATCTTGAATTCACCGTTAAACCGATCCGAAAGTGTTGACCGTAATCTACTGTCCGCGTTACTCCGTCGGGTGGCAAACCGTCTTGCCGATCACGTTCTACACAGTCGAAATGGCGGCGATAATGTCACAGTCATCATCGTGCTCTTTACCACGGCGGACGACCGCTGATTTGTGAGCAGTAATTCCAGGCATGCGGGACGCGTCTCGGTTCGTCACGCACACCACATTGACGCACAGCGTAACAAGCACCGGTACGCACCTCCCCCCTCCCCCATTTGTTGTAGTCTCCCTTACATTTCCATTTTCTGTGTTCCGTGTGTTTGTCTGCCTTTCTCATCTAATAAAGTAGTAGGCCTCGTTTGCCAGCGTGTTTGTTACACACAGACTCTCTGCCCATAGAACGTTCGCTGTCACGCGTAGTGTATCGGGGATAGTTAGCATCTTTGCGCCCTCTGCAGTAGATTTTAATAAGCGACTCTCTCACTCTCTGTGTGTGCAGAAGGGGAGTGGGTGGCTTGCGGACCTGCAAGGATTGTGCGACGCGTCGACTTGGCTTGGGACATCCAAAGTTAGAAAACTCCGTGAATGGGGTTGCATTCGCCGCTCCAGATCACTCCCCCTCCCTCCGGGTTCAGCACCTTTCTTCTGTTCTTCTTGACGGGATTTGCAGCTTGTATGATCGGGTCCACCGTGATGCGCAGCAGACTCCCCAGTTTCTTTACTCGAATAGATGCGACGGCCCAGGAGCTCGCTGCCCGCTTTACTACCGGCGAATCCGTCGCAATGACACTCGTTGTACGGAGAGATTTGAAGATGGGGACCGGAAAGATTGCAGCGCAGTGTGCGCATGCGGCCGTTGCATCCGTTGAAGAAATGATCGCCCTTCAGCAGCATCAGCAGTCGGCCGCTCTCAAGCACCCGTGGGTGATGTGGTATGAAGCGTGGCATATGTCCGGCTGTACGAAAATCGCCCTCCGGTGTGAGGACGAGGAGGAAATGATGCGGGTGGCGAGGGACGCGAAGGCTAACTCTATCCCATACTACATTATTCGGGACGCCGGCCGCACACAGATCGCCGCAGGGAGTAAAACGGTGGTCGCGGTGGGCCCCGCTCCCAAAAGCATGGTCGATAAGGTGACGGGGAACCTCAAGCTGCTCTAGCACAGTCGCTTTCCATTGCCGCTTCTTAGGAAGGGAGGAGTGGTGGTAGTCGTCGGGACCGACTTCGTCCTGTTCTTCCTAACTCTTTGGGGTGTTACTCTGTTGACTTGCTTGATGTTGGCTCACCTCAACGGACTCCCCCCCCCCCATTTTGAATGGTCTTTGCGTTAAGCAGCAGGCCTTATTGGCGTGCTGACTGTGCGTTGCTGTCAAAGGAAAGTTTATTGACCCAACGATGGTAGCAAGAATTTCTGAAACCAGGTATAGCAAATGATGCATGGCCCCTACTTGAAGAAATTAAATCCACCTGTCTCTTGCCCCTCCTCTCACCTGCTACGCTGTAGTTTTATCATCTGTTGGCACTTTCTTAACGATACCCAACCCAACCACTAACCATGACGCAGAAGCTTCTGTTGGCTGAGAGTCTTGACCTCCTTCGTCAGTGTGAGATCAAGGAGTATGACAGCCACAAGGCGAAACAGCGCATCGATAGCGGCGGCCCGCGGATGCGCCAGGAGCTTTTGCGACTCTTCAAGAACTATGAAAGCGTCTACCAGCAGTACGTCCGCGGGTTGGAGATCCTCAACTACGTGCGCCACAGCGCGCTGGATGACACCAACCCCCGCAATGCGGCCTACAATAAGAACATGGCCGATTTTTGCTCTGGCAAAATGAGCGTATACATGGACCGCTGTGACCACCTCATCCGGGAACTTGATGCGATTCTGCTGCCTGTGGATCTCGTGGATCAGGTAACAAAGGAAGGCTACGTCCCTGAGGAGACTATCTACATCCAGGATGGAGTCAACTATCCGTTGACTCGTAAGGAGAAGATTATTACAAAGGAATTCACGGTCTTCGACGGTACCTACATCGTGACGCTAAAGAATCGAGATGACTACACCTTGGCCGCTCCGGATGTGACTGCGGTGCTAACCGTTACCCCGCAGTGTGGCTCCGGCTTGGAGCCGGTGCGTGCCAGCTGTAACCTGCGCTGCCAGACGGCATGGCGCAAGGTTATCGGAGTGGTTGGCGCCTCCTCGCTGCAGTTGGAGGTGAAAGCGGATGGCATGCGCGACTCCCACGTAAGTATTCTGATTCAGAAGTGGAAGCCAGTCAATAATCATGGTGGAGCAACCCCTCCCGGCGGCCCGGGTAGCTGCCCCTTCACCTCGGACAATCTGAAGAACCTTTCCCCGACCTTTGACAGCGCGAGCAAGAACACATCGACAGGGGTGACTGGCTACGGCCCGTCCCTGAACCAAACCCCAACGCAACCGCTGACGAATGCCCTCTCTACCACTGGCCTTGCAGACGGGGTTATCTCGGTACAACAACTGCCCACGCTTCCTGATTTTGAGCTGGCTGCGCTGGCCAACTACAACGTCAATCGTGACCTTCCGGGAGTGGGCGGTCAAGTCCTCTCCGCCTCCAACAACCCCAGGGCGTCACTGGAGAGCATGCACGTACCGCATGTGGACCCACAGGAGCGTCATCGCGATGCGCTCCGTGTGCCGGAACCGCTGGAAGTGAACCCTGCCGGCTTGGACTGTGTGGAGCGGATGCAGAGGGTGCGAGACGTGATGAACACGTGGCCCAAGGACGGTGTGATGATGATGAGCCTCCCACTCGAGCAGCAGCACGTCGTGCAGGGTGTCTATGCGCTGCCTTTGCCGCGGGACATCTCCTAAAGAGCGAAGCGAGGGAAGCACTACAGACTCTCCATGCCCTGCTGGATCTTCTCCCGCATAATGGCATCCGACACGATCACGTGCGTCACAGCGGCACTTGGTACTCTGCGTGCGTTCGCCATCGTCTTTTTCCTGGAGCGTGCAGCCGGTGCGGGGGGAGAGAGGGGGCGAGGGCGGGGGCACCCCTTCTCTTGGGCGTGTCGCGCACCGTGGGGACCTATTGCCACGGTGACTCCCCTCGGCGTCGCCAATGCTGCGACGTGGAAGGAAGATTGCATTCTCATGGCAATGGGTACCATCGGAATATTCCTTTTGTTTATTTTCCTAAAGAGCTCAGGGGGGGGAAGGGGCGCGGGACGGGTGTGAAGTGCCCCTCCGTCGGGGCGTCAACAACTGTCGCATTGTGGGGGTAGACGGTGATGGGTGTGGTGAAAGGTGTCTTTCCAGTCGTTCCTCTCACTCTTCCTCACATCTTCTTCAACTTCTCTCGTGAGCGACGCGTGCATCCCCCTGGCGCTCCAACAAAGTTGTGCATATTATTCTACAATGTGTACTTCAACTTCTTTGCATCTCAGTGCCCAAGGCCTGTGCATCATCTCTGCTTGTATCCACCGCGATATGCGTCTATAGTCTGTGCTGTGTGTGTGTGTACATGTTGGCGCGGCGGTGAAAGAGGAACGCCGTGATGCAAAGGACCCGTTGCGGCATCTTCGGAGTGTTGTAACATGGGTAGTACACGAAACGACGAATTCACACTCGGTGTGGTGCGCACTCTCTCCGGCCTAGTATGGACACCCTGCGCTGCTAGTCACTCCACCTCCTCTCTGCGTTAGCTTCAGGCACATGGCTGCGGCAGCACTCCCGGACAGCGGCCCTCGCCTTCCCAGGCCCCGCCGCCGTGACAACCGCCCGACCCCTCTTCCAACCCTTGAGCATCGGCAAGTGCATCCAGCTGCCCAACCGATTTGTCATGCAGCCCATATACCTGAACATGGAAAGCGAGCTGGGCCTCTGGACGGACGAGCACATGGCCGCTCTCGGCACCTTCTACCGGGAGCGGGCACGGCATGGGGCGAAGCTCATCATTGCCGGCGGCCTCGGCACGTCGCGGTTCGGCGCATGGCGCAAGGGGGCGATGGTGCTGTCCTCGGTTGATGCTGCGAAGGCCCTTTCACATGTGACGGCAGCGGTGCATGCCGAGGGGGGTATATTTTGGCGCAGGCCTATCACGCCGGCCGTGCGGGTCGGAAGCGCTTCTTGCTGTCAAGTACGTCGACGTCGTCACCGTACCAACCGCTGCCGACTCCACCGATTCGTCTTCCCGGACTTTTCGTAGATTTTGTGGTCTCCGAGTACTCTCGGTTTGCAGCCTTGGCGGAGGAGGCTGGCTTCGACGGGATTGAGGTCGCTGTGAGTGAGGGGAGCCTCCTGCATAACTTTCTTTCGTCGTCGGTAAACGATCGACGCGACAAGTTTGGTGGACCGCTGCAGAACCGCTTGGAAATAGTAATCCGGGTCATGGAGCGTGTCAAGCTGTCGCTCCACCGGCCCGATGATTTCGCGATCTCGCTGCGACTATGCTTACACGATCTACGCGTCGGTGGTACCTCAATGTCGGAGACACTTCTAGCCGCCGAGATGCTCGCGCAGAGCGGCTACATTGACATGCTCAACACGAGCGTCGGGATGAACGACTCGCCTGTCCAAACATTATCCTCCTACGTGCCTCAGGGCACATTCGCACGCTGCTGTCAGCTGGTGAGGGAACGCTTGCGGGCAAAAGGAATCAGTGTCCCTGTCGTTGCCTCTCATCGAATTCACTCCGTGGCTGTAGCGGAGCGGTTGATGGAACGTGGGATCTGTGATCTTGTTGGCATAGCCCGACCCCTTCTCGCCGATCCTGCCTTTATCATGAAGGCAGAGCATGACCGCGTCCAAGACATCCTTCCCTGTATTGGGTGCAATCACTGCGTCAAGCGACTCTATACGCATCAGCGGATGTCGTGTGCCCTGAACCCCATCGCGGGCTATGAGCGGGAGCGCGGCTGGAGGGCGACCCCATACAAAAAATGTATTGCCGTAGCCGGTGCCGGGCCGGCCGGCGTGACTTGCGCGCTTACCCTGTGGCATCGAGGACATGATGTCACTCTGTTTGAGCGGGGCCCCTACATTGGTGGTCAATTGAACCTTGCCAAGGTGATTCCCGGGAAGGAGGGCTTATCAGGAGGTCTTGGAATACTGGACGCAACAGCTGCAGCACTCTTCGATCAACGTCCGACTCAACTGCGAGTTCACTCGGGAAGAAGTCGCCCGCAGTCATCAGTTCTTTCACGCAGTCGTCCTGACGACAGGATCTATTCCGCGCCCCATCACCTCCCACCGCTTCCCGGGATCCACCGAGTGCAGGATAATGGTCCCGTACGCCAAGATTCTCGACGGTAGCGTAAAGGCTGGACGCCGCGTGGTACTTCTCGGCAACGGCGCAATTGCGCACGATGTGGCGTCATTTCTCCTTCATGATCCGCGTGTCACACGTTGCGTTGACTATTTCTTAGATGAGTGGGGGGTGAGTTTACAAGACGGCGGCCTCCTGCCACAGGAGCAGGTGGTTGGCCGCATGCCGCGCAACAATCGCGATTTGATTCTTCTGAACAAACCTGACCGCAGTGCGGACTTGTCCCATGGCATGGGCTGGGCCCAGAAGCAGTGGATACGCCAGCACGGTGGCACTATTTTGAAGTTGGCAATGATTGAGAATATTTGTAAAACCGGTGTGATGGTGTCTATTCTGTCGCCTGACACTCGCCGGTTTTTCTTGGAGTGCGACACCATTATCGCCTGCACGGGACAGCTTCCTAACGCATCGGTGGGCACCTGGATCTATGAGTGGATGAAGGATGGGGCCAAGGCGCGTGGCGAGATGATTACGGACTTTGGCATTTACATGGCAGGGTCCTGTCGGGATGCCATGACGGGCGAAGGTCGAGGCGAGGAGGACATGCTCCAGGCCGTCGCAGAGGGTTACGAGATTGGCCACAAGGTTTAGTGGGCCATGGTGTTTACTGAGATTGACGGGGGGGGGTTCTCCTTTCTTTGAAGGAGGCTTCGTCCATTGAGTGTTCATCGTTCTTGTGTGAGCTTTCTCACGTTACTTATTTCCCTCACTTACAGTGGTTCCCGCGTTCATCACGCTATTTGTTCAGTGCGCTCTTTGCCAACGCCCAACCCACCGCCCAGTGTCTCTTTGCTCACCCACCGTGTGCCGACCGCCCCCTTCGGATGCGTTCGTCGCACCTTCGTTCTTACTATCTTTCGTGAATCCCCGTCACACAGCCCTGTGTGACATTTCGGAGTCCTCCCCAATGCGAAGAGATGTGTTGGACGTGCTGCCTCCCCCTTCGCTTCCCATTTTTCTCGTCAAAGTCACGAAGGGATCGCAAGGGCCACCAAGACAGCCACACACACACACACACACACACACACAGCCACACACACACACACACACACACACACGCACAGACTCGCACACTGAACAGCACCATCACGCAGGTCACCCTTCTGTTACGGTGAGAGGGCGTTTTCTCTACGCTGGTGTAAAGGATTATACCAATCCGCCGGTATCGCTGGCCTGGTCCGTCTCTAGGATTGTGAGATAGTATGTGGCTACTGTGTGTGTGCCTTCATGCTGCCTCTCTACTGTGATCCCCTGAACTTCCCGGTGAAAAGGCCAGGGCAGGTACGGCGCTCCTCCCTTCTCATCGACGATGGCAAAAGTTGCTACTGCTTCTCCTCTGCGAATGGTGCCATCACGACGCGCATTCGTGTCGCAGCGGGCGTACCCCTGAAACCGTGTCACTGCCTTCTGGAGCTTAGTCAACTCCTACCAAAGCCTGTGGTACCGCGCCTCCCGCTCTCGGTGTGCGAGTATCACGAGTTGTTACTGAGTCTACCCCCGTGTCCAGAATACTCCCTGGGAGCTGGCCTATGATACCGCGGTTGACGGCAGCAGCCTGCAAAATTTTTATCGGGTAATGGAAGAGGTAGCCGTAGCCAACAAGTACGGCATTGGCATCTTTGTCGTGACGGATCGCGCGGATACTGCCACAATGCTACCCATCACTGTGACACCCCCTCCGACACCTCTCAGGATCCTACAGCCAGCGATCCGCCCAACCGCAAGACTGCACACCAATCTGTCGCCGCTCCGCAGTTGAGTGTATTCGGCTGCTTCACTCCTCAGGTACCGTGCCTCAATGGCTACAGCGGCCGCCATGCGCGGCAACAGTACTACGGCTCCTCAGAAACTTATGTCTTCCGCATTCGTCGGACTGGCCGTAATGCCTTTCGGCCGCCGTCGCCTGCCGCTTCTCGCTGCACGTCGAGTCCGTTGCACCCTTCTCTTGCCACCTCAGTGGAGTCGGAGGTGCAGCTGCTACCGCGTGCCTCCCATTTGAATAGGTTGCAACGCCAAGGCGCCATCGACAACAGTCCGGACGATGGTACCAGTGGCGGGGACACACAGCCACAGGACTCGTGGCACACGTCCAATGGTAGCTTCGCATACCACAGCCCCACCACCAGCGAGGCGGGGGCTCAACCTCTGCGGCTGCTTCAGGTTCACCGATGGACGGGTGACCCCAGCAATCAAAACTTTGTCTTTGCGCATCCAACGGGTTTTGGCGTGGGTGGCGGCGACTCCGGCCCTGCCATCTACATGGATAGTTCGCTGCAGTTCGGCACTAGCAGTAAGCACTGCGAAACGTTTGATAACTCCGCCCTCTACGGTCAGTCGGTAGTTCATGACTCGGTTTTGAACCACACAGAGTTTCGGCTCGTGCGCATGGTGTGGTTTACTCTCTCACCGGACAAGCGTCATCCCTTTGTCAATATGACACCGAATGCCGCGGTACCCTGCGACTGCGGCCGGCTGTGTCGTTCGCGAGAATTCTCTTCCCTCATCTCGTCTTTGGCCCCCCCCGAACATTTTTGCGATGACTTTTTCTATTTATGAGTGACTCTACATGTGTCGATCGATCATGCCACACACTGTCTTCGAAGAAGTCAGCATGTAGTTGCCATGTGCCCATCGTAGTTCCCACGTTAAGCTTATCAAAATGGAGGCCGTGGTCGCCTCCATCTCCGGGAACGTTTATCCTTACTGCATATTCCTTTGCTGTCCTCACCCTTTCTAATTTCAAGTGTATATTTGCAGATTCCCCCCTCGTCTTGCACACGATTAGGGATAACCTCAATCCATTTCTTACGCCGTTCAAAGGGTCATTTACACCAGACAGCAAACACGTCGCCCTACCGAGGCAACTGCTTGATTTAAAGAACAATGTGCGGTATCTTTGGCTATGCGAACTTCAACAAGTCGCTCTCCGTGGCGGAAATCCTCGACCTTCTTGTGAAAGGGCTAAAGAAGGTTGAGTACCGCGGCTACGACAGTGCAGGTATCTGCATCGATGAGCGTGATGCTAACGGCCACGTTTACCAGAAGGTTATCCGCTGTGTCGGCAATATCGACCTCCTCAGGGAGAATGTATTTGGTCGGGAGATAGCTTTGGAAATCAACTTGCAGGAGAAGTTGTCCAATCACATTGGCATTTCCCACACGCGCTGGGCGACTCACGGTGAAGTCTGCGTGCGCAACTCTCACCCGCAGCAGTCCGGGGGAGGTGAATTCACCGTGGTACATAACGGCATTATGACCAACTATGTCACAGTGAAGCGTTTCCTAATGGACGAGGGCTACAAGTTTACGAGCGACACCGACACGGAGGTGATCTGTGTGCTGGCCGAATACCTCTACTCCAAGAAGAACGTCACCATATTTAAGCAGTTGGCCGTGCAGCTTACACACTTTGTGGAAGGCGCGTACGCACTTCTCATCAAAAGTGTCTACTTCCCTGGTGAGGTGGTGGCCTGCCGCAAAGGCTCCCCTCTGGTAATCGGCATCCGTCAGCTAGACGGAGAGGGCAAACCTGTGAAGAATCCCTCCTATGCCACTCCAAACCTCTCGAATCCGATCGAGGTCTACTTTGCTTCGGACTGCAACTCGTTCGTGGAGTACACATCTAAAGTGATATATCTGGAGGACGACGACATTGCCTACTACAAGGAAGGGAGCCTGCAGATCTATTCTGCGAAAGAACTCTCGGACGAATGTGTGGACCGCACGGTGAGTCATCTGGAGACCACCCTGGATAATCTCTCCAAGGGAAACTACGATCACTTTATGCTAAAGGAGATCTATGAGCAAGCCGAGTCTGTAGTTGGTTCTATGCGCGGGCGCGTCGACTTCGCCAAGCACAACGTCCGGCTCGGTGGCTTTACCCCCGTGAACATCTCTAACATACTCGAGTCGCGCCGTATTATCATCATCTCTTGTGGCACCTCGTTGAATAGTTGCTACGCTGCCCGGCCGTTGTGGGAGGAGATGATCCCCATTCCCATTGTCCTGGAGAACGCCTCCGACTTCTTGGACCGCATGCCTACTGTTCACCGTGACGATACCTGCTTCTTCGTGTCGCAGTCTGGTGAGACGGCTGACACACTCATGGCTTTGAAATACTGTCGTTCGCGTAGGGCACTGTGCGTCGGTGTGACCAATGTCGTTGGCTCCACCGTGAGTCGTCTCACGGACTTCGGTGTGCACTTGAATGCTGGCGCTGAGGTGGGCGTCGCGTCAACCAAGGCCTACACCTCGCAGGTGGTCGTTCTGTCGCTCATTGCCCTCTTGCTGAGCGCGGACTCGGTGTCTCGTGAGGCACGACGAACAGACGTCTTCCAGGGTCTCGCCGAACTCTCTGCCAATATTAATGAAACCTTGAAGAGTGTGAATGACCCGATCCAGGAACTCGCCAGGGACTTCATGGACGCACGATCACTCATCATCCTCGGCCGCGGCTATGACTACGCAACGGCAATGGAGGCCGCACTGAAGATCAAGGAGCTGAGCTACGTGTATACGGAAGGCATCAACTCGGGAGAGCTGAAGCATGGACCGCTGGCCCTTGTGGACGAGCACATGAACATCATCGCCGTGTGCTCTCATGACAAGCACTTCGATAAGTGCAAGGCTGCTATTCAACAGGTGAAGGCTCGCAAGGGGAACGTTATCGTGATCACAAACGAGTCGGATGCGGAGATTGCGGCCGTTGCCAAGCGCGTTATCACCGTACCCCGTGTTGTGGATTGCCTGCAGTGCATCATCAACGTTATTCCCTTCCAAATGCTCTCGTACTTCATGGCACTTATGCGGGGGAACAATATCGACTGCCCTCGGAACTTGGCAAAGAGCGTCACGGTACAGTGAACGAATTCAGCGGGGGGTTTTCTTATTTTCGCTTAGCTTGCCTCGCCACTCCTCCCCTTCTGATCACTAGATTGTGAGGGCCAAAGGGTTGAGGTGTGTGTGTGTGTGTGTGCCTGTGGTTATATTATACGCCTCGACCCCTTCAACGATGGGGGGGGGTGCGAGTTGACGGAGTGTGGAAGGTGACACAGATGGTTTCCAGACTCCCATGGGACACAAACTTGAGAACTGAGGATGTGCAAAGAAATGCAGAGACAACGACAACAGATATCACGGTGCCACTATCAAAATAAGCTACGAAATGAGCAAAACCATTGGTTGGCCTGCTCTATTCTTTCTTCAGTTTCAAGTCAACAAAGGATTGCACTCACCTTTCTTTCGTGTACCTTAGTGACCGCGGGCCCTTGTGCGGTGGGTACACCTTTGCAAACCTTTGAAAAGGATTGAATAGCAGAGGGTGAGTTCCACCCATAGAAAGCGTCTCCCCTCAAGTGACTTGCATGAGCCTCCAGGGTCACCGTGAATAATTCACATTCTCGCGATCATTTCAATCTCGTGAACCAGAGAGCAAAGCCATGAAGTTTCTCGGGAGCAAACTGTTCGAAGGCAGGCTCTATC